>OY829914.1:148993344-149333344 GCA_963691935.1 Nephrotoma guestfalica | reverse complement strand
TAGTTAAAAATATAAAGACAATACTTTTTATTTCCGTATTATATTTGTACGATTAATAATACTCGTATATTTGAAATATTTGAGATGCTTGGCTTATTATATTTTGCTGTATATATGAAGGTCTGTTTTTTATAATAAAACACAGGATATAAATTGTTTTCAATATTTTAATGAATGAAAAAATAGTTGTGTTTCATCATAAGCCATCTGGATAGTATTTTGATATAATATCTAACTATATACCATAACTATATCGTACCGTAACGATAATACGGGTTCATATATTAAATTTTACTTATGTACGTATATTCAGAGTGAACAGACAGGGTGGTGATTCATTTAACTCGCGATCGGAGATTCGCTGATACAATAAGGCCAATATCATTTTCAAATTTTTCCTATTCCTAGCCATATCTTTGATATTCGATGCCGGCTAACATTAGATATTCTGCCATTATTTTAGGCCTTCTATTGAAATGTCATTATTATAATTCTTTAATCTTCTTTAGGTTTCAGTCAATCATCTGCATTAATGAAAATTTGTGACGTTCAAGCCAGAAAGTTAAACATGTTGGAGAAACACATCAATTTTTGATTGTTTAACGCTCCGTTACTAACCACTGGGTGAAATCCAATTAATCCATTTCTAAATAATGAAAACTCGAAGAAAATGAGGTGTTACGAACGCTTCGTTTAGGCTGAGGCTGAGCTCTTTATTTTCAAAAGTTTTGAAATGATTTTTCTATTTTTTTTTGTTAGTAATTGTTTTCATAGTAATACAGGGTGTCCGCCGGGAAGGTATACTACTTTGTTTGTTTATGATTTTTGATTAAATGAAAGAGAATGGATCTTATATTGATAAATGTTTTATTTAATGTCGACAATTATGTATGGAATACAATATCAGATAATTGTCCGCCTCTGTTAGCCTCGCAAATGCGAGCCCTTTTGAGCACATTTTTCATTACATTCTCACACATTTCACGCGGTATTTCATTAATTTCATCACGAATATTTTGTTTGAGTTGCTCAAGCGTTTCTGGTTTGTTTACATAAGCCTTGCTTTTTAGATATCCCCACAAAAAGAAGTCCGGAGCAGTCAAATCAGGCGACCGTGGAGGCCAATCAACATCACCATTTTTTGAAATAACTTGTTGTGGAAAGAGTTCTCGCAGTAATTCCATTGTAATCCTGGCTGTATGCGATGTGGCACCGTCTTGTTGATACCACATGTTAATCAAGCCCAAAGTATGCAGTTGTGGCGTTAAAAAGTTTTCAATCATATCACGATATCGCACCCCATTCACAGTTACCGTTACGCCGTTTTCATTTTCAAAGAAGTAAGGTCCAATGATTCCTCCTGACCAAATTACACACCAGACTGTCACTTTTAATGGATGTAAAGGTGACTGATGAATAATGTGAGGATTTTCCATTGCCCAGAACCGACTATTCTGTTTATTCACATATCCATTTAAATAAAAATGTGCCTCGTCACTCATGATTTTTTCATGAAAATCGGGGTTGTCATGGGAGAGCTGTAACATCCTGTTGGCATATGTACGGCGGCGTAAATGGTCTTGTGGAAGAATACGCCACGTGTCTACTTCACGACTGTCAAGTATGAACTGTCAATACTAATATTCGCCTAAATGGCGGCAAAACAAAGTAGTATACCTTCCCGGCGGACACCCTGTATTTGTACTTTGTCATGCAATTTTTTGAACATTACAGTGTATTTTTTTTCTCCAACGTTAAAAAATTAATGGTTTATGGTTTGTTTTTAAATAAACTTTATTTTTAATTTTAAAATGTTTGTCTTTTGAAATTTATGGCTCTCACATATGGGTTTTCTACCTATGGTTAGTAATTACGTAAGTGTACATATGGTTAGTAACTGAGGGCTAACATTTATTAGCTTTCTGTTTTCAGTTTCTGATTTCATTCAATTGGCAGAACATTTGTAATATAAAATACAGCAAAATGTTAGTGGGTAATAAATTAATTTTATTAAATATAACGACCAATAAAACCGCTTTTTCAGATTTTTTTTCTTGAAATTTTTGGCAATGTATGGCCAGTTCATTCATTACTCGTATATGACCCGAAACAGAACTCAAAAGTGCCTGAATTTAGCAATGTTGAATGGAAGTTTATGCCATTCCTTAACGAATTATTTTCAAATATTTTTTGCAAGATGAAAGTATCAGGTGCGCAACTAAATTTCCGGATTTCACACATAGATGGTGTTAGCGACACATCTAGTTGCCATTTATGTCAGAAGTTTTGTTTTGTTCATAGTGTGAAAAGTTGTTAACGATAACCAGTTGTAATACCAGCACATATCGCAACGCAAAATTATATTTTCTAAGAACGAAGTTTTGTATCAAACAAACAGCATTTGCGGGAAGCTTTGATTTTCTGCTTCAAAGTGAAAAAAATGCAGCTGAAGCACGTCATTTGCTTGAGGAGGCCTACGGCGAACATGCACCATAGAAAACTACCTATGAAGATTGGTTTAAACGCTTCAAAAGTGGCGATTTCGACATTGAGGACAAGAAGCGTTCCGGAAGATCAAAAATATTGGAAGACACCGAGCTGCAAGCGTTATTGGATGAAGATGGCAGGCAAACATCAGATCAACATTAAACGCGACTCGTCAAGGTATTTCCAAAAGTTCACATGCTATGGGAAAAATTCAAAAGGAGGGAAAATAGGTGCCGTATGAATTGACTGGGAGACAGATGGAAAATCGAAGATCCACTTGCGATATTTTGCTTTCACGGTATGACAGAAAGAACTTCCTGCATCGAATTGTTACGGGAGATGTGAGAGGTGGATCTTGTTTAAGAATCCCAAACGCAAAAAGTCGTGGCTTTCACCGGGCGAAGCATCAACATCGACGGCATGCCCAAATTGCTTTGGAAAGAAGACAATGCTCTGCGTTTGGTGGGACCAGAAAGGAATCGTGTACTACGAGCTGCTGAAACAGGGCGAAACTGTCAATGAGCAACGCTACCGATAACAACTCATCAATCTCAACCATGCATTGCTCGAGAAACGGCCAGAATGGGACACGAGACACGATCGAGTGATATTGCAGCACGACAACGCTCCATGCCATTGCACTCCCATCGTCCAAGACACCATCAAAGCGCTGAGATGGGATCTTATACCGCATCCGCCTTATTCTAGGATTATCACTTGTTCCGGTCGATGGCGCATGGCTTAGCAGGGCTACACTGCCAATTTCGAATTAGTGCAAAATTGTTTGTATGAATGATTTCGGTCCAAAGACGCGTCGTTTTATCGTCGTGAGTTTCATGTATTGCCAAAGAGATGGATGGCATAAATGTATAGAAAGCGAGATACAATACTTTGAATAAACCATTTTATATATTTCTATTGCAATTTTCCATTTTACATTTTAAAAAAATACCCGACAATTTAGTTGCGCACCTAGTATGTAATTGTTGTGAGAGATTTTGCGTTACTGTGTCTGCGTTGCTGTGTTCCTACCGGAAAATCATCAGGTCTCAAGCACTAGCAACACGAAAACTCACAACCATACGGATTACATATAATTTTGTTTAAGCGTTTAAGTATCTGCAAATTTTATTTAATTGTATTCGTGCGAAATGCCTGTTATTGAAGCAATTGATAACAACACAAGTAAAGTTCTTAATGATATTCGTAATTCAGTGCTTTAATTTATTTTCTCTCAATTGTAGTTATCAATTGGTAGTTATCCTCGTTCCGCTGAATCAATTAATGGTTTGTCGATAAAATTCATTAGTGCAAGGGCTTATTGAATTTTCAACGGTAAAATCCGTTCTGCTTTAGAAGTAGCATTTTAAATTAATTTTTAGAATTTTAAGTGATTTAAAAAAATTCTGTTTATTGAAGATAATTTAATATTTAAGTTTTTGAAAACTGACATAAAAAAATAAATTTATTGAATACTCCCACATACCAAAATTCTTTTTACAGGATAAAATACAATGTAGAATATGAGGAACAAATTACACCTTATGCAACTATAATAAATTTCAGAATATTTTAGATGCTATTTTACTATCGCAACGACGTAACGATTCTCTTACTTTAAAAATCCTTAAAAACATCATTCGTTGCATCACATACAAATTTAATAAATAAACAAATAAATTTACTCCCGGGCCTAGAAGAAAGTTCATGACTTCATTACAAGATTTATCAAAAATTCATCGATGATTTCATTGATTTTTTATTGATAAGGAAAAACAATATATATAACAATATAATATCGTTCATATGCCCACCGCGGCTTCGTCTAGAGGCCTGCATCCGAACATCAAAATTGTCAAAGATTTTTTCCAATAAAAGCGGGTCAATGACCTCAATTTCAGCTTGAATGATGTTTTAAGCTGTTGAATTATTTGTGGATGATCAGCATACACCTTACCTTTCAAATAACCCCACAAAAAATAATCAAGTGATAAGCAAATTTTGTTGACAATAAATGGATGGTTTCGTGACTTGCGTGATATGTTGTTCCGTCTTGTTGAAACCTAAGGTCGTTGACACGCAATTCCTTCAATTTAGGCTACAAAAAACAGTTAACATTTTGCGATAACGTTCCCCATTCACTGTAAGGGCATTTTCCTGTTCGTTCAAAGAAAAACGGCCCAATGATGTCACCAGCCCATAAACCACACCAAACAATGACTCTTGGAGAATGAACTTCTGCTTTGTGAATAACATAAGGATTCTCTGCTCCCCAAATTCGACATTTTTTATTATTGAAGTACCCATTAAGATAAATATGAGCTTCATCGCTAAAGATGATTTTTGATAAAAAAGAACCTTCATTTCGTTCAAGCATCCAATTAACAAAACGACGACGATTTAAATGACCTGGTGGCTTCCATTTTTAATTAGTTAAATTTTGTAGGGATGCGAATAAAGATCAACATGCAAAATGTGTCGTAATGTGGTTCGTGAAATATTTAGTTCTTGTGGACGATGCCTGATTGATGTGCTTTTTCATTACGAAAACTTTCACTAACAGCTGCCACTGCATCAGAAGTACGAACTGGATGAACATGTTGATATGGTCTACGACCTCCCACTGAACCAGTTTCTTCAAAACGATAAATAATTTTGCCAATTGCACGCTCAGTAGGACATCCATGTCGACCAAAACTCTCACTTAATTTACGACATGTTGTTATTTTTGAACGATTATTTTCATAATAAATTTGTACAGCGTTGTGGTGTTGTTAGCGACTCCATGATAATAAATGGTATATTTTTGACTTTTCATATGTCAAAATTTTTTTTTAGACAGATAACATTATGTACTAAAATTCATCGATTGAAAAAAGGACCAACAGATGGCCCACCGGGTATTTAATGAAGTCTTACATGATCTAACGAATGATGTTCATAAAGAAATTTACCGTATAAAGCATCGAGGAATTCGACACTGTTATTTGTAAGGAAGTCATTAAGATAGTACTACAGCTGTTCTAAACTAAATTTGTGCAAATATTGTACTGTAATCTATTAAAGGGGCATATTCATTTAGTGCTGTATTAATTGGAAGTGTATTAACTTATGTTTTTATATTTAAAGTAGTACACATAAATTGCAGTACATCCTTTAAGTCAGTTTTATGATATGTACGCATATTGAAACATGTTACTAACTATTAAATTATTTTTATTTTTTTATGTTGTTAAATTAACACTTTATAAATAAACTAGCCAAGAAAATAAAGTAAAAATTTTATGTTCAATCATTTCTAATTTTTTTCATTAGAATTACATTTATTAATCTTTAAAAATATATTGTTTCTTTGCGCGGCGCAACTGGATTTTAACGCTAGAAAATCAATAATAGCCACAGCACTAATGACGTTTTGGCCAACCAGACAGCACAGTGGTTATGCTTTGGGGTTTGGATCGGGAGGTACCGGGTTCGAATCCCGATAGGGACAGGATGCAAAAGGGACATTTCATCAACAGATTACGATCTGTGATGAAATTGAACACAACAATGACCCCCTCTCGGAGTGTAAAACTCATGGGCCGACCCATCTTCCATGCCAGTATAGGCTGGCATGTGGCTATGCAATGTACAGATGGTGATAAAATGAGACCTATAGCCGGCCGTACGTCCTCGATTTGACAAGCGACTACGTAAGGTAAGGACGTGAAAAGCAAACTGCGAAAGAGTTCGGAGTGCTTCGACCCCAGCACAGATTGCAAAGGTTAAATAATAATAAAGTTTTGAACATATTCATTAATTTATTCAGCAGAACAGTCAAAGTATAATGCCTACTTCTCATGGAGAGAAAATTCATTAAAGTGTACCTTTTAATTCAGAATATCATCGAGTAAATTCACTTATGTTGTCTCTTCAGTTGCTTTACTTACACAAAAATCGAACACATACGATTAAATGAAATCTGAAGATTTTTCATTACTAAATCATAAATCTATATAATTCGTATGATTGCGAGAGATTTTGAGATTATGTGTTGCGACCTGAAATACATTTTCCGGTAGGGAAGTAGATTTTGGTGTCTCAACACAACCTTTGGTATTTTTATTTATATAGATATCTGTTAATGAGAGTTTGCGTAGGAGTTATATTTAAGTAAATTTTGTATGCTGCCCTAAAAAACGTAAACACGAAAAATTCCCATACAAACGCTATGGAAATTCTTTTTTGACTTTATTATTTATTTATGTTTCGTAAATATGGCAGAAAAATAAATTTTGAAGCTCCTGAGCGTAAACTTTGTTTATTTACCTTATATTTTGATAAACTATTTTTCATTTTTATGGTAGTTTTCATTCTGAATTTAACCATTTTCCTTTATGATTTCTTTAATTTGACGATCGTCGTATAATATCTAGAGCAAAGTGTGTGTATGCATGGAGTACTCTACTGGAAGGTAATCGATGAACTCATCGACGAATTCATCATGAATCTTTCAATGAAGACTCGCATGAACTTTCTTCTGTGCCTGGGACCAAAGTCATTTATAAATTTAATTGAAGTTTTTCATGATCTAATGAATGATGTTCATAAGAAAATTTACCGCATAATGCATCTAGGAATTCATCAATGTTATTTGTACGGAAGATATTAAGATAGTAATACAGCAGTTCTAAAGGAAATTCGTGTAAGTAGTGTGCTATAATCTGTTACGATAGCATATTCATTTAGTACAGACGATTCCAAATTGGATTAATATATGTTTTTATATTTAAAATAAAAGATGCAGTACATTCATTAAGTTAGTTTTAGGGTAGATATGACATGATTAAAATTACTACTAAATATTAAATAGTTTTTATTTTTCTATGTTTTTAAAATAACACTTCATAAATAGACTAATCAATCATCGAAAAGAAATTACAATTGTATGCACAATCATTTCTAAAATTTTTACTAAAATTTTGAAAATGACGAGCGAGTAGTCGTTATCAATATCGGAACCTCAATAGATTCTAACATCTAAAATACTAGAGGAGTTTCGCAACGTAATCGAATAGATTTTCCATCATTTGACTTCCACAAACAGCCTTACCGGTTTGTTGTAGGCTCCAAAACCGGTAAATGTTGCCATCTGGCTGATTATATCATCCTAATATCATGTGTTGGGAGAAGTTAAATGACGTTCTCTCTAAATAAATCCATCTCGTTATGTTAATTTGTCGATTTACCGGAAGTTGATGACTTGTAGTCTTACGTTTCTGCGCATGAGAAAGCCGGCTCTAAATTCTCCTTTGTTATAATTATCGCTCCAATTGTCTGTTGGTAGTATCGAGAATGTCACTTCCAGACCGTTTACGCTTTTGTAGAGCTATCAAATGGGTTTAAGCTTTAACTGTGTTCTATGGCAAACGAAAACTGGGTACTAGGCTTTGACAATTTCTGGAAAACCAAGAACAAAACAAATCAAATCTAAGAGACTCAAAAATGTGTTATGTTGGGTGTGAATAAATTATTAAAATAAAACACATTTGTTTGTTTAGAAAATGAAGGATTATTTATTGAAAATATGCTCCATCTGCATCCCCCGCTGAAGAAATCCTGGCCTTTAGAGGCAATCCAATCAATAAGCAAATTTTCGATTTCTGCGCGAGAACTGAACCGCTGTGCAGAAAAAGGTGACTACGTCGATCGGAATAAGTAGTAATCTGAAGAAGCTATGTCTGGTGGATACGGCGGATGGTGAAGAACTTCCCAGTCCTGTCCTTTTAAATAATTCTTCACAAGGTTTGCAACTTGTAGTTTTGCATTGTCGTGCAGAAAAATTTATTTGTTGTATCTGTTCATCCATTCTGACCGTTTTTCCTCTATAGCTCGCTTCAAACGTAGTAGTTATCATCGGTAGACAGCGCCATCGATAGTTTCACGTGATTCCAGCAGTTCATAATATAGCACACCTTTCTGATCCCACCAGATATAGAGCATAACCTTATTGCAATGAATATCTCGCTTTGGTTGTGATGGATTGTTTCGACCCACGATTTTTTATCTCCAGTAACTATTCGATGCAAAAAACCTTTCTTTTTTGTCTTTGCAACAGTATTTCACAAATGCTTTTTCGACGTTCGAGGTCTCTTTCTTGTAATTCATGTGGAACCCAATTGCTAGCTTTTTGGACCATTCCGATTCGTTTGAGAAGAATCTTCAGTCAATAAGCTTTCCAATTTTGCATCTACACATTTTTTGGGTGGTTTTCCATGCTCTTTATCTTCAATGCTAAAATCATCACTTTTAATAGTGTAGCGTAATAAAATAATGTAATAACTCTTCGTTGTAATAAAATTCGATGTTTTCCAGGAGTAAAAATACTAGTTGTTTACACTTCAACAAATGTCGCATACTGCGTTTGGCAGCTGATATCAAGTACTATAGAATACTAGTACTAGTAACGTCATCTTTCGGGAAAGGACGGAGTCATATTCACACACCCAATACCTAGCCTATTTTATTCCTACTTTAATTGCATAGTTCATATTTTTAGTTTACCGAGGACATACCATCATTCAAATATAGATTTTCATGTAATGACGTTTCTAGCAATAGTCCCTGTAACAGCTTACAAGTAATGCTTTCTACTTTTTATTATTATTTAACTATGTATATTATTAAATTATTAGGAGTCAATTTACTAATCAACCATTTATCCATTAAATATAACTTGATTATGTAACCTCAGAAATGAGTGAAGAGCCAGAAAAAAAATTAACCAGTAGCTTTACATAAAAGAAATTTTTGGTCTCAAAAATAGTTCTAATTATTTTATTGGTCATTCATTGTTTTTCCCAATTGAAGATACGTCCAACACATGATCAACATAGAATTGCTGAGAGCTTTTATTATGTTGTCATATTTGTAAAATGATAAAGAAAATAATGAGCCTAATTTGCAGTTCTAGGTAAAGTGCAATACAAATGTTAAATTCAGTTTTAACTAATTCTGAAAAAGGATTAAATAACTCCCATACAAATTAGTTTCAATTATAACAATAATTGTCGGTTTCACAGTTTGGTTTAATTAAATTTGTTTCATTGCGCCAATAAAATGAATAGCAATGAGCTGGTTATATGGTTAAGCCAATTTATACATTTGTTTATTTTCTTCGCCCAAAAATGATCCCCCAACTTACTTTGCACAAATACTACAAAAGGTAAAGTGCAACAATCTAGGGGCTGACGGAAACTGCTTGAATTGGATCTTAATTTGTAAAATAGTTGTTTATTCTATATAGTCTGTTTTATCGGTTTACCATAGAATATAAACAATATCCTGAATTTATCGAGTGCTAATACACTTTGCGTACGCAGGGGAGGGTGTGGGTCAAATCTGGTTATTAGTTAATATTATTATACCACTAATCCTATATATTAAACACCTTCAAATTGTGCATAGTCTTTGTCAGCTTGTACTAGTCCAACGGAATATCGTTATATTTCTCTACAGTTTCACACCATTTGAGCCGATTATTTGACAAAAAATTAAATTTTAATTGTTTTGACAACGTTTTCCTCGTTACTTTTTACTTTAAGCATTGAACTTCCATATTTTAAATCTACCTCTTCAAGATCAACTGAACTATACAATTTCTGTATGTTATAAACTCCTATAAAAGTAAGTAGTTTACTTGTTTTAAAACTTGCTGATAGCCTTCAACAAAAAAAGAAATTGTCGAACGTAAACAAAATTGTATTGGAAAGTTTAGGATTGACCGAACGAGGGATTGTGATAATTTTTTAAAGTTATGGCCTGGACGAAAGATCAAATTTGAGCCTCCACTACTTCACGCAATTTTTCCCGTACTTATTTAATTTTGATATACATTTTTTGGCAAACTCAAGATTATTTTGTTAAACAGACCCAACATTTCCTAATTATACTTTATGAAAATACAAATGATATTGTACTACTTACAATAGAGATCTACATGGATTATATATGTAAATATTTTTTAAGGTGCACAATTCTATCACAATTCATATTTAAATTCTCTTGTTTTATAACTCACGTTTAGAATGGTATCTGAAACATAAACAGCGCGTTTTCTTATATGTAAATAGAAGAAAAATGTAGAATATATGAATTAAATTACACTTTATAAGAGATCTCTTTATTAATATTATTGTAATTACTACTCATTTTCTTTTTCAGATGCCTTGATATCACGTTTACCAATGCAAAGGGTTTTAGATATATCATCGGAATGGACTGAAAATACGAATAAAACAACATACTCAACAATAGAATATGATATTAGAGTTACGTGTGACCCAAATTATTATGGTTCGGGCTGCGCCAATTTTTGTCGACCGCGAAATGATTCTTTTGGTCATTACACATGTTCGTCAAGTGGGGAACGTTTATGTTATTCGGGGTGGCAAGGAGATTACTGTAGTGATGGTAAGTGCCTGCCTATTATTTATTGTAATGCATTTCGCTCTCTTGCTTTATTGTAAGTATAATATGAGTAATTTAGAATTTGAAATGTACCATATTAAAAATATTAGATATTTCGGTTTTGGTTAAATGTATGTAACCGTGGTTTATAATCTATATAATATATATAATATATTATATAAAAGTCAAATTATGTCAGTATGTATGTATGTTCGCAAAAAACTCAAAGACTATACGGCCGTGCATAGTGCAATTTGTTTACAATAGGTGTCGCACGAGTCACACTACTCAATATCGCGAACCGCCCAACCAATCGTATTGAAATGAGTTAAGGTAAAAGCGTATATGAAATTAGTGGCATGCTTGAATCCGGGGGTCCGTCTCCTAGGTCAAGGGGTGCCTCCTTATAACTTGCCATACCATTCACCCAATCGGTTTCAAACATTGGATAGGGATCTTATACCAATGAGCAGGGTTTCATAATTTTGTTTGAAGGGATCGGGTCTCTGGGGCTGGTGCTCTATACAAATATTTGCCAAAATTAATCAGAGCTATCAAGAAATTATATTTTATAATAATTTGATAGTTCGTTACTACACTTCTATCTAAAATATATGGAGCCCATATAAACGATTTATCTCTAAGGATGTAATCGTCTTCAATTGGGAATGGAATCGATTCAGTGAACAGAAGAGCATACTGTTGACTCTGAAATATTGTACGAAACGAATTGCGTTATCAATCAATTGAATTGATCCGTCGAAATAAATTGATGGACTCAAACAGATATTTATTAATTTAAAATTAATTAATATGAATTTGTTGCAATTTTTAAGCTGTTTTCTCACATTTAAAATGGTGAAGCTTAATCAAAAAAATGAACTAAAAAAATAATACTTTAGACTAAACATTCGACTAACTCGATTTTCTAATTATTTAACAAATAAAAATTAATATAAAAAAGTTAAAATATATAATTGCCCTACAACTTCAGAAAGCAATTTATAATAAAAATTACTTATTCCATTTTTGTCCACTATAGCCACCATTTCCATTACCAAAAATTGCGTCTTCCACAAGAAATAACCTTTACTACAAAATATTTTACGTGTACAATTGGCTTAGTTTGAAGAGGTACTAACTTTATATTTAAAATTTCGCATCTTCTACAAAACTACTGGAAAATGATACACATTGGGATACATCACTAGCGGACACGTCAATCACTTGCCAATCGCACCAAATTCGCACATTATTACCATCATTTTGACAGCTTGCTTAGACGGGACCGAACCGCAGATTTGTGGGAAAAATACAAAGATAAGATTAGTGAAGATATTTTAAAGCCAGCAACACGAAGCGCTAATTAGAATTGAGGAGAAGTGTTTATCAATCGTCAACGATCAATCGTCGTATACTCTCGAGATCTGCACAGAGAGCAACAATTTAGTCAATGAGCTGCAAACATTAATTCAAACAAATCTACCAAAACTGACGTTACAATAACACAATGCATATAACCGCATTATGAATGCGATTCCACAACAAATTGGCGGTTTGTTTTCCCTCGAGTCGGTGGAACATGCAAAACGTTTCTGTTATCATCGGTTCTGTTAACTCTTTTGGATGGAGGGAGAACAACACACTCTGCATTCAAATTGCCATTTAACATGCAATTTACTGATGCACCCACATGCAATATAAAAAAGAATTCAGGATGGGAAAAGTTTTGTATATACTAATAGTATGGGATGAATACACAATAACCCACAAAAAATCTTTGGAACCAATCAATCGGACGCTCCAAGATTTAAGTGATAATACAGAGCCATTCGGAGGTGCATTCATTTTGCAGGCTGGTGATTTTTGTCAGACTACTAGTTATACCACGTTCCACGCCAGCCGATGAAATAAACGCATGACTCAAATTATCTGTTCTTTGTCAAAATGTTCAGAAAATTGTTTTGACCGCTGCTCGATTTGCAAAACAACTTTTAGATCTTGGGAAGGGGGAAAATGTCAATCGATGACACCACAAAGTGCATTATCATTCCACCAGATTTTTGTAACTTTACACAGACAGTTGACGAATTGATTAACCGCGTATTTCCAAACATTAATTGAAATTACAAAAATCACCAATGGCTAAGCATCGTGAATTATTGGCGGCCAAAAACAATGATGACAGTGCTATTAACAGCCATTCAAAATCAAATATCTGGCAATTCTACAACGTAAAAGTCATGAATCAAGAAGAATTTATCAATTATCCGGTCGAATTCACTTGATTTGCCAGGATTACCACCACACGAATTGATATTGAAAATTGGTGCACTCATAATTATGCTTCGAAATATCGATCCGCCACGACTGCAATGGCACCAGGCTTGCAATCAAAAAATTGATGAATAGCATCGAAGCATCAATATTGAATGGCAAATTCAAAAAAGAACATGTCTTATTGCCACGAATACCAATGATACCGACCGATATGCCATTCGAATTTAAAATATTACAATTTCCAGTGCGACTCGCATTTGCAATAACCGTTAGTAAAGCACTAGGACAGCCGCTCAAGTTTGTGGATTGAATCTACAAAATCTATGCTTCTCAGATGGACGGCTATACTTTTAGTTTTTTTTACTTGTAATTAGCTACTCAATTTGCAATGAAATTGTAGATTAGCCTGTATAGTAGGCCACGCTTTTGTGCATTGAAGCTTCGGACCACCCCTATACGTGGTCTGTTCACGCGTCGGAAAACCCGCCCACTTATTTATGTACGCACCAAGTGGCAAAACTAAAAATATTGTTTACCCAAGAGCATTACAATAATGTAATTGTCATTGAAATATATGTTCATTCTATAAAAACACACTCAAACCTAAAAAATATTAATTTAATTCAATGTCACAGCTATATGTTGCATATGTAAATACCTTTTGCTACAGAAAGGCGTTGCAGCGCACTACATGTACACGCACACACGCACACACACACACACACACACACACACACACACAAACACACACACATACACATGCACATACATATATACACACACACACACGCGCGCTTACACACACACATACACACACATACATACACCTTCACATACATATATATATATATATATATATATACACACATACATATATACACACACATACACGTACACACACACATATATATATATATATATATTTATATATATATATATATACATATATATAATATATACATTTTTTAATGTATATATGGTAATATTTTTTGTTTTCTTGCAAAACACGTTTTAATTAATCATGCCCTTCTCTATTTCTGCATATAAAATTTTTAAATTTTAAATTTTATTTTATTTTCACTCCAACATACCATTTTCTTGTAAAATACAATAAAATAAGACCATCAACTCTTTACATATAGATAGATAAATTTAAATTTGAAACAAAATTTATTGGTAAAATTTTTTTTATTAAAAATTAATTTAGTAATTAATTACATTTTAAATCTAATATAATCTTCACTATTTGAATATTTCTTAAAATTAATGTAACTGTTGATACTCAATAACGTAACTAACACAATATTTTTAACTTTAGTAATTTTGCTTATTCTAAGAATTTTTATATTTCGTCTTCTGCATATTAAATATGATGTATGCACATAATACACTTGTCACCTCACGTGTACTATATTGATTGATAAGCAAAATTATTGTATTTGCTTATACATTACATACATATAATAACTTATAAGATATGTATAAAATTATACTTTTAACACTATGCGCCGTTGGTACTTGGCGAAATACATTAACACTTAATAAACACATTAAAACACTTGTTTATTATTTCGCACACAATTTTTTAGTAATACTCCTGATGATGACCTAACAAGTCGAAATTAATCGAGTAATTTTTTAAACATTTTTGGAAAAAAAATAAAAAAAAAAAATTTTGTGCGAAATAATAAACAAGTGTTTTAATGTGTTTATTAAGTATAAAATTATAATTGTTAATTATGCTTAAGTAAACAAAATCAATGTATAAATATCAAAGAAAACTAATAAACGGGTCAGTTGTAAAACAAAAACCATTTAATCTATTTGTGAGCCCTCATCAGTGGTAAGCCACAAATATTAAATACTACAACGACACGAACATTGGTCCTTCGAGCTAAAAAGAACAGCGCTTAGAGATTCGCCATAAAAACGTATTCAAAACTAATCAATCTAAAAAAACATGGATACCGAAAAAGTTTTGTGTGAACAAACACAAACCGGCATATTGATTAATCAATTAAAAACAAACATTAAAAAAGATGGAGCTGCCAGAAAAACCAAACAATATTGTGACCAAAAACTCACAAATTTGCAACTACTCTACGATAAATTTTCAACTACCGATGCTGCATTAGTACACACTCTTCCAGAGGATCATCCCTACATTAAACAATATTTCTACGATCAAGTCAAACAAGCGTTCGAGGAAACAAAAAACATACTATTGGAAGCCAGAAAAAATACAGCAGGAGATGAAGAAAAACCGGATTGGGACAAACACACCGCAGATGCTTCATCATATGTACTATCAGATGAGCAATAACCAGGCAAACCTGAACCAAAGGTGGTTCAAGTAGACGATCAACAACAGCAGCGGCGCTATAACATACAACACGCCAAGGCTAAAATATTTTAAACAAATACTAACACCATACATCAAATCAAGGATGCGGTACAGCACTCAAGAACGTATTACTAGTTGAAGGTCAAACTACTAACCGACTTATGGATCTCTCTTACCAACAATCATGAAGAGATTATTGGAAATGGAATTGATGGAGAGCTTGACAACGAATACTTTAGCCGAGAAACATACGAGAATCTACAGCAAGATTATGAGTTTACAATCATCTATCTTCAAGATCAAATAGAAAACGTTACCAACAAAGATTCTCCGAAACATAGTCAAAAAAGGTCCAGTATCAAGCTTCCGAGGATCGAAATACCACACTTCTATGGGGATTACAAACAATGGACAAGCTTTCAAAATCTTTTCAACAAAAGTATCCATTGCAATCATGATTTACCCAATGAAGAAAAGATGGATTACCTGTTATCAGTAATAGGAGGAGATCCAGCCAAACTCATTAGCCACCTAAATATATCACAAGAAAACTATTCCACAGCTTGGAATATTTTATGCTCCAGCTACGAGGATAAACGGCTTCTCACCAATACTTATATCAACACAATTTTAGAGCTACCAAATCTATCATCAGAATCCGCTCATGGTCTAAAGTTATTACATGATATTGCACTGGAATGTTTGTATGCCATCAAGAACCAAGGAATAAATACAGATTCTTGGGGTGCTAACTTGTCGAACATTCTAATAAGAAAACTGGACAGGGAACTCATCGCTTATACGAGACGTCATTGAAGAACCCGAAGGAACTTCAAACAGTCAAAGACTTTCTAGCCTTTCTACAAGTAAGGTTCCAATCTCTGGGGGCACTATCCCGAGATAAAACGTATAAAAGAAAGGAAGTAACCCAACAAACAAGTTCATATATTAAGCCTGTAAATGTTGCTGTAGCCAGAAAACCAAATAAATGCAGCCTTTGCTGGAAATAGCACAATCTACCGGAATGTAAGAAGTTCCAAAATTTACCACAAATCGAAAGAAGTAAGGCCTTATATTATGAACCAGTGTGCCGGCGATGCTTGCTTCCAGAACAGAAACTCCCATGCAATAAAAGTTGTGAATTATGCAAAGGTTCACATCACAGCCTGCTGCATAGTAACAATAGTTCGCGATCTGCACCAGAAAATATAAAACCAGCCAATACAAACGTACAAGTAACACATGCATGGAATCGCAAATGCATCTTACTAGGAACGGCCTTAGTGAACGCGTTTTCTGATACTCGCAATGAACTGATTCGTGTGTTAATATATCCTGGGTCTCAACCAACCTTCATTACAGGAGAAGCCTGCCAGAGATTAAAATTATCAAAAACCGCAGTGTATGCAGAAGTCACAGGCATGGTCAAAACCGAGGCTGGAGTCGCGAACTCAAAAGTTGAATTTACGTTGAAGCCAAGATTTCCATCCAAATTTAGCTTAGCCGTAAAAGCATTAGTATTCAAAAACATAACGCGGGATATGCCAGAGCGGACTATTATGGAAAATTTTTAATGAGTAATATTGCAAAGGCCTCATCCGACGAACCGATAGCTCAACAAACCAAACTAGGCTGGATATTCCTAGGCCGTGCCTCAGTCGATTGTCACAATTCAACAGTAATACAATCAATGACAACAAGAACAGTTGATATAGATAAACATCTGAGAAGCTTTTGGGAAATAGAGGAGGTGCCACGTAAACGAGCATTCACCAAAGAAGAACTAGAGTGTGAAAAAATATTCGCGACCAGTCACAAACGTCTCAAATCTGGCCGCTACGTAGTCAAGATTCCTTTTGACATTGAATTATATTCTGCTAACCAACTGGGATGCTCAAAAAGAGTCGCCATGGCGCGCGTTTGATACAAGTAGAAAAACGACTTGCAAAACAAGAAAAACAAATCCTTTGAAAAACAAATCCAAACCTAAAGAAGTTCATGGATGAATATATCGCTTTGGGATACTTGAAAGTTGCTGAAACAGCTACTGAAACTGGTTACTATTACCTACCGCATCATCATCAGTTCTAAAGGATTCGAGCACAACTACGAAATTGAGGGTAGTTTTCGATGGTTCTGCCAAAACCACAACAGGAACATCGCTAAACGACGTAATGTGGGTAATGGGTCCTACTCTTCAACAGGATTTATTATCCATACTATTAAGGTGGCGGAAGTATAAATACCTCCCATACGGCTGATATCGAAAAAATGTTCAGACAAATCGCAGTTGATGAAGGTGATCAGAACTATCAACGTATTTTATGGAGAGTCTCCACAACAAGAAATTCATGAGTTTAAGCTGACCACCGCCACATATGGAACAGCAGCAGTAACTTATTTATCAGTGAAGTCACTACGACAGCTGGCCATCGATGAACAACCAAACTATCCTATAGCGTCCAACGTAGTTTTAAATGATATCTACGTGGATGACCTAATTTCTGGGCAAAACATACTGGTTGAAGCCTTAATCAGCCAAAAACAAACCATTGATTTACCTGAATTGCGGTGGATTTACGTTAAGAAAATGGGCAACAAACAACACAGTTCTCTTGGAATCCATATCAGCGCATCTAAGGAATCATAATCGATTGGAATTCAAGCTTGATGACACAATTAAAACTCTTGGACTACACTGGAATCCAGCAACAGATACATTCGGTTTCATCGTCACTCAATCCGCGCCTGGCAAGAATACTAAACGAAACCTACTTTCGGATAGTGCAAAACTGTTTGACCCATTAGGCTGTTATTGGCACTGGCACCAATAACAGTTGTAGCTAAACTGATGGTGCAAGAAATCTGGCTAGCAGGCCTATATTGGGACGAAGAAATTCCGTCACACATATCAACAAAATGGCAGGAATTTAAAGATCCTCTACCTCTCCTGGAAGAAATATTTATTCCACGTTGGATCCATTTTGAGGAGAACAATATAACAGAACTTCATGGTTTCTGCAACGCCTCCGAAAAGGCCTATGCTGCTGCCGTTTACTTCATACTGGATGAAGTCTTAATCAGCCAAAAACAAACCATTGATTTACCTGAATTGCGGTGGATTTACGTTAAGAAAATGGGCAACCAACACAGTTCTCTTGGAATCCATATCAGTGCATCTAAGGAATCAAAATCGATTGGAATTCAAGTTTGATGACACAATTAAAACTCTTGGACTACACTAGAATCCAGCAACAGATACATTCGGTTTCATCGTCACTCAATCCGCGCCTGGCAAGAAACCTAAACGAAACCTACTTTCGGATAGTGCAAAACTTTTTGACTCATTAGGCTGTTATTGGCACTGGCACCAACAACAGTTGTAGCTAAACTGATGATGCAAGAAATCTGGCTAGCAGGCCTATTTGGGACGAAGAACTTCCGTCACATATATCAACAAAATGGCAGGAATTTAAAGATCCTCTACCTCTCCTGGAAGAAATATTTATTCCACGTTGGATCCATTTTGAGGAGAACAATATAACAGAACTTCATGGTTTCTGCGACGCCTCCGAAAAGGTCTATGCTGCTGCCGTTTACTTCAAATCTACAAATTCAGAAGGCATTACTATTGTGAGACTTCAAAAACAAAGGTTGCTCCGATTAAAAACTAATTTCACTACCTCGTCTTGAGCTTTGTGGAGCGTTGCTGCTCACTAAATTAATGTACCAAATTAAACACGCAATGCAAATTCCGGAAGCAACTTCGTTCTTTTGGACCGACTCAATGATCACCTTATGTTGGATTCGAGGGCGTCCTCATAAATATAAAACTTTCGTAGCCAATCGAATATCGGAAATTCAAACATACTCAAGTCCGTCACAATGGCGTCACGTTGGATCAATCGACAATCCAGCCGACTGCACATCAACAGGGACCAGTCCGAAGGAACTAAAGAATAACAATTTATGGTGGACGAGTCCAGATTGGCTACAATTTTCAACCGAACGTGGGCCACAACAAACTACTGCTCAAGAGGAAGCTACTTTATAAACTAAACAATTGGTTACACTTGCAACATCAACAACAGTCAATCCGTTTGTACAGAATATAGAACGATTTTCAAACATGAACAAAATAATTCGCGTTGTTGGGCTCTGTCGACGGTTTATAAATAAATGTTTGAAAAAAACAGATTACCGGATCGCCAACTTTACTTTCTGCTGAAGAACTTAATGAATCCTACAACAAGCTGGTTACAATAATTCAACACGCGGAATTTCAGAATGAAATCATGCAGATTAACAAAGAAGGCTCAGTATCAAGAAAAAGCAAGAGGCATACTGCCTCCAAAACATAGATTCACAAAGCTACTAATCAAAGATGCTCATGTAAAAACATTGCATGGAGGGATTCAGTTAACTCTGTCACATCTTAGAAACAAATATTGGATCACGAACGGCAGAAGCACCATACGTGCGGAGATAGCAAAATGAATAACATGTATTCGGTTCAATGCTTCAACAAGGCACTAACTATTGGCAAGCTTACCCAAAGAACGAATCACGCCATCACGTCCATTTACTAACACAGGAGTTGACTATGCCGGAGCAATCTCACTAAGAGTTTCAAAAGGACGTGGGAATAAGTCATACAAAGGATACATAGCAGTATTTGTTGTATGCTTTGCTACCAAAGCAGTGCATATAGAGATTGTCAGCGATATGACCAGTGCAGCCTTTATCGCGGCCTTCAAGAGATTTATGGCTCGGAGAGGTCTTTGCAAACCGATTTACAGCGATAATAGAACCATTTTTGTTTGAGCCCAAGCACTTTTAAAAAAGATAAACAAAAAGCTCTACAACAAGGGAATATTGACCTCTAGCAAATGCTAGCTGCATTGGAATTCAGTGGCACTTCATACCACCGTCTGCACCACACTTTGGCGGACTTTGGGAAGCAGCAGTGAAATCTCTAAAATCTATCTTAAACGGGTAATTGGAGACACAACCCTCACATATGAAGAGTTAGCAACGGTTACATCACAGATAGAATCATGCCTCAATTCAAGGCCACTTACACCAGTTTCATCTGATCCAAATGCGTTGATATTAACACCGGTACATTTTGTAATTGGTGATTCACTAATAACTATCCCAGAATCAAACATGCTGAATGAAAACATTCCTGTCAATCATCGGTGGAGATTACTACAAAAATAGTTCAAGGTTTTTGGAAACGCTGGTCAAATGACTACCTTACCGAACTACAATAAAGAACTAAATGGACCAGCAAACAACCAATGGTTAAAGTAGACGACATTGTTTTAATAAAAAACAACAACTTACCGCCAACAAACTGGCCTTTGGGAAGGATCATTGATCTACATCCTGGCAGCGATGGTTTGACTAGGGTAGTCACAGTAAATGGAGGGAATGGTTCCATATTCAAAAGACCCATTACCAAAGTAAGTGTCCTACCGTTCGACACGGAGAAGTCGCAAAATAAGTCAGCGAATGACTCCCGTACCAAGGTTCCTAAAGCCACCAATCTCATAGCTTCTGTTATGTATAGTGGCGATCACTACACTGCCCCAGTGTCCTCGACCGAACAGCTGATGTACAACATCACCACTCTTAGCCACCAAGCTGGGCTGTATCTAGAAAATTTAGGAAATCTCCGATTCACCAATCTGCAGTGGAAAATAGTAGTTTACTTCAATCTCACATCCTACTATTCAGGTTTGATGGCATACAGAAATCTGGCAAGGAACATGGATCAACTTTGCATAGAAACAGCTGAAGCCAATCATCAGATATGCTCTGTAATCAACACCCAGCTCATGCATATTCTAACTGAAATCGAGGACAAGAACGCAATACTTCACTACCCAGAAAGGAGAAGAAACCGTAGGATCCTATGTATCGTGGGCAATTTGGCAAAGACCTATTTGGAGTTCTAGATGACCGGGATGCGAAGCATTATGAAGAGGAAATACAAAAGGTTAAACTAAATCAACAACACCCTTTAATGATAGCCAAGAATCAAACATCTATTGCTGATGCAACTTTAAACATCTTAAAACGAACTGATGAAGGCAACAGACGTCATTGGCAAGCTTTTACACAACAAATAAGTTCTGCATTAGCTAACATCAACAATAGTCAAAAATTGACGTCTTTAACCTTTCATGGACTTCTTCTGATGCTCGACTTCAAAGACACTCAGCAAAAACTAATTGATGTCTTTTTAAATTCAAACAACAAAGCAGCGAGCACTTCAATCCTACCACCAAATCAACTTATCAAGGCACTTCAAGATATAAAACAGCATATGCCTCCAGACGTTCTGCTGCCTTCACAAAATGAAAACTATGAATTATTGAGCCTGTATCAAATCATGTCATGCAGAGGAAAATTAAGTGGTAAATATCTGATTTCCGAATTAAAAATTACATTGATCAGCACGGCGAAATGTCTAGCATTTAAACCTACACCTCTTCCAACAATCGAAGTAGTCTTCATTCAAGCATCAATGGACTATTTGGTTACCTCCATACATCGTGATGAATATCAGATGATGACAAAGGACGAGTTTAGTCATTGCAAGCATAGCAACAGCGAATATATTTGTATGTTGCTACATCCCATTCATTCCGCATACAACAACAATTCTATATGTGAATTAGACTTATTGGCATCACAACAACCATTCAATTGCCACATTGTAAAAAGGGTATCGCAAAATCCAAGAGATACATGGATAAAGTTGAGAAATAATAAGTGGATTTTCTCAATCGGTCAAGAGCGGCAGGCTACTATAGCCTGTGATGAAGACCTCGTAGCAGTATCACTACCACGCAATGGAATAATTTCTCTTAAAGGCGGATGCGCTTTAAAGGAAGGGTCAATCTTTCTAAAAATTTATAAAATCTACAAGGAAACCATAATTGACTCGCCATATCTACCGAAAGTCAACCTATCGATGAAGTGGATGAATAGGCGTACAAACTACTCAATTAAATTGGAAAACTCAACTCACTCATGTCATTCATCATTATTCTCATCTCTATGCAATTATTGCTTTTAACATAATCGCCTTTATTATCTATAAATGCCGAACCAAAAGGAGACCTCCACCGAACGAAGCCTATAACTTAAAAAGCACGGCCTCGGAGAATGTTGATACTCAACGTAAACAACACAATAATTTTAACTTTAGTAATTTTGCTTATTCTAAGTATTTTTATATTTCGTCTCCTGCATATTAAATAAGATGTATGCACATAATACACTTGTCACCTCATTACATACATATTGATTGATTGATTGATTTTGAATGTACGACCAAGTTCTTAGGCTTGAGTTCCCGGATGACGCCGGGTCCACCGTACACCCTTTTTTACACATAACAAAACCGAAGGATTGGATAGGTTAGTTAAGTGGGACAGAATCGGCCCGGTTACAGACACCTAGGTATAGCCGATAGTTAGTAACACAAAGACAACACAATTCTAATCTACTAGATGAAGGATAAAGGCTTAATAGGTTAATGGATAACGATGGTATTGGTCTTCAACAATTGCTTCTTTAAAACGGCAACCTAAGAAAAAATATTATTATTTCTCATGCATCTGGAATTTTCCTGAAATTTAATTCTATTAATACTTTTCGGCTTCCTAACCAAAATTGGTTGACTCGACCCGTTACAGACACCTATGTAAAGTCGTTAGTAATAAAATGACAACACAATTCTAAACTACACAATCAGCAATTACAATGAAGCATTAATTCACAAGCATCTGTAAATTTCCTGAAATTTAATTCTAAATTCATATTTTCCGGCTTCCTATATAATTGAAACATTTATTAATTTAATCATTCTGCAACTCCGCAACTTACAGTAGAATTTCCTGAAACCAAAGTTATTTGAAGTATATTCAAAATAACTCTAAAATTCATTAGTATTTAAGCGTTGAATTGGGCGAACACCGAAATAGCAAAAAAAAAAAAAAACAAGATTAACTAGATTAACTACCGGATTGCATTCAAATATCCCTTAAAATATCCATCCATTAAAATATCCTAAATAATTTAGAATTCGCAAAAATTTCGTATGTTTAATATTTATATGTCTAAAATTTTTTTATAAAACTGATGAATTTTTTCCCGACGCCCATCCTTTTTCACAAGGAAACAAATACTTGTATCACTACTTTTGCACTAGTTCTGGAACCTCTTCTACGTTTGCTGGGGATATATCACATACAATTAATCTCAGACATGACACATGCGACTCGTCTATGACTTGTCACCTCGTATTAGACTTGTCATAAACGATTCATCTCAGACTGGTAACAAACGTAAATTAGTAATTAGTGTGTCGTCAATGGCTTTCCTGCTGGAAGGTAATATTTAAGTAAAGGCAACTAGATAAAATTTGAAAAAATTATTCTAAAATGAATGATAAATAAGTTTATTTTATAATTTTTATAATTAAATATAAATCGTACCAGTATCTTAAAAGAGGGATAATATGTACTCGTATATTAAATATATTTGAATGAGATTTCCTGAGAACCGAATAATTTTAATATAATAGCTCGGCACTGTACATGTAGATTAATATTTAGGGTTGATTTGAAATTGGGAATTAATAATTATAATTCTTGTACTAAAACAGTCAAAATTGGCAACGTTGCATTTTATGACAAACATCCAGTCGTTGGTGTATTGAAGTATACAAACCTTCTCTTTCTTTTGAATAATTATATTAATTATATCAAATATTTCTAGCTTTTCAGTTACATAGATATAACGAAGTTGCCGATAAACAATTCTTTGTGTTAAGATTGTTAAAATCCCAAATCCAATGCAAATAATATTTCTTTTTATAAAGCAAAAATATCGCTAATAAGCTGTGAGAAAATACTAGTAACCCATTGAGTGTCACAAAAAGGCAATTTTGCGGTAAATAATAGGATTCGTTACCAACTCCAACATAGTTGCAATTAATCTTGCAAAAATGATGGATTATGAAGGAAATACAATATAGAAAACAGCTAATCATAAATTACCTACACTATATTCTCAATGCACAGAAGAAATACGGAAACGGAAAATTCTATCGCTAATCAAACCAAAATAAAAATACAACAATTTATTACACAAACGCTGAATAATAGGATGAAGGAACATCACCAAAATAGCTCTCTCCGAAAATCTCCGAAATCAAAGCGTGGAAGAAACCACCTCTACAAACAATCGTAGTAAAATGTACCAAGAGAATTATGCAATGTCCATCCAGGAGCTAAAATTACCTCGAAACGATCCCAACAGACGGCATGAATCTTCCCACCATGAAACCACTACCATCCACCAAGCGACCTCCTGCCAACACCACCATTCAACAAAAACCACGCTTCACAAAGCCGTGACGAATCCATGACAGATCACAAACGAACCATGGCAACCCTACAGCCCAAAAACTTCAGCGTACGACCGATCATACCAAAACTCCCAAAATGATTCAGCCCCCGCCAAATCGACGGCAAACTCCAACAAAAACACCCGAAGCATTCAGCAAAGAAACCAATTTGGACATACAAATCCAAATTCAGGCAATGATTCAATACAAAACTGCAAATCCGCCCTCATACACTAACAAATGAGAACTACCTCAAGTTCTAAACAAAACAACTCAAAACAGTCAAAAATACCTTATAAATACAGGTAACGACAGAACACACATGAACACAACTCTCCGCAAGTTGAGAAACACAACGTACAACGAACAACCACCACAAACCGCAGACACCGAGCCCTTACTCACCATGAACGAAACCCACTCAAATCACTCCAAATATCAAAAAAGATTCACTGCAATACAGCTGCAGCACATCCTCGCCGCACATCCTGTGTAAACCAATCACACACATACACCACTCGTCAAAATCAAATCCAGTTTTCGCACCACAGAGAAAAAGTATAACCCCCTCCCAATCGCCAAAAATATACATTCCTTTATATGTACAATATTCATTTTGCGCGATCTCGACCTGCGACAACATCCACCCCTTGCCGATGACGCCAACCCAGGTCGACAAGGAGAGAGCAACGTCAGCCGCCTCTCCACAACGACGGCAAAAAATCTCACAATGTTAACGAAAGTCTAAATTATTATAACGGGTGATTTTTTAAGAGCTTGAGAACTTTTTTTTAAAAAAAAACGCATAAAATTTGCAAAATCTCATCGGTTCTTTATTTGAAACGTTAGATTGGCTTATGACATTTACTTTTTGAAGATAATTTCATTTAAATGTTGACCGCGGCTGCGTCTTAGGTGGTCCATTCGGAAAGTCCAATTTTGGGCAACTTTTTCGAGCATTTCGGCCGGAATAGCCCGAATTTCTTCGGAAATGTTGTCTTCCAAAACTGGAATAGTTGCTGGCTTATTTCTGTAGACTTTAGACTTGACGTAGCCCCACAAAAAATAGTCTAAAGGCGTCAAATCGCATGATCTTGGTGCCCAACTTACCGGGCCATTTCTTGAGATGAATTGTTCTCCGAAGTTTTCCCTCAAAATGGCCATAGAATCGCGAGCTGTGTGGCATGTAGCGCCATCTTGTTGAAACCACATGTCAACTAAGTTCAGTTCTTCCATTTTTGGCAACAAAAAGTTTGTTAGCATCGAACGATAGCGATCGCCATTCACCGTAACGTTGCGTCCAACAGCATCTTTGAAAAAATACGGTCCAATGATTCCACCAGCGTACAAACCACACCAAACAGTGCATTTTTCGGGATGCATGGGCAGTTCTTGAACGGCTTCTGGTTGCTCTTCACTCCAAATGCGGCAATTTTGCTTATTTACGTAGCCATTCAACCAGAAATGAGCCTCATCGCTGAACAAAATTTGTCGATAAAAAAGCGGATTTTCTGCCAACTTTTCTAGGGCCCATTCACTGAAAATTCGACGTTGTGGCAGATCGTTCGGCTTCAGTTCTTGCAGGAGCTGTATTTTATACGGTTTTTCACCAAGATCTTTGCGTAAAATCTTCCATGTCGTCGAATAACACAAACCCAATTGCTGCGAACGGCGACGAATCGACATTTCACGGTCTTCAGCAACACTCTCAGAAACAGACGCAATATTCTCTTCTGTACGCACTGTACGCATTCGTGTGGTTGGTTTAATGTCCAATAAAGTAAACTGAGTGCGAAACTTGGTCACAATCGCATTAATTGTTTGCTCACTTGGTCGATTATGTAGACCATAAATCGGACGTAAATCGCGAAACACTTTTCGAACCGAACACTGATTTTTGTAATATAATTCAATTATTTGCAAGCGTTGCTCGTTAGTAAGTCTATTCATTATGAAATGTCAAAGCATACTGAGCATCTTTCTCTTTGACACCTTGTCTGAAATCCCGCGTGATCTGTCAAATACTAATGCATGAAAATCCTAACCACAAAAAAATCACCCTTTACATATAACAAATCAACAAATTATGAACAATTAAAGTCTAATCGACTTTCCCAATTCACAAATTGAATCATCCACATTCAAGAACATTTAGTGCAAATCCGAAGAAATTCGCCCATTTAGACAACGTAATACGAAGTCTTAGTGCAATCCACTACAAAAATATAAATACAACCGTGAGAGAGCAGAGAATATTATACGATCATTTTGTTTATATTTTGCGCATCCCATATACCATATTTTCACTTATATGTATATCCTTAAATAAAAAAATTAAAAGAAATAAGGATTTCAGTACAACATGCAATAAAGACTTGATATCCAAATTTTAAATTAGCTTTTTGGTCGTGATTTGTTCAACTTTTCCAAGAAAATACCATCTACTCATATAACGAAATTCAACAAAATCACTGCGTACATAAAAAAACTATAAACAATACGTATGCGAGAGAAAAAACAAAATTATAAAAATTAGAGACCACGACAGTATTTTTCATAGAAACAGATTACATAGAATGAATGCTAGCAACTGTCGTCACAAACTGTTTCATACCACAACAACACAAATAACTCATCCATACGATTCATTGATTATTATGTAATAAAATATAATGTATAATGTAAAATAAAGTAATAAAAATAACACTTATCTTAAGCATCCTTTGTAGTCAAAAAAGTCCTACAAATTGAATATTAACATACAATGCGTACGATGCATTCAAACAACGGTGTCGAAAAACATATAAACGAAATTGTTATATACATATCCTGCACCATTGCAAGCGCACCGCACACAAATTAATATATTAACACAATACGTATAACTTTTCACTTTACTTATTACTTCTTTACACACAAATTATTATTAATATTATTATTTATTTATTTCATAAGACATATATTAATAAATAATATTATGATTAATATTATAATTAATCAATTATTAACACATATTTAAACTATTTATTTATTTATTTAGTTTGTAAACTTAAAACTAACATACTCAAAAATTAGTTTTTTTTGTTAATTTATTCACAATTTCCATTAATTAAACTGAACTTAGAAAATTAATTTGTATAAGACCACAATTGTATTTTTAAGTT
The DNA here is from genome assembly GCA_963691935.1 of Nephrotoma guestfalica. Taxonomy (NCBI): domain Eukaryota; kingdom Metazoa; phylum Arthropoda; class Insecta; order Diptera; family Tipulidae; genus Nephrotoma; species Nephrotoma guestfalica. The sequence goes on along the minus strand of OY829914.1, from coordinate 149,305,191 downwards.
TAGAACAACTCAATTTTGCGCGTTTTAAACAAACACCTCACACAATATCGATTCGCCAAGATAATATTTTTATGCAACCACAAATTGTTACATTTCTCAAAAAAAATGATGACCGAAAATTAATTCACTATGTAAAGCGCACAATTTCGTAAAACACCACTTGTCACCTCATTACATACATATAATAACTTATAAGATATGTAGAAAATTATAATTGATAATTAAGCTTAAGTAAACAAAATCAATGTATAAATATCAAAGAAAACTAATAATCGGGTCAGTTGTAAAACAAAAACCATTTAATCTATTTGTAAGCCCTCATCAGTAGTAAGCCACAAATATTAAATACTTATCCTGAAGGAATAATTGCATGAAAATCGCGTGTTCCTTTTACATATTCCAATTTTTCGAACCTACTGGAAAGTTGAATTTTTATCGAGTTATATTCAATGTCAGAACAAAACTCAAAAACCATATCAGTCTTTAAAGTTTTAGCCTATTTGAATAATTCTGCTGCATTCGTAATGATACCGTCAAATTCATCAGTGAGACTGGCTCTGGACGCCATTCTCTTGATAATACCTCCTACTCCATTGCATGGTCCCTTTCCATGTGCTGTGGCATGAAAATGCCATTCACGATCGACTCCGAAATCCTTTTTGTGTTTCATTATATTCATAAAATTATTTTTATTTTTATAATGTGTTACAGCACCATCAGTAATATAATACATTTTGGTTAAATTCGTCATTTTAGTTTTCAAGAACTGGATCATTTTTTCGATGAACAGATGAACTGCCGCAGTGACATGACTAAGCCAATCCGATATAACAATGAAGCTGTAGTGCTGCAATTTCCCATCTACATTTATGTGAATTACAAATGGATGAATAGTCGCTTGCTTATCATTCCAATGAAAACTCTGCACTGCATTCTGTATTATAAATTAATAATTTTCTGCAATCACATGAAACAAGTGCTTCTGTAGGCTCCAGAGTAAGTTTTTTATTTGTTACGAAGCTAGATTGTTGCAGTGAAATGAAATAATGACGAATTAGATTTTCCAGCTTCTTATGAAGTAATCCAAAAATTCTTCTAACGGTTTTGAATACTTTTCCAAATTGCGTCTGTAAGTTGAAATCCACTGACTGAATGATAAATCAGCATCCTCGTAGTCCTTTTCCAGAAAAGCGTGTTTCAAATACTCTCGAAATAAAGTTAATCATGGACAATTCTTGCATTTTAGAAGATAACATGTCGGCTTAGGATCTGGACATAAAATAGATGAAATGCAATCTTGGTATTTTGATATATTTCCATTTACAGGGTGGCTGAGAAGAAGTGTTACCAAATGAAAACGCTGTAATTTTTTTAATTTTGATTATTTTTTATTGAAATTTCGTGGAATATGTTGAAAACATATTACATTTTATGAAAAACATGTGACATGATTATTTGATTCAGTCTTCCATATAAAGCATTGCATGCTGACCGAACGTGAGCTTGCGGAATTTTATTCCATTCTCGAACAAGAGCTGACTTCAATGCATCAACACTTTCGTATTTTTCAGTGGACACCTTACTCTCCAAAATGGACCATATGGAGAAATCTATGGGATTCAAGTCTGGTGAATATGGTGGCCATTCTTTCGACGAAAATAGCCGCAGAACGCAATTTTGTAAAAATTGCTGTGTCGCTCGAGCTTTGTGTGACGGTGCCGAGTCCTGTTGGAATGTCCAACGGTTCGTACCAAAGTGTTTACGTGCCCAAGGTAGCAAAGCATCGTTTAGGATCTTTTGGCGGTACACCTCTTGGTTTACCTTGACTCCATGTTCGATGAAAACCAGAGGAGTGGGTCCATCTGCAGTCACTGCAGCCCAAATCATAACATAAGCTGGTGATTGCTTGCGCATGGCAACTCTTGTGTCCAAATTATCGTTGGACTTGTGCTCTAACCAAACACGATCATTTTGTTTATTCACATACTGTTGAATGGTGAACATTTTCTCATCAGAAAAGACAATTTTTGGAATCTCATCACGTTCGGCCAAGGCCTTCAATGTTCGTGTTCTTTCAAGCCTAACTTTCTTTTGTTCCTCCGTAAGATCTTGAACTTTTTGTATCTTGTAGGGCTTCAAGTGAAGTTCATTTTTCAATATGGTTTGAATGCTGTATCGTGAAACATGTAGACGTACGGCTAATTGATTGGCACTTTGACGAGGATTTCGTTGGATTCGTTTCTTCACATTTCGTATCATTTCTTTTGATGTTAGTTTTTTTCTTTAGTTAGTTTCTTTTGATAATAGTTTCTATGTTGGTTCCATAAATAATTAATTTTACATTTTGATGTATTGTACAAACACACACTGTATGCATTCCACTGCTTCCTGGTTGCACACAGTTTTTAGGACGAAGCAAGCAAAATTTGGAAAATCCGATTTTTTTTACTCGTCGTTCTTCTCCATCAGAAAATCTTGTAGCCCTCGTAGCATTCTTTTAATGTACTCATCATTTTTTATTTATTTATATATTTGTTATAATACAATTTAGTGTTGAACTTCACATCAAATTTTAAGCATGCAAGCTTATTTATAAGATGATGTGTAGCCTAATCAAATCCCAAATGATCTTATTAACGACCGGTGTCATTCGCCAAAGTTTATCAAATTAAAAACCAAGACTATACTTTGTTTACAGTTAAGGTGTATTCAATCCAGAAATTAGTCCTTTGGAAAATATGTTTCGCCTCTTGTAAGTATACTTTTCATCTTTTACAACTACGGCTGGTTCACAATTTATTATATATTTTTAAACATTTAATAAAAAGATATTTTATTAAAATAGAATAAATAGATTTTATCATTAGACGTTTCTGAACTTTAACTTTTCAATAGTTGAGCAATCGTTTTTTCCAGGTAATATCCGACTGACTTATTCATCGTTATAATTATCTATCACTGATTGCTTTAGTTCATCGCTTATTCATTTCCCAGTTTAAGGTACAGAAAGACCAACTGGGCCGTTCGTTTTCTGAATATATTTAGCTTTATGCACCAAGTATTGTGTTGTGTTGAACTCCTGTTGAATTTGTTGTATGGTTAGTGACTTCGACCGTGTAGTCAGCAGCTGTATCTTATCACAATTTTTCTCCAATTGTTTGAATATACTTTTCAGTTGATCCATCAATTCCATATCCATATAAATTAGCCTTCATTGCGTTGTCCATTGATTGATTCACAAGACGCTCGATTCCAGGAATCAAAGATGATGAAGTTGATGATACTATTGCAGCTAAATTGGTTAATTTTTGTTGTTGATGCTGTTGCCTACATCCTAGTTTACTGGCGTATATGGGCGACATTCAAATATCTGGTAAAATCTCATTGATTTGATCTCATTGAAGAACGTTCGCTTTTTGTATTTGGCGTACTTCACTATCACTCCTAATGGAATTTATTTCAGATTCTACTGCAGTTGATGACGATTTCGGCGTAACTGCGGAACTTGATGGTGAAGAGGGTGATGTATCTGTTTCAATTCTTCGACGTTTAAAAGAAATGTTCACATAACAAGTTGTACAAATGAATAAATTTTCATTTCTTTCAATCGAAGGCGACAAAAATCCATAATATGTTTATACACTTTTCGTAAATTTTTAGAACACTTCGAGCGAACAAACTGCTTACAACACTTTTAATTTCATTATTTAATTCAAGTAATACAAATTCACTATATGATAAACTAAAATTTAAATTTTGTTTATGTCAATGTTACTTACTTTTACACTTTAAAATTTGAACTACCCAAATATTGATTTTGACTCTTATTTATACCAAAAATTTAAAACTAGTAATGTATACCTGAAAAATGTACCTGAAAAACTCCTTTTAAAAGGAGGACCAAAACATTTTGTGTGGTAAATATACGGGGCTGGACATTAAAAATAATTAGTTGTATTATTCATTAGAAGTGATTTTTACCTTTATTTTGAACAATTGAAGCATCAGTTAGAAACAAAAGATTATTATAGGTATAAATTAAGAATTGAATAGGAATAAAACGTGTTATATATATATATATATATATATATATATATATATATATATATATATATATATATATATATATATATATATATATATATATATATATATATATATATACATATATATATATATACATATATATATATTTATATATATATATATATATATATATATATATATATATATATATATATATATATATATATATATATATATATATATATATATTTCCATGGAAAGAGCAAAGGAGTTGGCACGAAAGTGGCGATTTGCCGAATGTGGTTTTCTCCGATGAGTCATCGTTCGTTATTGAGCAATATGTGAACGAGCAAAACGACCGGATTTACTTGCCCGACCGTTCTACTGAAAATGAAAACCAAAATTTGGTTCAACGGATTGCCACTCGAAACCAAGCGCCGCCGATGGTGATGGTTTGGGCCGCCGTAACGGCCGAAAGCCGTTCCCGCTCGTTTTTTTGGACCGTGGCATCAAGATAAATGCTCAAATTTATCGGGATCATGTGTTGGAGGGAGTGTGGAAGCCTTGGGCACAGAAACATCTCGGCCGCAGAGCTTGACATTTCAACAGGACTCGGCGCCGAGTCATAAAGCGCACGTCAATCAAGATTGGCTGAGAAACAACGTTCCGCGGTTCATTTCCACTGCCCAATGGCCACCAAATTCACTGGATGCAAATCCGCTAGATTTCTCGGTTTGGAGTATTTTGAAGAGCAAGGTTGGGACACAAAATATACCAAAGTGTCGATCATCTCAAGCAAGCGCTTCGCCGGGAATGGGCCAAAATACCGCAGAGCCACTTTCGTGCTGCATGCAATAGCTTTGTCGGCCATTTGAAGGCCATAATCGCGGCTAAGGGTGACCAAATCGAAAACTGCTAATGCAATTCGAAAATTTAAATATTAGTGAACATTTTTAACTTTGATTCAATAAAATTCATCAAAAAATAAAAATTCTGTGGCTTTTTGTTTTGGTAACACTTCGTGTCAGCCACCTTCAATATACAATATATTTTGTAATCGAAATAGATATAATGTTCGGTTCTGTATGGTCACCTTTTTAGTTAAAATCGCGAATTTAAAGAACACCCGTATTTTTAATATGCATAGAAACTAAATAAATGTTTTTTCAAGAAAAATAATGTGAATATCTTTTTCCTTTGCTGAACCTAAAGATGAGTTTATAGAGAAAAAAATCTCAGAGTTAAAAATAAAGAATCGAGGAATTGTTTTAATTCTTAAGTTTTTAACCATTTATTTTTTTAAATAATAAAATTATAATTCGTTGTTAGTATATCTAAAGAAGAAGAGAAGTTGTATGCTCTCATCATTGGGTTTGTGGTATTCTTTATTGGATATATCTTATTTTATTGTACATGTTTAAAAATTCCAAAAATAAAATACTTTTATTATGTCTGTGTTCTGTATGCGAAACCCGTCTATATACATCCACGTATAATACCCATCCAGATTTATACATATACTTACGAGTATAAAACCATTTTATGATGATTCATTTAGAGAATATATTACAAGATACAGTAATTAACACAAAATATTTCTCTACGTAGCGGTTATTGTTCGAAGTATGTGAAGATTTTAATGAAGGCGAACATTGAAATTCAAAACACCTGCTTAATCTAAAACACCATAAAATGTTGAAATCATTGTTTTGGTTAAATTTTGAATTTTATAATTTAAAATAATTTTAAGTATGTACTGCTATAATAACACTTTTATAGTACATCATTTAAAAATTAAATTATATTTACTTTATAATAAAATCACCGAAAACTAAGAATATAATAATATAAATATTATCGTGAAATTTATTGATATGAGGGACAGCTGAAAAAATTAATGTTTGTTTCTCTTCGCTTTATTTAAATGCTTATTTTATATTAAAAATTGCAGCTGTTTTTAATATAATAATTATAACATAACAAAAAAACATTGTCACGAGGCGAAAACAAACGTCATCATGATATTAAACTAGATTAATATTTGGTGTTTAATATTATTGACCATTAGCGTTGGAGCGTTTGTTTATCACACATATTTTTATTTGGTGGTGCTAATCTTCTTATGATTATGAATGAGTTCAATCTAAATTCTAAAACCATTCATATTTAAAACAAAAAGTGCAGAATTTAAAATTTACATCTTTAACATAGTGTGATATTAATTTAATAATAACAAATAACATTTGTTGGTTATACTCGAAAGTAATTTGCTCGAAGACCAAGAACAACAGGAAGTAACGGATATCTTTAAAATACAACCGCCAATTAAGGTGACCAAGTTGCTCAAGATAGACTGTTGATGCAAATCATTGCAACTATTTAAAAAAAATGAGAGCAGAGAACCAAACGCCACATTTCTCCTTCAAGGAAGTTCAGAGACATTTAGTGTGTGTTTAAGTAGTAGTATGTGTTAGTATGTTTAATTGAATATTTCAATTTTTACGCGGCTATTAAGAAAATCGGTTAATAAAATAAACAATTTGTTCGACAAAAGCAAATTTCGTTGTTATAATTCTTAAGGGTTTTCTCCTTAGAATGTTAGTTAAACAAATCAGCTTATTTATAGCGGTAACCCAAAATCTCACGAAAAACGACCACACACAAGACAATTTGTAAGTTACCAACCGTGGGATTTAGATTATTTACAATAGGTTGGGTCAGAATTAAAACGTACGTTCGGCCCAAACCCAATAAACATTTTATTCCGAGTCGGAAATTTCATTACGATTTCATACGAAATATATTTTTATTGTACACCCATACAGATTAACACTTGTTTACTGGTTTGTGATAATTACAATTTATACTGTGGCGGTGAAAGTATATGTATAATAAACTGAGACTGTTTGCGAACAAACTAAATCCCCCAATTTTGGGTTAACAAATGCATTGCGAAATATAATAATTCGCTAAGGTATTATGTTTATACTTTATATAATCGTTTTCTGTAGAGTGATCACCGCAGTCTGATGAGACAACCGAACCGTTTAAAATAATGGTGTGTATATGACATTGGGAGTTATGTCGGAAAACACACCACATAGTATCGTACTGAAGTTAGTTACTATTGCTTTTGCTCAATACAAAGTGAAAAATAGTTCAAATCAAGTATGCAACTAAAGGGTGGTTAAATTTTAAGGGCCGATGTTGATTTTTTTTTTAAAACACAAATTATTTAGGAAATTATGGTCAATTCTTTTTATTATGATAATATGGTATGGTTCAATTATGTATGGAACAAAATATCGGCGGCACACCTCCACCCGATGGTTCAAATTTTCGATGACGCTTAGGCATAATTGAGGTTCTATGCCGTTAATGTGCCGAATTATCTCATCCTTTAGCTTTTGAATTGTTGCTGGCTTATCGACGTACACCTTTTCTTTCAAATAACCCCAAAGAAAGAAATCCAACGGTGTCAAATCACATGATCTTGGCGGCCAATTGACATCGCCACCACGTGAGATAACACGGCCATTGAATTTGTCGCGCAAAAGAGCCATTGTTACGTTAGCTGTGTGGCAAGTGGCACCGTCCTGTTGAAACCACATATCGTCCACATCCATATCTTCCAATTCGGGCCATAAAAAGTTCGTTATCATATCACGATAGCGAACACCATTTACAGTAACTGCCTGACCGGCCTCATTTTGGAAAAAATACGGCCCGATGATGCCGCCAGCCCATAAACCGCACCAAACAGTCACTCTTTGTGGGTGCATTGGTTTTTCGACAATCACTCTTGGATTGTGATTCGCCCAAATGCGGCAATTCTGCTTATTGACGAATCCACTGAGGTGAAAATGTGCCTCATCACTGAAGATGATTTTCTTCGAAAATTGATCATCCACTGTTGCCATTTCTTGCCACCATTCTAACCATTGACGACGTTTGGAATGGTCAAGAGGCTTTAGTTCTTAAGTCAATTGCACCTTATAAGCATGTAAATGCAAGTCTATGCATAATGTTCATCAACGACGAGCGTGAGAGGTGCAATTGTTGGGCACGACGACGAGTTGAGGTGGACGGCTCTTCAGGCACACTATCGCGAACAGCAGCAATATTTTCTGCTGTGCGAGCTGTACTAGCATGCACTGGTGTTTTAAAATCTCCTACAGACCCGGTTTGCTCAAATTTTTGCACGATTTTTCCGATTGTACGCACATTTGGACGATTAAGTTGACCGAAAAAATCACGAAGTGCACGATATGCATTTTGATTTGAACGCCCAATTTCATAATATGCCTGAATAACTTTAACGCGTTGCTCGATTGTGTATCTTTCCATGGTTCAAATTGAGTTAGTCTGAAATTGAGAAATGTCAAATTAAATGCAGAAAAAAACTTGACGTTTAGGTGTGGTTCACATTCAATGTCGGCCCTTAAAATTTAACCTCCCTTTAGCAGGAGGGACAAAGTATTCACGAAGATTGATTGGTTTTGAGTTCGGGAGCGAGTATGACGATATTTATTTTCAATGTCATGTACGCAGCATAAAAGTGTTTAAATTCTCACCTGATAAACTCACTTCGATGTAAAGCCCATATCTGTGGCCCTATTCTGGTAATTCCCCGGGAATAGGGAATCATTGTTTTTTGTTGCAGCTATTCCCTAGACATTTTCCCCAATTCCCCGTTTTCCAAGAGGTAATTCTGTCGATTAGGGAATAAATTTACGGGAAAATAATTTAATCATTCACGGCCGAAACTCGAACGCAATAAAATAAGAAAACAAATGTCTAAAAGTAGTTTACTACGCTTAATTTGTTTTTGTTGATATGTTAATCGAATGTTACTTAAAAAGTAAATTTTGTTTATTAAAGTGAAAAATTGAATATTGGTCTTTCCAATTGATATTACCAGTTTTCAGTATAAATTCACAGCCATAATATTGCTAAAAGTAAATACAATAAATTTCCGTTAAATTTTATTCCCAGTTAATTCTTCCTAAAATAGGTATGGAATAATAAACGTCAAAACTGCTATAATGGGGAATAATTTGTTCCCAAAAATTTTTTTCCCCAAAAGCCAGAATACACTTTGGAGGAAAAGGGAATAAAACTGCCACAAAATTTAAAATTTCGATTCCCAGGGAATTATCAGAATAGGGCCACCGGCCATCCAAAAAGTTCCAAATTTCTTACAAAAAACAGCAGATTTTTCAGAAAGGGAAAGGATGAGCATCCACATCAAAATTCCATATATTCGATCGCTAATCCAAAATGCTTGGAAAAAATTATCCATTCTCATCGGCAAAATGCACAGCTCTCTGTATGAATATCAACTTGGAATCACGTTCCATGTGTGGAATCCTTGTTGTTTTTCACACAGATTATCGTACGAAAAGTTTTTGGAACTTACATTTTGGCAGTGATTGTAAACGCTATATTTTTATAACGTTACGAATTTTGGTACACGAGTATAGAATTTTTGTTACTGTTACGTTATTCGGTTATATAACGCAAAAAAATGTAAAAAAAATTATTGGTTATACATACATAATTTAAAATAATATTGGGTATGTTATCGTTCCAATGTTGAACGTACATTAATAATGGAATACATAATTCATCGGAAATAATGTGATCAAGTGTAATAATTACATATTACCGTGCGTGCGATCTCATTTGATATTGCTTTGCAATTATTTCCAATCGATTTCTATGGTAGTACACATTCAAAATAATTCCGTATCGGTATGTACATTTTTATACACAAACAAAAAAATTACAAAGCGATTTGCAATCAAAAGTAGTTGGGCATAGAATTGTTTGCTTTGCAAATTTTGTATTTACAAAACGAAATCCAAAATTTCCCAAAATTAGAAAGGGAAATTTTCAACCCTGCAATAAACACATATACTTGTTTATGTTTTGAAAACAAATATATAATGCAATAATATCAAAATGTTTGGCTAATAAATTTTTGAAATATTGTTTGATTTTAAATATGAGAATTAATTATTTGTTATCATTCTTAAAAAAAAAAAATTTGCCACAATGGAACATATATGAATATTTTTAATAGCGAATCTGGCCTTGTCGTTGCTTTTTCTTTGTAGATCTTATTTTTACTGCCGAACCAAAAAACTATTGTAAATTAGTTTTATTTATGTTGTTAATAAGAGATTTGGTTTGGAAAACGCTAAAATTATTAATATACAAATGAAAATATACCACACATACAAATGAAAATATACCATACCAAACACCAATACAACTACATGAAACAAAAAAATTTCTTTTGCGAATATTTGCAATCATGTTAGATGGGAAACTATAGTTACACATTATTATAAAAAAATGAACACGAAAAATACACCGAACTCAAATTGACATTTATTTTCCATACTAAGGTTAAATTCTTTGGACCTTTTGAAAAAAGTTACCCGGTTTCTGTGTAAAAGAACTTGAACCAATTTACCCGACTTTTGTATTAGCATTGGAAAAGAGAAAGACAAAAAATTATTTATATAAATGTCAGGATTTGACATCACGTCCCTGATAAATAAATTCAGAATTGAATTGCACAAATGGCGTGTCCTTTGTTTTGAAATTTGTTTTAACGTTTTCTTTTGTATATATATTAGGTGTGCAAGTAGAAACTCTGATTTTTTTTGGCAAGTTCAACCTTATTGAAAATATAACTGTTACAAAGATTAATTATCGAAATATTTGCCATTACTATCTATAGTCTTTTGCCATTTATAGGAAGATGATGAATGCTTTTGCGATAGAAAGTTAGTGGTTTCGAAGCAAAACAGTAATCGAGCCAATTTGACACATCTTCAACTTTCGTGCACCGCTGGCCTTTTAAATATATTGACATCGATCTGAATAAATGGTAATCAGAGGGAGCCAAGTCTGGAGAATACGCCGCATGCTGTAAAACTCCCCAGCCTAAGGAGAACATTAGTTGCTAGGTTAATTTTGCTGGATGTGGACGAGTGTTGTCATGCAGCAATATCACCTTCCGCCTTGCTTGGACCGTAAATGGTCTTTTTTCCCCCAGAATGTCGTTTAATTTGATCGATTAAGCCTGGTAACGTCCAGCTGTAACAGTTTGACCAGGTTCCAGAAGCTCGCAGTAAATGACTCCGTTCCAATCCCACCAGACATACAGTAACACTTTCGTGGTATGAATATTCATTTTTGCAACTGATGTGGATAGCTGGCTTGGATCAACGCATGGTTTTCTGTGTTTAGGATTATCGTACAAAATCCACTTTTCATCACCCGTATATTTTGTGCAAACAATTATTTCTTTTGTACCGAGAAAGCAAATTCATGCGAATGTCAACTCTTCGGTTTTTGTTTTCTTCGGTCAGTTTATGAAGAACCCGTTTTCCTTCCTTCCGTGGTTTTCCCATTGCATGCAATCGAAGTGATATTGCTTGGTGAATAACTCCTAACTATTCTGCAAGCTCTTTTTGAGTTTGACACGGATTTTAATTCACTAAAGTGGGGATCCACTAAGTTCTTCGCCTTTAAATTATTGCACACCACCTGGACTTGATCGTTCTCAAGACTAAAATTACCATCACGAAATCTCGCAAACCACTTTTTTACGGTTGAATTGAATGACTCACAGAATATTCACTCAAAGTCGAATTAATCAATTCCATAGCTAAACAGTATTTTTTCATTTGAAAACAGAATAGATTGCAATGACATAAATGTTGCTTATTGACATCCATCTCTTAAAATTGATGCACACGGATCGACATGACAAAGCTACATATATCAAAAATGGCGGGCGATTTGGATGTGTTCAGGTATGAACGAATGAATAATTATGAAGCATAATTATGTAATTTCGTTATAGCGTTATGGTACATGAAGTGTTAAATCTTGAGATAAAAATTGTAGAACAAGTAAATCGTTGTGGGTAATATACGTTAAAATGTATCGGGTTTTGGTTTTACTAGATCCAATTTTTTTCAAAATGCAAAAAAGGTAAAATACAATTTCTAAGTTAGCCGATACAAATTTTCGTACAATTACCAGTTTAGAAATATTTTCAAAAAATGTAATAGTGTCGATCCCGATAATCTAAAAAATGATAAATATAATATCGCAATATAATCTGATTTACCATTACAAAACAATGAAATTCGATAGGAAAACCACTTACGTAGAAGTCTCAGTTCAATAGGCTTCGGTTTTCGTTATATGATAATCCTTTATTCAGCGGTACACATAAATTAAAAGTAACACACCATTCTCGACATAAAGTAATCAAAGTAACTTCAAATGCATAAACGAAATATGCAATTACACAAGATCAATTTTTTTTGTATATCATTATTAACAATATTATGATCTAATTAATTTTAAAATTCTTGTTTTACAGCACGATGTCGTCCTGGATGTGATGAAAAACATGGACATTGTTCAAAACCAAACGAATGCCAGTAAGTATTTAAATTCATCAATTATCTTTGTGCTTTTATGTGTTTGTTGATTGTTTGTGTTTCTTAGTGGAATCATAATTAAGTAGACAATAAAATAAAACTTAATAAACGAGAGATAGACACGCCTATTTGTAAATAATTTCCCACGGCGTGGATTTCTTTTTTATTTACTATGTACCCTGAATTATTTTTTTAAAAGTAATAATAATAATAATATTATTGAAATTGAGATTGCAATCGATAAATTTTTATATTTTATATAAATACTCGTATAAGAACTTTATAAAGTATAAAGAAACGAAATAACAAAAATCTGTTAACCTGCATCGCATGTGTACGATCATATTTTATTCATTAAGAGATGTGTGTTATTAAACAGGTTAAATAGAATATTGATGAATGGTTTGTGTTTGATTATATTACACTAACACATTCTAATAAAGTAATTTAGTAATTGAGTATATAAAATTTATGTTTGATTAATTTGATTTGAGTGGTTTGGGTATATAAGTTTGTGTGAGCGTATTCGCTATTACTTTGGAAGATGTAAATCTTAGGGATTCTTACGGGCCAAAAATCATCCTCTTTTGTTTTTCGAACGTCCCACAGAGCCGTTCGATATTACTTCGAGGGTGTGGAGCGGCATTACATTCGATACATTGAACATTTACGACCAAGTCCAAATATTTAACCATTTGAATGAATATTGTATATTTGATTTTAAATAAATGAAAGTTTGTTCTTTTCTTTTTTGGATAATTTAAATGTTATTAACTATTCGAGAATAGTTACAAGTTGACAAATAGTGAATGCTCGAAACTAGTACTTAATGCAAAATTATCAAATTTTAATTGTCACAAAAAGAAAAAAACAATCTCTCATTTATTTAAATGACAATATGATAACCATCGAAAATAAAAGTACCTGTTCTTAGACCGTCTCCCTTTTCAAACATATTATCAACTTGGCAAATGACGATTTCATACATTAATTATTCTATGAACTTGTGGTTAAATTAGTTTTATATGGTGTAACAGTGCACTATGTTTTTATTTATTTATGATCTTTTATAAGTATATGTACAATTGTTATATGTACAACGATACAACATCAGCATTCAGTAGTCATCATATTCGGATTACAATATTCAAAATAAAACATTTTATTATTTTGAAGAATAAAAATAAATAAAAACTCTGCATATGAAATGTGTGGGAATGCATTGATTATTCAAGACATTGTTCCCCGTACGTTTTGTAGTGTGATATGGATAGAATATGCGATTTGTATGTATAATTGTTAAAAGACAGGTTGTGTGTTTAGCGTGAAAGAAATAGGTTAAATAAAAATTAGACTTAGTTGCAAGTACATAAAAAATATTAATTAAACTTTTTTTCTCTCTCAAATAGATGTCAACTAGGTTGGAAAGGTTCAAACTGCAATGAATGTGAGCTATACCCTGGGTGCGTTCATGGTACATGTAAAGAACCCTGGGAATGTGTTTGTAACGAGGGATGGGGCGGACTGTTCTGTAACCAAGATTTAAATTACTGTACAAACCATCGTCCATGCCAAAATGGTGGGACATGCTTCAATACTGGCCAAGGTTCATATACATGTGAATGTCCTATCGGCTTCAATGGAAGTGACTGTGAAATATCTTCGAATGATTGTTCGAATAATCCTTGTTTAAATGGAGCTTCTTGCCGTGACGATTTAAATAGTAACTTGAAATATCTTTGTGAGTGCCGACTAGGTTTTATGGGTACTCATTGTGAAGTAGAATCGATAACATGTAATGATAATCCTTGTGTTGGGGGAGTCTGTCGAGATACAGCAACTGGGTTTAAATGCGAATGTCCGCCTAGTGTGTCAGGTGAACGGTGCGATATCCAAATAGACGAATGCAACCCATATCCTTGTGAAAACGGTGGATCATGTATAACTAATAGTGGCGCATTTCATTGTACTTGTCCATCAGGCTACACTGGTAGTTTGTGTGAAGAAAATATAGACGATTGTTCGGGAAATCCTTGTAGGAATGGTGGAACTTGTATCGATATGATCAATCAATTTCGATGCCAATGTGTTCCTGGATTCCTTGGTCCACTCTGTGACGAAAAGGTGGACTTATGTTTAACAAAACCGTGTGCTAATGGGGGCTCGTGTACAAATTTGAACAATGACTATAGTTGTGCATGCAGACCTGGTTTTACAGGAAAGGACTGTAGTAAAGACATTGATGAATGTGCTTCAAATCCATGTCAAAATCGTGGCACGTGTGTCAACCGAGTGAACAGCTTCCAGTGTGTATGTGCTAGCGGCTTTCGTGGTTCAAATTGTGAACTCGAATCATATTCTCCGATGTGGAATGACGGAAGCTTATCGCGACATGTTTCATCGGGTAACTTACACGAAGCCCGAAGTAAGGAAAACGATGGATTGAGTAGTGGACAGGTGGTGCTAATTGCGGTTTTATCCGTAGCTATGCCGACAATTGTAATTGTTGCTACAATGGTTGTAATATGTATGAAAAGGAGGCGGAAACGAGATGAAGAAAAGGATGATGCAGAAGCAAGAAAACAAAACGAACAAAATGCTTCGCATACTTTATCACATCATCATAATTCAATATCGACTAAACGAGGCTCAAATACAACGATTGGACTAGATACGTCTCATCACAATATGATCAAAAACACATGGGACAAAAGTATTAACAACATATCGAGTTCGATAAGTGTTGACGAATGTTTAATGAACACTAGCATTTATGGCGGTATATCTAATTACAGTGATAACACAGATTGCGCTCAAATTCAGCCACTACAGAGAGCACGATCGCAGAAACAATTAAATACAGATCCCATACACAAAAAACGTGCGTCACAAATTCTACCAAAAGAGTTCTACACTCAGAATGAAAATAAAGGGTTATCACTCTTATCTGAGGGGCCATTATGTTCGTCAATATCGCAACAATCAACACAGCAGCGATGGGGAATAGTAGTTACTCCATCTCCTCAATCAACAACACTAGCAACACCAACACCGTTAGGTGGAATTATAGTGACTTCAACCACACGACAACTCGGGCATTATAGTCCGCCGCATATGTAGTAGAACGTTTAATTCAGTGTGTTCAAAGTTATTTTTTTTTAATTCTGAAACAATATTTTGTTTTATTATTATTAGTAATTTATTTTCTAGAAAATAAAATTAATA
Organism: Nephrotoma guestfalica; assembly: GCA_963691935.1. NCBI lineage: Eukaryota > Metazoa > Arthropoda > Insecta > Diptera > Tipulidae > Nephrotoma > Nephrotoma guestfalica. Next base: position 149,289,469 of record OY829914.1, on the reverse strand, counting down.
AATTTGTTTAGTTCCTTGTAAAAAGGAAATTATAATAATTAGAAACAAACTAAAAGACAATATATTCTAATCAATAAGTAAAAATGGCCAGTTTGTAAATAGTTTAATGAACCATTATTTTATTAATGTTCGAAATAAACTGCTTTATTTATTATGAAATAATTGAAAAACAATCTCGCGTATTCAGTAAAGTATTTTATTTTTATTTCGTATCCATTCCAACATACGTTCACTGTTTCTAACAAATCTACACAAAAATATTAAGACATAAAATAGTAGGCTGTGATTTTCAATTGGTTTGATAAAATTCTACTAAAAAACCAAACAATAACAATTCAATCATTTTTGCTCGTCATATTAACAAAACATTTTCCAATTGTACAGGTTTTAATTTTATTTTAAATAATAATATATTTATGTAAAGTTCTCAAAATCAATATCATAAAAATAAATTTTTCTTTTATTTCATAATAATTTTATGCTTTGCCGAATAAATTGATGAACATTTCATTGTAAATATATAAAAATGATTAAAATAAACAAACCATAATATTATTGTTAATATAAAGAAATAATAATTGTAAAAAATTGGGTATGCTTGCTCAAATACAATGTTTTCTTATTTTTAAACTTGTGTAAAATATTACACAAATGGTCGATTTTTTTGTCTATTTTGTCTAGAGAACAGATTTATATGCAGATATATTTTGGTTAAGATAAAATATTGACTGAAAAATATAAAAAAAATGTTTTACTGTTTTTGTTATTTATTATTTTTCAATATTTTAGTTCTGCTATGCAGAATTATTTATATATATATTTAGATAGTTATTACTTATAAATTCATGTAAAAATAATTATCTTAGATTTAAATAGCTAAACCATAAATACAATGATTTAAAATACAAGCACGCCACATTTTTTAATGCCTCGCAAATTGGAAGTTATGTTTGTCATTAATTAATGTTAAAAAAGTAACAAAACATTTTGTATTTATAGTTAAATTATTTATAATTATATATTGTGATGAAATTGTGTCTATATTTAATTATTTAAATTATTATGAAAAATATAAAACTAAGTCAAAAGAAGAAAACGAAATTATAGAAAAAATGATAAAGTCTTAAATAAAAATAATAAACAAAAAAATCCACTCTTTGTTAATTATGGTTCTGATAACGTTAGACGTAGCTGAGTTATATGAGTAATTCTTTATATATCTATTATATCGCTTTTTAACACATTAAAAATAAATATGACTATGTAACAAGAAAAATGTTCCTGATTAATTAATTAGTTTTAATTTAACATCTTTAGTGAAACCTAAATTTTGCTTGAAAATTATATTTTGGTAAACTCTAAATTAAATTAAAATCAATTAATTATTCTATTTTTATTATTTAAGTTTTAAAAATACTAAGTCAATTTTATTTAGAATTTAAAAAAATTAAGTCATTTTCTTTATATATTCTTCTTCTTTTATTTCATATATGTTATAAAAAGATGTTATAAAAAACACATAGCATTAAATCAATTTTGTACTTAAAATTACTTCATTAATTTATTTTTCTCACTAATTATTAAGACTTTATATATTTTTGATGTAAAATACAATTGTAATATATATTATTATTTTAAATATTTAATTTAGATAGTAAAACGAATAATAAGATATGTCTGAACGCAATTATAATTATTATAATCTAAATAATTATAATTATTTAGATAGATAGATATTATTAATTAACTATATTGCATTATTAATTATAATTATATTTACCTTCTTATGAAATCTACAAACAAATAAAAAGAGAAAAAGCCCAAAAAAAAGGAAAAATAATAAAATACAAAAATCAAAAAAATATTACAAAAACAAATAATAAAAAAAAATCCAAAAGAAATTTTTGAAAAAAAAAAAAATGTTTTTTATTGTACAAAATGGAATTTGACATTTTTATTCTAAAATTTTCCAATTATCAGAACCGAAAGGATGTAACCGATTATTGTAAGTACATATATTTTATAATTCTAGTTTATTGCGATTGGTATAGATATGATAAATGCCAAAATGTTATACGAGTATGTTTCTTTAATACATGTTACAACCTAATTTTTCTGATTCAAAGGTACTTCGCTTTACATTGTTATCTATGAAATAATAAACTATTTTTTTAATTTTCATAGTTCTACTCTTTTACGTTCTATATTACAAACGCAACTTGGACACAATTATTATCACAATTACCATCTAGGTCCAAGGAAAAAATTGGATAATTCGTATGTTGCAGCATAGACGAGAATAATTCAGAAGAAACGTCCCAATACGAATAAAACATAAGATGTAAATTCTGACGAGTGCCAATAGACCTTACGTGCGGTTCTGGCTCGCTCAAAATCAAATTATACTCGCCTGTTTTGGTAACTCAAACACGCCTGTTTTGGTAACAAATTATACTCGCCTGTTTTGGTAGATTAAACATTTTCAAATTATGTGTGACTTCCGGTTAGTGAAAAACAACCACAATTCTATTGACACCAAGTTTTATTGAAAGATCTCTATAATACTATTTTAATTAGCCAACACTCGAATTTTTTTAAAGACGAATGTACGATAAACAAATGTACGAACTATTCGACAAAATCCTTGTCGAACATATACGACATATTCCTTCCAAATTCGCAATTTAAATGAAAAGTATTTAAGGATAAATTTTGCCGTCTCTAAAAATAAAATGCAAAATCTATTAAAATTTCACGGAGCTTAACTTTAACTAATTTCCGTTGCGAACGTAGTTTAAGTAGCCCCTAAGCACCATCCCAATACCTCAAAAAGCAACCAACGTTTCATATTATAACACTTCTATTAATCCCTCCCCACTCTAAAGTGCTTTACGAAACTTGTGATTGATGCCAAACATAAAATGGCATATTAAGTTTTAGTTATATTTATATGATTCTTTTGTCAAGGCCATTTCGTTTACGAAATTTGTACAATTTAGTAGAAGAGTACACCATTAATATCATATTCCAGAAGGTGGAGGAATGAAAGAATAATTAGAAATTGTTTCACAGTTTAGAAACTCTTTTCTAATTCGCGAATTAAATTTTAGGTCTTAGAGTTAATACGAGTATCATTTCTAACTAGTTAAATTAGTAATAATATTCGAAGATTTAAAAAATTTCATAATTAAAAAGATTTTTTCTGACTTTATTAAAATATTGAGTTAGTATTTTGCCTTTCGTCGTGTATAATAGTTACATGCATACGAAATGGTGGATTATAACATAGTAGGTACCTCATTTTTCAATATAAATTAGTAAAATACTCCAATTCAAAATGAAATGAAATGGGTATTACGATAATTACCGCAAACCATCAAAATACAGGTGCGGGCTGATGAAATACGACCGGAAAATTTAAACGGATAGAGAAATAGTTTCAACCATACTCGATTAAATTGAATAAAATTGGCTTTAGGGATGTGAGATGACCCATAAATACAATTTTCATAATACTTTAAGAGTAATGACTAATCGGCTAGAAGATTGTCGAAATTGAATTTCTATCTCTTCTTCGGGTTTAAAATTGCTTGTTAAACTTTATTCTATTTGTGTTTTCATACAAAATATTGCACTTTGATCATTTTTCTAACTTTTTGTGGTTGTCAATTGAAATATTTTTTTTCCGGTCGGATTTCATGATCTCGCCTCAGATTCTTGAAAATGAATTTTATGATTCATTTTTGATCATGCTTCCAACAGATGAATTGCTGTACAAAAAATGTCAGCTAATCGAACCTATTTTAGCTCAGTTAAAGTCCTGGTAATTTAAAAAAATTCGAAATCACTAATAGTCTTATCTTTATGTCTTCGCAAATGTAGGAAATGATATTAAAATGCTAATATTTTTAATTATTAATATTTTTAAATAACACAATAAGACAGTGAGTGTTAACATCAACTTTAAGAAAATCTTTTAGTGTTGCCAGATAGGTATAGTTTCTGTCATTCTTCGGAAGGAATTTATAACTGAAGTGATGTGATAGTTATCATATAAGTGATGCGACTATGGAAATAGGAGTGTATGAAGCTTTCCATCCTTAGGTTTTTTAGTGGTGTGGTCAGATTCAACAGCCTATCAACTATAAAAAACTGCGCATTATTTCCATACTCTCTTTAGCCAATCTCTTAGCTGCCATTATTCTAGAGCTAAATTGTTTCCGATAATAACAACTACGACAACGATTCAAAAACGTGAAATTTAACTTAACATTTAAAATTGTACTCTTGGGGTTTTCAAAACAACCATTTCCTTATTAAAAGAAAAATGTGTCAGACGTAATGAAATTTTCTTCTAATGGAACGAAACCTTTTCTAAAACTTTACTCGTTTTTTCTCGAGTACTGAGTATACTTAAAGCATAGAGAAAAGTAATATAAACAGAGGTAAAGCTGCATACAAAATTTTGAAACAATTTGTTTTATTGTAACCCCAAAATACAAACTCATTTTACGACTTAAACAATAAACTTAGAATGTCCAACTCTTCGAATTGCTGTTTGTTTAAATTTTTTTTCCTTTTTGATTAAATTTTTTTCGTTCAGATTATAACCGTAATTTTAAATTTGGTCAACATAAAACCGGATCGCGACCCCCTATTTTACTAATAAGCGTAAAAATTTTATATGCAGCTTTACTTCTGTTTATATTTATTTTTTTCTGTGCTTAAAGTTTACTCGTTATTTTATTTGGACTAGGTTTTGTTCCATCCGAGGAAAATTCTCTGCCTGAATATTAGGGCTTCCTTAATAGAAAGGTTTTTCAGGCCACTATTTCCCTTTAATTTGAAAGCGTTAATGTCAATTTATTAATTTTAAGCTAAATAAAATGTTAATGTAAGTAACTGTTTTATATTTTAATCTATAATCTCAGTTAATTTGACTGCTAAATAACAAGACCTCATTGGTGTAGCGTAGTAGAAACTAATATTCGAGATTATGAAGGATTTCACCAATTTTGTTTATTTTCAGCAATATAGCCACGCCAAAATCTATAAATTTAGGCTAATAATCATTCTCAATCATTAATGAATGTGTTACTTAGTCCACTATTTTAAAAAAAATATATGTTGTCTATAATAGTAATTATAATAGCAATATAATAGGAATTTAGAACGGTACAATCAATGTTTAGTGCCAAAGACAAATAACGAATAGCTTTTAATTAAATGTTGCATCGAGCAATTCGAAAATAATATTATATAATTAATAATATTTAATTCCTTGAATTACAAAATCAAATAAAAAATGTATAAATTCTAGTTAATCATAGCATATTAATACAAAACAGTGAATCATCTTCCGATGGCACGTTTAAGTTTGCTGGAATTTATTTTTTTACTGAATCGCGGCGTGAGAAAATAAGATATTAAAAATGGTTATTTATTTATTATATTTTTTACATTTCCATACAAAAATTTATCATCGAACAAGTACATTGCTTACTATATTGTGTGTAGTTGCAAAGCGGGTTTGGAATGTAAATTATTCGCAAGGCTCTCACAAACAGAAACGAATTTTTATTTTTATCGTTTTTCTTTATTTGCTTATGTTGAGATTGTCGAAGATCATCTTAAAATCGAAATGTTTTTAATTTAAAGTAAAATATTGACTACAAATTTCTGCATAATAGAAATTGTGATTTGAAACGAGAAAATTAACTAAAATATCCAGTTTATTTGCAAATTTTAGAGCACTCATTTTAGTAAATATGACAGAAGAAGTCTTTAAGGCACCTTTGTTCAATAATAAGAGTGGAGGTCATATATATGAAACTAATTAAGATCCATATACGTATAAAATAGAATATATGCGCTATTACCAAACAAATTTACTTTACTAATAAAATAATAGACCATATATACTTGTTGACGCATTGATAAATTATCAACAAGCCACCAACAATAATAACGCTACCATAATATTTTAAAATTTAACCTTTGCAAGTCAGTTTCAAATTTTAACCTAAAGCTAAATGTTTTCAACCAGGCATAGTCAACCTCTCAATATATCTTAAAGCGTATAAAATAATTAAATTTAGTGCATATCCTGAGATAAATCAGTTTCAATTATTTTTTGTTTCATGAGAAACTACTTCATCAGAAACCATTAAGAATGAATCTCTAAAAATGTTGTTTCTTAAAATGAGCTAATTCGTATTTGTATGTATATATTTTCAATCGAAATAACAGTAAATATTCCTTAAATTCGAGAGTTTGATGAATCACATATAAAATTTAAGGCCCAAAATTGTCAAAGTTGTTTTGTTTGTTTTAGAAGGTTCATTCGCGATGTGTGATACTTTCAATGAATAAAATGAAATACAATTTTCCGTTACTATACAGTATATTACACATACGTGTTATTATCTTGTGCCACTAACAGAAACTAAAAAACAAAACATTTCCTTAAAGGATGTATATCTATAAGGCAACGAACAGTATTCAGCCGGATGGGTTTATATTATTATAGGTGGATTACGTATTACAAACCTAAATTAGATCTCAAAGACATACATTTAAAAATATTCAAAACAAAACGAAAATAATGTATATAAAATACATTTTTTATTTCTTTAAACTGCACATGAACACAAGTAGAAGAAGAAAATCATAAAACCCATAGAGGCAATACCACATTCCTGAGAGAAGAAGACTTATTACGAGAAAGTTGCTTAGCAAGTTTTACATCGAAACTAAGAAGTAAAGTTAAAAATGTAATTACAATAATTCCACCTTCTCCCTTTTAAGCTAATGTACATACAAATACTTCTATTTTAAGTTTTAACATCTAACGTCATGTTTATATTGTACATAAGAAATATTCATATTCGTACTTAATATACATTTACACCAGGTGTGCAACTAGATTTCCGGGTTTTTTTTTGAAAATTAAATATGGGAAATTTCAATAGAGATAAAAAAAATGGTTTATTCAAAGTATTGCCTATCTATCCTCTATCTACACATTTTTGTCATCTCTTTGGCAATACATCAATACCATTCATCCAATCAATTTTGCACTTCTTCGAAACTGGCCAAGTGTAGCCCTGCCAAGCCATGCGCCATCGACCGGAACACGTGATGGCGAATAAGGCGAGTGCGGTAGCAGATCTCTTGATGTCGTTGTCGTGCTGCAATACCACTCGTTCATGTCTCGTGTTCCATTCTCGCTGTTTTTTGAGTAATGCACGGTTCAGTTTGATGTTGATAGGGTTGTCGTTGGTTATCATTAACAACTGTCCATGCTATGAACAAAACACAACTTCTGACATAAATGATAACTAGATGTGTCGGTAGCACCATCTATGTGTGAAACCCGGAAATTTAGTTGCGCACCTGATATATATAAATATTACACATTCAAAAAATATTTACAGGGTGTCACTACTTGGCTAAGCGAGCTGCTCGGGCATGATTTTCCAAAAATGTTATGAATTTAATGTAATTCGATCATCCTGTCGAGTATTATGTTGTGATATTTTATACGACCTGAAGAAACGTGAAACATTTTTGGACAATCGGAAATCATTACACTAATTTACAAAGTTAAACTGCATTCTACAAATCATATTAATCTCACCTAAATTCTTGCCAAAAATTTGATTCGAAAGTCGTTGTTTTATATACTCATAACGTACATTTCCAGCCCAGAAACAATTAAAATCGTTATTTCCAGTTCAGAAAATCGATAAAGTACAGAAAATTTAGCACTGCACATAAGGGTAACATATACGAAACACGTTTTTTATGTTTATGATTCGGTTAAAGTGCGAAATCTGTAAATGTACGAATAAAAAATTAAAAAAACTGTTTTAATGGTCCGAAATCTATGAAATGGGAGTGCTATATTATCCAACTGGTGTGCTTTTTACTCCACGGACAAATACTCACAAATTTTTATGATATTATTAATCCACATAGTCATCTGAGTATAATAGTGGCTAACAGCTTCAATATCTTTAACGGGCACAGAAGCGAGGTTCCCTTGGTGAGGTACAAGTTAGACTACGGGGACGTAAGAGGGGGTAAGCAAATATATCGGCAACGGATGGAACCGGATTTATGAAGAAGAAACTCAGCATATTTACCGATTTCGCGCTTTAACTGTAACATACTGGTATTTATAGTATTAAATAAATCACGGCAAACCCGCAATCGAATCATGAGGGAGGATTAGTGTCGAAATAGATCGTCATTGAACTGGCTGGCAACGGCATCACTTTTGCAAAGAAGAAAAATAAACAAGCAAATCACAGTAAAATTTAAAAATTTCCACTTCTTAAAGAGTTTGAATAGTTTTTTAGGAAAGTCGATAACTACTGACTCGATTTCCTGAACTAAGAGTACGTGATAACTATCAATAAAATAGATTTTTATCGTCATTTGCGATCAAATTACAAGTCGATTATATCCAATAACTCAAGTGCCTGCGTACTACAAATTTAAATCTGGTCTCAAGTACACTGTGCCATCCATACTTTCGCTTATGTGTCAATCTTAATGCAAGATGGCAGATGCAAACAAGATTGTTCTAATACCTTCTCATAATACTCACCTATGTGACGATGGAAAGAACTCCTTTGCTTTGGCTGACTTTACGCCCCAGGACGCAAAACAGTTTTACTCACGCTGCCAATGGTAACCAATATAAACAAATTTCAATAAAATGGCATGATTTAGATGGCTAGCAGCACAAATAATAAAGGATTAATATATTGTTTGTGCTATCAGTTTCAAAAACAGCAGTCTTATTGAAGTAAGTAGAAAACAACATATTTATGACTATTGAGATGGTCTTACGCCACTAAAATGTCTTTGTGTCGACTACTTATTATATGAATTCTAGTGAACAATTAACTATTTGTTTCGGAAAGAGCTGGGCCGAATCATCGTAAGTTCAAATTGGTACATTGTAAACGGGCGCAGACAATCCAAAATTTAAAGGATGCCACTGTTAAAATTGTATAGTAATTGATGAAGAGATGTTATAAAGTAAACACTTTAATATTTTTGATAAAATGTAGTATGTGCAATAAGCGGGTTAATTTATTTGTTTGGAAGAACCTTATTATTTAAAATCGCTTTAACGTAAATAATTAAAGGCGACCAAAATTAAATTTATGTTTATTAATAAAAATAATATTATTACTTATGAAAGAGAGTTTGGATTTCAAACGAATTGGACGTGTTTTTGTGTCGCTGCTCATTTAAAAATTAAATTAAATTCTTGTTTTGAGTAGTAAATAATGTGTTAAATTAATAATATATAGTGTATTATATATTTGAAGTGATAATTTGTACATAGTTTTTTAGTATTAATTTGCTTAGGATGCACGTGCAATTGTTTAGAATGTATACATCATTTATATTATTAATTTCGTATATAATCTGATATCCTTGCATGAATGCATACTTGCACGTTTTACGCCTAAATTAGTATGTATTTAAACAATCCATGTGAAACTAACTGATCCAAAATAGAAATGTTTTTCGATTTTATTTTAATTTTTATATTATGATATGATATGATATGATAGAGGCGTACAGGCCAACCATAACGGCGGCCCTATGTATGTTACCATAATCCTGAAATATCAACGTCAAGTCAAATATCAAGTTATTTGAAATAACAAATTATATCTGAATGCGAATAATATTTCAGCATCATGCGGGCCCAAACCCTGCCTGCATCCTTAACAGATAAGGAAGGATGTTAGTCACAGAAACAACTAGGGCGAACCGCAGCAAAGTCATTTTCTAACTACTTAAATATAATAAAATGTTAGTCCCAATTAAATTCACACTCTAGATTAGATTTTGTTAGTTTATTAATGTGGGTTAGTTGTGGTTGAGGTAAAGGATACTAATATTCATCATATGTATTCGGCATCAATCATAATTAATATACTGGTTAGGTTATTTAATTCACATCTATGGGTCATCTCATCACATACTGCTTGTAACCTTATTTTTCCCTATCTTCCCATCCAACACCATCTAATCGAGGGACTTCACGTTCGTAATGACTCGGCAGTATTATCATACATATGATGACCTAAATATTCCGTCGATAATGTCAAAAAAATAATTAAATTCGGTATTGTCATTCAGCTACCTATATTTAAATTCATCCAACTTAAAGCAGGGTTGATTTATATCTAACATTCACACAACTTTACTAAAACATAACCTGAATTCAACCAGAAAGATCGTCGAAAAACTATATTCCATAGCAAAAAGTCTTTAAATAAATAAATTGAATTGTATTTGCCTACAACTTCAATTTATAGTATTGGTGTCAATGATATGATGCTTCGTAAAACACACAAATTTCGATTTTAATTCTATATTATTTACAACAAAATATATTATACAACGTACTTCTTTTTACAAAACTACATTTAAATATTTTAGAATTTATTTGAAATCAAATTCGTTTTTGTATTTTATATTAATTTTTATTATTATTATTATTATTATTATTATTATTGGCCCCTCAGCCTAGGGTACTCAGAGGGCTTCGGCTGTCTCTGTGAACACCTAGGTAACACCAAGGTAGCCGCGTCCTCGTCGCGAGGGGCGGGTACTGCTTCGACAGTAGCAAAGTGCTACCGGGGACCAAATGCCAGTGGTATAAATTGGCTAAAACAAACAATGAATACAACAAATACGGAATGTCATACCCCAGGTGGCACAGCAGCAGATATGCTGCCAAATCCACACTCTTCGGAGGCAGGCCCAACAGATTCTGGGGTGGGCCAATCATTGTTTAACCCATTTGGACGAAGTTCCAAATTATCAAGATCACCAAGATCTTCAACTGGAAATATATTTCAGTACGAGAAGGAACATGCCGAACCCCGTGAACAACTAAGAGTAATAAAAGAATATACTACTAAATTGAAAGAAGATTTTACAATTTTAAAGAAAGAAAATGAAGAACTCAAAAAAGCAGTTGAAACACGTGCAGAACTTGGGACGACACCTAGCCCAACAGTCGATGATGGCATTAATTCATTCCATACGGATGAAGAAGAATTAGAAAGAGAAACAAATTGGATGTTGAACCGGAATAAAAGACCAAGAAAGAAAAGGAAAGCGCAACACTCACCAGAAATGGCGGAGACTTTACCATCAACTTCAAAAGAGGTTGCCAGAAATCAGTTAATCATCAAGAAACAACTAGCTCTAGAACAACAACCAGCTAAACCGAAAGAAAAATCACCTCCACCAATAAATGTCGTCGGGATATCAAATTTCTCCACTATTCAATCGATTATGAAATCGATTACGATAGCCGAGTACAAACTCGTATCTCTAAACAACGGCGTCTGGAAAATTAATGTTGTAGACGCTGAAACTTATAGAGCTTTGGCTACAAAGCTTAATTCCGAGGGGCATCAGTGGTTTACCTATGAGGATAAGAATGATCGCCCAATTAAAGTTATGGCTAGAGGTCTTCAACCAACCTGTGCAAAAGAGGAAATTATTGAGGATCTCAAGCAAAAGACTTATCAAATAGAAAATGCCGTAAACATTATTAAGAAAGAAAAAATCGAAACTGAACAAGGAGTTCAAGTTAACAAAAGAGGGCTTTCACTATTTATGCTCACTTTTAATAACAAACAAAAAGTGGAAGATGTGTATAATATCAAGGCATTAATTAGCATGAGAGTTAAAATAGAGCCATTGAAAAAGAATAACGGATTAATACCGCAGTGCAAAAAATGTCAAGGTTTTAATCATACGCAGAAATATTGCCAAAGAGAGATTAGATGCGTGAAATGTGCCGGAAAGCATCATGCCCAGATATGCCCAGTTAGTAAAGATATTGCTGCAAAATGTGTCAATTGCAATAAGTCACATCCCGCAAACTACCGGGGATGTGAAATAGCTAAGGAGCTAAAGAAAGAATAAGAAATAAAATTCGAAAACAAAGTCCAGGAGTATCGGTAAAAAATTATCAAACTTCCACCAAAGAGGAACCCAAACCTCATGCTAGTAAAACGGGAGAACCAAAACCAAAACTGTACTCGCAAGTAGTCATGACAAAACCAATTATTTCGGAGGACACTACTGAAGGTACAGCAGTGCTCCAAAAGATAATAAGAAGCATGGAAGCTCTTAACTAGCTAAACAAGAGAAATGCCTTCAAGCTCTAAGCAACAGGTTAGATAGGCAAGACTCTCTAAATGAAATGAAATCCATGCTCTATTAAAATGATGCAAACAACAACAAATAAAACATTAAGAATAGTAACCTGGAATGCAAATGGGCTAATGCAACATATTCCAGAATTATAAATTTTCCTAAATACTGAAAAAATAGATATATGCCTAGTATCGGAAACCCATTTTACTTCAACTTCACATCTTAAAATATATGGATACAATTGTTACCACGCCATTCATCCAGCAGGAAGGGCAAGGGGAGGATCGTCGGTGGTTATAAAAGAAAACATCAAACACTTTATAGATCTTAAAATTGAAGAGGAATTTATGCAAGTAGTCACCTTAAAAGTATTTATAAATAACAACAAAGAATATAGTGTATCGTCAATATATTGCCCCCCAAGATATAATTTAATTAAAGAAGACTATTGCACGTTATTTAAATCACTTGGATCAAGTTTCATAATCGGAGGTGATTTTAATGCAAAAAACACCTACTGGGGATCAAGAGTAACCTCTAAAAAAGGAAGAGAGCTGTTTGCAGCAGGAAGACTATGCAATTGCGATTTTCATTCTGGAGATCAACCAACTTATTGGCCTACGGATAGAAACAAAATACCCGATATCATTGACTTCTTTATCACCAAAGGTATAGACGAAAACTACATATACCTAGAAAGCAGCGAGGGGATTATGTCGGATCATACGCCTGTTATTATGACAATCAGTGCAACGATTATTAAAAAAACTAGTCCACCTTCGCTAACGAACAAAAAAAAGCTGCTGGGAGAAATTCCAGAAACTTGTTGAGGATAATATTGATCTTCAGGTGCCAATTAAAAACCCGATAGAGCTAGAAGAAGAACTAGAACAACTCAACAACAGTATACAAGAAGCGGCGTGGAGTAGTACCCCTTCAAGTTCAAAGGAAATGCGCCGAAATGCTATTTATCCTCTAGAAGTTAGGGAACTGGTTGCAGCAAAACGAAAAGCAAGAAAGGCCTGGCAAAGAAAATAAACTAAACTAAAGTTGCTAATTAAAAAAATCAAAAACGAATCCATTAATAAATACTTGAGTGGCCTTACTGGGGAAAAAGATACCGAGTACTCCCTTTGGAAAGCGACAAAAAGTTTAAAACGACCTAAACTACAAATTCCACCAGTAAAAAATGAAGATGGCACATGGGCTATAAGTGCAAAACAAAAAGCTTCTTTGTTTGCAACCCACCTCGAGAACACGTTTCAGCCACTACCTAGACAAACTGCAGAGGAAAACATACCACCAGTATATAAAATGGATAACTGCAATATATCTCCAGTCACACTACAAGAATTAAAAGAGGAAATCAATCTCAACCTAAATACAAAGAAATCTCCAGGATATGACTTAATTACAGGACAAATAGTAAAAGCTCTTCCTGAAAAAGGTCTACGTAAACTACTCCAAATAATTAATGCAGTATTCAGACTTAAACACGTTCCAAGTCAATGGAAAGTAGCAGAAGTAATTATGATACCTAAACCAAACAAACCACTCAATGACAAAAATTCGTATAGGCCGATTTCCTTGCTCCCAATAATTTCAAAATTATTCGAGAAACTACTCCTAAAGAGACTAAAACCAATAATAGCAGAAAGAAATCTTGTTCCTCCACATCAATTTGGCTTCAGAGAAAATCATTCAACAATAGAACAAGTACACCGAATTACAAACATAATTGAAGACGTACTTGAAAAAAAGAAAGTATGTTCAAGCGTCTTCTTGGATGTAGCACAGGCCTTTGACAGAGTATGGCATAAAGGTTTGGAATATAAATTACAAAGAGACTTACCAAAGCAGTTTTATGAAATTCTAAAATCTTACATATCTAACCGACACTTTCGAGTTAAATTAGATGGCGAATACTCAGCAATAAAGAAAATATCAGCAGGGGTACCACAAGGTAGCGTTCTGGGACCAACTTTATATGTTCTATACACCTCGGACCTGCCAACGATAGAGAATACTAACATAGCGACGTTTGCGGATGATACGGCCATCTTAGCAGGTGCTAATTGCATAGAAGAATCTACAAGCAAATTGCAAAGAGCTACTAATATTGTCAGTACCTGGACCAAGAGATGGCGAATAAAACTTAATGAAACAAAATCTGTTCACGTAAACTTTACCAACAAGAAGGTCAACTGGATACCAGTAGAACTGAACTCCCAGCAAATTCCCTATGCAAATACTGCAAAATATCTAGGCATGACTCTAGACGCGAAACTAAAATGGAAAAAGCATGTGAAAAAGAAAAAAGAAGAGTTAAACATCAAATACAGAAAGATGGATTGGCTCTTAGGAAGAAATTCTGAGCTAACTCTACATAATAAATTGCTACTATACCGGCAAATCCTAAAACATGTGTGGACTTACGGTATTCAGCTTTGGGGCTGTACAAAGAAAACCAATGTCAATATCATCCAGTCATTCCAAAGCAAAGTCCTTCGTGGAATAGTTAACGCACCGTGGTACATAAGAAATGACAACCTCCATAGAGATCTGAAGATGGATTTCGTTAGTGAAGAAATAAGAAAACACGCGAGAAAACACATGCAACGTATTAGTCTACACCGAAATGCTGATATACGTCGTATGTTGGATGATTCAAACCTAGTAAGACGGCTGCGAAGGAAGAAACCGCATGATCTACTAGATCCAATCAGGATCGACTAAAAATATAATAAAATTGTAAAGGGGACTAGCTATGAAAGATAAATTACTAGATGATTTGTAAATCAGTTGTAATAAATAAATATATAAAAAAAAAAAAAAAAAAATTATTATTATTATTATTATTATTATTATTATTATTATTATTATTATTATTATTATTATTATTATTATTATTATTATTATTATTATTATTATTATTATTATTATTATTATTATTATTATTATTATTATTATTATTATTATTATTATTATTATTATTATTATTATTATTATTATTATTATTATTATTATTATTATTATTATTATTATTATTATTATTATTATTATTATTATTATTATTATTATTATTATTATTATTATTATTATTATTATTATTATTATTATTATTATTATTATTATTATTATTATTATTATTATTATTATTATTATTATTATTATTATTATTATTATTATTATTATTATTATTATTATTATTATTATTATTATTATTATTATTATTATTATTATTATTATTATTATTATTATTATTATTATTATTATTATTATTATTATTATTATTATTATTATTATTATTATTATTATTATTATTATTATTATTATTATTATTATTATTATTATTATTATTATTATTATTATTATTATTATTATTATTATTATTATTATTATTATTATTATTATTATTATTATTATTATTATTATTATTATTATTATTATTATTATTATTATTATTATTATTATTATTATTATTATTATTATTATTATTATTATTATTATTATTATTATTATTATTATTATTATTATTATTATTATTATTATTATTATTATTATTATTATTATTATTATTATTATTATTATTATTATTATTATTATTATTATTATTATTATTATTATTATTATTATTATTATTATTATTATTATTATTATTATTATTATTATTATTATTATTATTATTATTATTATTATTATTATTATTATTATTATTATTATTATTATTATTATTATTATTATTATTATTATTATTATTATTATTATTATTATTATTATTATTATTATTATTATTATTATTATTATTATTATTATTATTATTATTATTATTATTATTATTATTATTATTATTATTATTATTATTATTATTATTATTATTATTATTATTATTATTATTATTATTATTATTATTATTATTATTATTATTATTATTATTATTATTATTATTATTATTATTATTATTATTATTATTATTATTATTATTATTATTATTATTATTATTATTATTATTATTATTATTATTATTATTATTATTATTATTATTATTATTATTATTATTATTATTATTATTATTATTATTATTATTATTATTATTATTATTATTATTATTATTATTATTATTATTATTATTATTATTATTATTATTATTATTATTATTATTATTATTATTATTATTATTATTATTATTATTATTATTATTATTATTATTATTATTATTATTATTATTATTATTATTATTATTATTATTATTATTATTATTATTATTATTATTATTATTATTATTATTATTATTATTATTATTATTATTATTATTATTATTATTATTATTATTATTATTATTATTATTATTATTATTATTATTATTATTATTATTATTATTATTATTATTATTATTATTATTATTATTATTATTATTATTATTATTATTATTATTATTATTATTATTATTATTATTATTATTATTATTATTATTATTATTATTATTATTATTATTATTATTATTATTATTATTATTATTTTTTTTTTTTTTTTTTTTTCTTTTTTTTGGAGGTGAAAAAAATCTTCGAAAGACGACGGGTGGATGGTGCACTCCTCCCGATCGTGTGAAATTCCTACTCACTAAAAAATCACCTACTCGCCGCGGAGACTCCAGTCCGGGGCCACTTTCGTATTACTTCGGACTGGTCCGCCTTCTTACCCGTTGGGGCTCCTTCAGTTGCTCGTCTGTCTATAGGTCAATCAGGCATCCTTCCCCTCTCTTTCTACGCAGGATTGCATGAACGTACATACTTACCCCCTCCACATCTCCGCCGATTGTAGCATGACTTCGATAATGTTATCCGGCGTAACATATCCTACCGAGAACGTGAGCTGCCTCCTTTCCCCTATGAACCCTTCACAGTTAAATAAACTGTGACAAACATCATCCCTCTCCTCTGGACAATACCGGCATTGGGGTGATGCTAGTTTACCCATTGTATGAAGGTAGGTACCGAAGTAACCATGCCCCATCAGAAATTGGCATAGAAAAAAATCAATCTCTCCATGTCCACGTTCAATCGTAGGGCCAAGTTGTTTTATTAACCTGGCCGTCCATCGCCCAGTATCTCCTTCTTCCCATTTACTCTGCCAAGCCTCAAGTGTCTCAGTACGTGCTATAATACTTGCAGCACTTCTTCCATGCTCAGCACTAAGTTGGTAGAATTTTTGGCGTTCTAGTGCCAACAAGTCAAGAGGGATTATTCCAGCAATTACCAGAGCTGCCGCGTGGGACACCGTGCGATACGCACATGCTACTCGCAGTGCTGCACAGCACTGGGTTGATTCCATCCTCTTCCGATATTTCGCCACTGTCATGGCACTAGCCCATATCTCCGCCCCGTACAATAGAATTGACTGGACTACTGACATTATTAGTCTCCGCCTACAGGTACGTGGTCCACCGACATTTGCCATCAGCCTACCAAGAGCTACCGCCACAGTGGTTGCCTTGTCGCACGATTTGCGAATATGCTCGTAATAGGAGAGCCGACTGTCTATAGTGACTCCTAAATACTTTACCGCTCTACTGATTCGTATTTCCTCGCTATTGATCGTTATGGGCGTCACAATTGGTATCCTCCGTTTCGTGAGCATTACTATCTCCGTGATCATTTCTCCGTTTCACCGTGATCATCTATCCGTGATCATTCATCCATTGATTAATCCTTCGCATAGCCTGATTAATCCTGTATTGGGCCAATTCCGCAGTCCGGGAGGTGATTACGTTTGCCACATCGTCTGCATATCCTACCAGAAAAACATCATCTGGCATCTCTAGTTTTAGCAAACTATCGTACACCACATTCCATAATTCAGGTCCAAGAACCGAGCCTTGTGCTACCCCGGCTGTAACTTTTCGTTCCTTAATCCCACCGACCGTCTTATAGGTTATTCTCCGATTATTTAAATAATCTCGTAGAATTACCAAGAGATTGCTTGGTGTCCCGAAAGATTGTCCTAGCGCCTCAATAATGTCCTCCCAGTTCGCCGAATTGAAGGCGTTCTTGACATCCAGAGTAACAAGGAGAACGAATGGTCTTGCTTGATGACATGCTACTTCAGCTCTCTTAACCGCGTTGATCACCTCCATTATGGCATTAATGGTCGAATGCCCCTTACGGAAACCGTGCTGTCTTGGAGATAGGTCGCCCGCGGCGCGTATCGCTGTTTCCAGCCTGGGTTTCAGCAGTTTCTCCAACAACTTTCCCATCGTGTCCAACATACAGAGAGGTCTGTATGTTGACGGCGAATCAGGGTCCCCTCTCACGTCTTTTTTGACTAGTATTATAGTCTTGCTACTTTCCATCGCGTGGGGAACACTCCTGCCACTAGACACCTGTTAAATATGTTCAGTAGTTTATTCGGGTAACTACCGGCCACGACCTTCAGTGTTTCTACTGGGATTCCGTCCGCTCCCGGAGCCTTTTTGACTTTCATAGACGTCACAGCACTTAGTAAATCATCCTCGTTAAATAGGGCAACATCTCTTCCATCAATCGCGATTCCTTCCCTTTCCCTAATGTCATATGTGGGGAAAAGAGTGTCAATAACTCCCTCCATCGTGGTTTCATCGATTAGCCTACACATGTCCGGGGAACCTAGCTTGCGGATGACGGTTTTGTACCCTCTGCCCCATGGGTCCGTATTCACTTCGTCACACATTGTCCTCCAGCATTGTTCTTTACTCCTCCGGATGGCTCTACCAAGCTCCTTTTTCGTTGCTTTGTGCTCGGTGAATTTAACTAATGCGTCGTCCCTACTTTGTGCACGCTGTGCAATCCTTCTAAGCCTTAGTGCTTTTTTCCTTAGTTCAGCGATCTCTTCAGTCCACCAATATGCTTGTCGCTTTCCATTCCATGCTGTTTTACGTGGCAGGGATGCGTCACAAGCTCGTTGCAGAAATTTCACTACCCGATCAGCCTCATCATCAACGGTTTGTCTTGTCGGTGGCCTCTGTGGGGGTATAGATGCACTCGCTCGATTTCGGTCTTGAAACTCTATAAGTTTGGTAGCATCAAACTTATTGACATTCCATCCTCTCATTTCCGGTGTTATCACTCGCTGCACTTGTCGTGAATCGTGTACTCGGAAGCTTATGTAATTATGATCACTTCCCGTGTATCTATCCAATACCCTCCAGTCTGCTGCGAGAGATGACAGTCGCAGTGTTACCAAGGTTATATCCGGTATGGAGTTTCCAAATCCTGGCCTTTGGTACGTCGGTGTTGTTCCTCTAAGGACGTACAGATCTAGTCTTGACACCATTTCTATTATGGCCCTCCCGCTGGAGTCCCATTGTGGCATACCCCACTCCAAGGCACGTGCATTAAAGTCACCGGCGACTACCACCTCTCCGGAATAATCTCGGATTACGTCTTCCAGTTCGTTCAGTTTTATTAGGAAGTCCGATATTCTGTCGTTTTGTGAAAAGTAGACACTAAATATCGTGGTATTTCGACTTTTAATCCACACAAATCCACTACCCGAGCCGTGATTCCTCACTGGAATTCCGTTCTGGTCAATCACCCATATTGCTGCTGTGTTCAGTGGATCCGAGAACCAGTTCGACGTATTCCGGTTTCGATATTGCTCACTAATGATGTCCAGCTCAGCTTTCTCGTCAAATACGAGCTGTGTAAGGATATCATCTGCAAACCCTACACCCATTCAGGTTTTCCTGAAGGACCTTCATCGAATCATTCTTCTCCTGGTCTCCAGCGCCTCTCTGAAAACCGTACAACCACCAGACCCCTGTACGTGGTTGGGGTTGGCCAAGCAAAGGAGGCATTTTTGCTGGGATGTACATGCCGCAGCTCTGTGCCCATCCTGCCAGCATCTCCAACAGTTACCACTGCGATCTGGTCCCTTACAGCTACCTCTTATATGGCCATATTCCAGACACCTGTAACATCTCTGGACCTCCACCCTCCTCTTAACGCAGCCGAATACCCAGCCAACTTTCATTCGCCCTCGCTCCAAGAGCTCCAAGGCAGCCTGTTCATTGAGCTCAACCACTGCCTTCTTCTGTCCTCGTCTTTCCAGGTCAAATAACGAGACCTTAATCTCTCCTGGTTCCTCCTTGTCAGCGTCTCACACAACAGCTGCCATTACCTCTGCCACTGTTGTCAGGCTATCCAAATCCATAATTTCAAGCTTAATGCTTATAATGCATTCAAACTACTCCTAATTTACATACAGTATACATATACAAAATATCTACATACATATATGGTATGTATTAATATTTCAGAAAAATACTTATCTTTCCATTATATAGTAAATAAAACACAAATACAATTTATTATTGTATTTATTAGAGATTGAAAGAAAATCATAATTTCATACACACCACTACAAAATATCAGCTGTACATCGAACGTTCTCTTGCTGTTATTTTCCATATGCGAGTAAATACATCAAAATGTATCGAAACACATGTATGCATATAAGTACAGTGCCTTCTAATATTCTTCGTACACCTCGAAATAAACTGCAAATAAATCTTTTTTTTGACATTTATTCTAATTTTACTTTCATTAGAACTCACCAATTACTGATTATAAATTAAATAACTGAGTAAATAATGAAAAAATAAGTATATTTTTTTTAAAATATCCGAATATTTTTGTTCCATAAGAACTGTAAAGGCCAAATTGCCATCTTTGGTATTCAAGGTGAACTAATATTATGAAAAATTACAAATGTGTCTTTGATAAATCGATAAATAATTAGCAAAGGATTTTATTTTTTGCAAATTTCTAAGTAACTACATAATTTAGCAAACAGCCACCGTCAATAACTTCAGTTTTTATTTCTGCTTGTTTTGGTAAATCATAATGTAATTTTCATCGTCTGATAGAGCCGCTATGCTACCAAAACTTTTACGTTTTTGGTAGCAAACTTTTACGTTTTTTCCGAATATCATATACTTTGAAGTGGTGAAACGGAAAAACTTGAGGAAAAATTTAAAAACGCCACCGTCAATAATTTAATTAAACTTCAAATAAATTTTTAAAATAAAAATATTGCAGATAGGCCGGTTAGTTTTTATGCTATGGTACCACAAAAAGTGCCATTTTTTGAAATATACGTGAATCGGTGACATCTTTAAAATACATTTATTTTATAATTATTATTTTATAATTTTTCCAATTGGTGAATTTCATTTAACAATATTTATTAACTAAAAATGATTTTTTTGTTTTAATTATTGCGTGGGGTAGCAATGTTAGGTGTGGTTGTAACATTGTAAACCCATTTAGTATCTACTACGTAGCGATTGAACTTCTCTGTGTTCTCGGCATAATTGAATTTTTAGAATTTATATTTTATTTATATTTTGAAAATATTTTATGGGGCATGTTTGACCGTCGACGGAAACAGTCTAAAAACAAAATGAAATAAGTAGAAATGCGTACAATTATTCAATTTTTAATTATTTGCTTTATTTATTTTATTTTGTGGCGCAGTGTGATAGTGAATATAGTGATGTGTTAGTATTAATCGAATGTGTTTATTTATTGGATTGTTACAAAATCAGAGAAGTTTCTTTTTATTTAAATTAAACACATATCAAAAGTGTAAATGGAACACATGGTTTTTAGGTTGGCAGGTTTAGGTTTGTTTTTAAAAAAATGTCAGGGATAACGGTAAAAACGGTTATTGTATTATTGGAAAAAATTATTTTTAACCTATTTGAGTTGATTTGTTTTCTCAGACATTATTCAGTTTTAGCTCCTAAACGAGTGATTTAAAAGTTGTAAAATTTAAAATTTAGGTCCATCATGAAATGGACGAAGCAGTAGAAATGCTTCGAAGTGGAAGAAGTTTCAAACTGTCCGCCAACAATCGCAGTTAATCTGCTATAATGTACAATTCAACTAAACTATTACAAAACTACTTCTAATGCTACGACTTAAACCTAGACGTCACTAATTTCACAAAACGTCATTAATTATCTAGCCTTAAAGCACAAATAACTTATTATAATAAACGTTTTTGGAAAAAGCCCATGGTAACATGTAGAGAAACTTAAGGGTAATTTAGTTTTAGTTGTTTTTTTATTTCCGCCTTTCTATCAATTTGTATTAAAATAGTAGTGTCAGAAAAATTAAAATACAAACTTTCAAAGTATAAACTGTTACAAAAAATACAACAAAAATAGCTGTTTTCGGAAATAGACCATGAGTAACTTTCGGTGATTTTAATTTTTTTAACGTTGGTAACAAAGTTACTCAACTTAGCCTATCTATACAAAAAGTAAGATTATATTTCGCGTATGAATAGTTTTATTCAGCAAAATTCAATGGCGTATTTTTGACAGATAAGATATTTTTGTAGCTTTATTTTCTATAGTTTGTACTTTAATTTTTCTGACACTTCTAATTTAAGACAGAAACAAGAAACAATAAAAATTAAATTACCCTAAAGTTACTCTACATGTTCGGAAATCGATCGCGTAATTTTTTGCCAGCAATTTACTCAAAAGTTAGCATGGGCTATTTCCGAAAACGCCTAATGTTGTATCTGTTAAAATACGTCATTGAATTTTGCTGTATATAAATATTCACACGCGAAATGTAATCTTAACCTTTTGTATAGACAGGGCAACTTGAGTAACTTTGTTACCAACATTAAGAAAATTAAAATTACCCAAAAGTTGCCATGGGCTATTTCCGAAAACCCCAAATATAGTATAATAAGTACTTTGTGCTTAAGGATTACAATTTCAACAATTTTCGTTGAATTCAATCCTCGTAGAATTGATGCCTACGAAACCAATAGGCGAGATCGTAACATTACCAAAAAGAGAATAAGACATCTCATTGATAATAAATTACTGTACTCGTACAAAGGAGGGAAAATTATCGCATTTTTGTGATCGTGCATTGTTTAACTTTAAAATCCATTACAAATTAAAACAAATTAATTTTAAATTTTTGACGCATAGATGGAAAATTTGTAAGAATCCCAACAATCAGTTTCGAACGGATGAGATTATTGATTTGAAAAAATCAGTCTTCTCATCAGGTCGCGACGACTGATGTTGTATTACTTACATTGGAATATTGTTTATATATAGGACAATACCATGTATTTGTAGTACTAGCGAATTACTGCTAGCCTAACGAAATCGATTCTTTCATATTTTTCATCTATTTTTCATTCTCACAATTAACTTTTCGTGTTTTTTACGAATTATTTTATAATTTTTTACTTTTGTTTTCTATTGTAATGGGTTTTATCGTGATTGTTCCATACATTGGTCTATCTTCAGTACTCTCGATAAATTGTTCCGTACATTGGTCTATCTTCAGTACTCTCGATAAATACACAACCATAGGAAATTATTCCATTTTAGCGTCAATCTAGTGACAAACAATTATGATAATCGACACCTACTTATACACAATCAACTTCCCAATTACTCCATACTTTTTTTTTCGTCAGTTATCGCTGGACCGCGGATAAATTTAAATTTTTGACGCATAGATGGAAAATTTGTAAGAATCCCAGCAATCACAATAAAACCCGCGGAACAATCACAATAAAACCCATTACAATAGAAAACAAAAGTAAAAAATTATAAAATAAATCCGTAAAAAACACGAAAAGTTAATTGTGAGAATGAAACATAGATGAAAAATATGAAAGAATCGATTTCGTTAGGCTAGCAGTAATTCGCTAGTACTACAAATACATGGTATTGTCCTATATATAAACAATATTCCAATGTAAGTAATACAATATCAGACGTCGCGACCTGATGAGACGACTGATTTTTTCAAATCAATAATCTCATCCGTTCGAAACTGATTGTTGGGATTCTTACAAATTGTCCATCTATGCGTCAAAAATTTAAATTTATCCGCGGTCCAGCGATAACTGACGAAAAAAAAAGTATGGAGTAATTGGGAAGTTGATTGTGTATAAGTAGGTGTCGATTATCATAATTGTTTGTCACTAGATTGACGCTAAAATGGAATAATTTCCTATGGTTGTGTATTTATCGAGAGTACTGTAGATAGACCAATGTACGGAACAATCACTATAAAACCCATTACAATAGAAAACAAAAGTAAAAAAATTATAAATTAATTTTAGACTGTGACTAGCGCAACGTGTATTCCTCTTCCGCGATTTTACCGCATTCCCTAAATATTGTTTTTTTTTTTCTTTTTTCTTTTTGTTTTTCTCTTTTTTTGAGTCTTAGGGGGGGGGGATAAATTGTTTGTTTTTCTAATCATGTTTGTCTGCAAATTATTGTAGGTAAATAAGAAGCATCCGCTATATAAAAATATTCAATATGCGAGAAAGAAATAAACATGTATAGTAAAGTAATGCCATTTTTATAGGATTATTATTATTTTATTTTTAATTAATTCAAAAGCGACATTTACATTTTTTTCTATGGCGTCTGTATTTACTATGAATCCTTAACATTTACAAATATAAAATAATTTTGTTAATTGTTGCCATAAAACTATTTGGATCAAATATATTTTATGGCAACGTTTTTATTTTTATGGCGGATTTTACTCAAAAAATGAAATAAAATCTTCTACAAAATTTTGCATGTTTATATTTATTTTCTTGTTTCTCTCGTGCAAAAAGTCAATGTTATATCTCTTTCAATTTGCAGCAGAAAAATGTTGGTTACATGTAAATGGGCCATTATGATTACACAATTCTTCAGCTCTCTCTTACACAATTCTTCAGCTCTTTTTTTAATAAACGATATCCGTTTCACATTTTGTTTTTATATCCCGCTCTATTAGCTACTTGGCGTGACATGTAACTATCACATTTTTCCTTTCCAATCGTTTTCGATAGAATAACGGTATTTTAAAAGTAAACATATTGTTTCGTAAAAATATTACTTCTAAAATAACGCTAGTCTATCGAAAACGATTCGAGACGAACTTTGTGATAGTTACAACATGTCGGCAGAATAAATCTATTATTATGTATAGATTGTGTAGATCAACCAAAATGTGGATCCGAATAATTTTATTATAATCAGTAAGTTAATAAATTTTGACGCCATCAAATTAATAAACTGAATGCAAATATAAATCGATACAAAAGAGAACGTTCCGAAATTGATTGAATTATTGTTTAGAATGTACGGCCAAGACTAAGCAAATCAGGAATCCCGGATATGCCGGGCCTACCGTACACCTCTTTTACATATAACAAAATGGAGGGATAGGAAAGGTTATTAGATATGATAGACTTGACCCGGTTACAGACACCTAAGTAGTCAATAGTTAGTAAAGCACAAGACGGCACAATAATTTTTGTTTTCTGGATATAAATAATCAGCAATCAAGATCCTAAGAATTCTTAATTGGTAAATTTCCTGAAATAAAACTTCAATATTATGAGTGATTAACCAACAAGCTAACCAAAACTTTTACCAATTTACAGTCTCCCGAACATCCTAGAAAATAATTTAATTAAAGAAGCGCCATGAACCCCGAAAATACAAAAACTATCTAAGTACAGCAATATTTGCCTGCATTTAAATTTTATTCTGTAGTCTCGGAGCCATCTATAATTTGAAAAATTCAAACATTTGCTGAAATATCAAATTCATTAGCAAACCCGGTTAAAGCCATTATGATTCCTACCTTGTCTGCTTCCATAAAAAGTCATGAAAATTTGCAAGCTTCCTAAACAAAAATATTAAATAGAATTAAAATTTTATTTAAACAGGGATCGGGTAACACTGTTGTTATGTAACTTTATAAAATTTCCCTCTTCGATACTTCAATTTTCCATATAATCATATTCGTTTAAAATAATAATATCCTAAATATACAATTAAATTAAATTAAATTAAATTAAAATAAGAAAAATTAGAATTAAAATGAAATTAGAATTCGACCTATAATTAAAAATTTGTAATTTGGTTTATAATGGAATTATATTACATTTCTGCCGACCGAGTGAAAGAGCTTATAAATAATAAAACCCTTAGTTACAAAATATTTATCTAAATCAACTCAACCCGAAATTAAAATGGTAGTAAGACTTTGTTCATAATTTTAAAATTCTTTATTTATTTCTCCAAATCTATTTCGTCTCACTCAAAGTAATCCCCCTCCGGCCTCAATACACTTGAGCCAACGTTTTTTCCAATCCTCGAAACAGTTGTTAAAGTCAATTTCAGGAATAGCCTCCAATGCGCGTAGCGATTCACGTTTAATCTCTTAAATTGACTCAAAACGGTTTTCCCGAAGCGGTCGTTGGAGTTTGCTGAACAGTCAGAAGTCACGCGGAGCTAAATCAGGCGAATACGGTGGTTGCGGAATGATATGGGTGGAATTTTTGGCGAAAAAATCACGTAAAACCAATGCAGAATGAGAAGGTGCATTAACGTGGTGCAAAAAACCAATAGTTGTCGACCCTTAATTCCAGCTTCTTTTTATGAATAGCTTCACGCAAATGACGCATAACACTCAAATAGTATTCCTTATTGACAGTTTGGCCGGTCGGAAGGAATTCGGAG
This sequence comes from Nephrotoma guestfalica, assembly GCA_963691935.1. Lineage (NCBI taxonomy): Eukaryota > Metazoa > Arthropoda > Insecta > Diptera > Tipulidae > Nephrotoma > Nephrotoma guestfalica. The sequence continues at coordinate 149,262,702 of OY829914.1, read as the reverse complement.
TGTACCACACCTCGATAATCGAAGAAAACTGTAAACATCAAGTTGATTTTTGACTTGCTTTGACGTGGTTTTTTCGGCTTCGGCTCTCACCTTTGGCACGATATTTGGCCGATTAATCGTCTGTTTCCGGGTCGTAAACATCGACCCAAGACTCATCGCCAGTTATAATACGTTCATGACATCCTGGTAGTCGGAAAGCATTGTTTCACAGACGTCAACGCGACGCTGTTTTTCCAAAAATAGAGTGATTTTGGAACCAATCGTTTTCACTGATCCTTCCGATATTTCAACAATGCCAGTAAGGGCTCTGACTGTTAATCGTCGATTCTCGAGCACCAATTCCTTGATTTTATTAACGTGTTGATCATCACTTGATGTTGATGGCCGTCCTAGACGTGGTTCGTCGTCAACACGTTCTCGACCCTCTTTGAACAATTTGTACCAATCAAAAACACTTGCTCGCGACATACAATTATCAGCGAAGGCCTTTTGCAACATTCTTAACGTTTCGGCACCACAAAATTGATTCCGCACACAAAATTTAATGGAACTTCAAATGGAACTGACTTTTAAATGAAAATTTTATTTTTAATTAAAAAGTAGTACGGCTTCAAAGATCGTCCGTAATCAAACATTTTCATTAGAACTAAATAAATCAGCTTAATCAGGAACTGCAAAGAATAATATTAGTATTAATAATGCACACCCGATAAACCTCTATAACTCTGCTGCCAATCAAACTAAAACATAATAATTTATTACTCAGGAGCTGAATAATTGGATACAGGAATATTACTAAAATTAGTTAATTTCTGAAATAAAAATATGACCGAGTAGAAAGCAAACAAAAAACACGGTCCACATGTATGCAGGCCCAAATAACCTAATTACGAAAAAACATCTGCATACAAATGCCATGGACATTTCTTACTGTTAAAATTTTCCCCGACCCTACCCATCCATATCTCGCACATGCGGCGCGCACATTAACTCTGCACGTCCACCCTCAATCCCGATAAACTAAACGTAGCAAAACAGAATAACAGAATTTAAAACCCTTTCTCGCGTAAACAATACTCGAATAACCCACTACATGAGAATACTAGTATTCTACACCTTTATGTGTTACAAAAGAGAACGTTCCGAAATGCACATAAAATGTACATCGTATGTAGATTTGGAAATGTGTCCTTGCTAAATGCGCATTTAGATTTTCGAATGCACCGTATAATTTGGCATGAGTTCTAATTCTAAACCTTGATCGTATACAAACTTGTACATACGAAATATGCGTACCGAAAGGTATGCGCGCGAAAATCCAAGGTTTACCACCTCACGGAATCAAATCATCATTACCCCAATCGAGCTATGACCGCAAAAACTATAAGAATCACTCTACAACACTCAGAGAAAAACCTGGGCCAAAAGAAACAAACATCTGAGTCTATTTTGCTAAAATCTTGGTGTTTTTCGAGCAACCAAAATCTCTTAGTTAAAAAATAAACAAGATCTTGGATTAATAAAATTTTAATTTTAAATAACCAAATCGTGGATATTTAATTTTTAACTTAGTTAATATAGCCAAAAACATATGGTAATTTTATTGGATAGAAGTGGAAAAAATTGGTAACAGTACCCAGCTATTTTGTAAAATCAACCAAGGGAAAAATTATTTTACTAATGACTTGTTAATTCTACCAATTTTTTTTAGTAAATGTAACAAAATTGGTGATTAATTTATATAAGATTTTTTCGGCTTTTCTTTTAATGGCATACATACAATGTATTCGACGTCATTGAAAAATAAACATGCAATTTTCTCACAAGATATCTACCACAAAAAGTAGAAAAATTTACTCCCTCCCCAATTTTAATCCCAGGGTTCTGGTGTAAAGATACTCAAACCCTTACAAAAATGAGAACTTCCTTAAATCTCTTCTTGGCAGCTTGGTTTCGTACTGATAAAAGGTGGGTCTACTATCGATTTGGCAAATTATATCACCAAATCACAAGCTTCTGGAAATAATCACTATGTATTGTGTACACTACGAGCTATGTATTATTTATTATAAACCAAAATACTTTGTTAGGTATAACAATAATATTGTTCACCTAACAAAATCTTTTTTGGTTGAATTAAACAAAACTACATACCAACATCCTGGTAATTCAAATCAAGAAGGGTTTGGAACTTATAGACGATTTTAATATAAATTTGTATGGGGCCCATATCGAAGCTGGAAAAATGTGCAATATTAATTTCCGGCCCAGAATGTTCTTAAGAGATACAAATTTTTATTTACCACTTGGTATCACTTAAGCAATCACTTAATTACGTACCATCTCAAAACATCAATCGCTATTTCGGACCCAGGAAGGGTTTGGAAGTTATAGAAGATTTTTATATAAACTTATATGGAGCCAAATCGAAGCTGGAAGATTGTGTCAATCCTAACATAAGACTGAGGTCCTCATTATAAGTTAACCTTAATATTTTAAACTAATATTATGGAGCATTGTTATCTCGAACTTAAAATATACAAAATTACTATTGCCAAAACCCAATTCATTATTTCCACGTATGAATTTGTTTTACATGAACAACAAATAAACGAAGAAAACTGGGATGGGATAATTTGTTGTTGTGTTTATAATTTAAATCGTCTTATAGACGTATAAAATGAAAAAGCTGGGATGGAATATAATAGTTTCGTGTAAATAATAATACAAAAAATTCCTGGGATGAAAAACTGGGATAACTTCACATGCTTACCTTATGGACTGTAGAATTTTTAGATCATCATATTTATAAATATATGCTGTCGAGTCCTTATGAACAAACGTCCCTCGCGTTAAATGGTGTTGGTTGGATTTTAAAGCGGTTATAATATACAACATGAGATGATATGACCCAAGATGCCATTGTAATAATTATTCCAGTCGTAATATGACTGATGACGATAGATACATATGTTGAAATTTAGAACATTGTATACCTTATTCTAATTAACAGAAACTAATAAACTGGTTATTTCTGTGAATAACATCCTATCTCCATAAACCATTTATGTTGATGATGCAGGCAGGGTCCGCATCATTTTGGAATATAGTAAGATGCAGAATTTTAATACTGTATCGCCCATACTCCAGGAATGTTCTATACATACCTAGGATCAGCAATATGATTGGCCTGTAAATCTCTATCATAATTTTATCATATCACATCATCGTATATCATATCATATCATATCATATCATATCATATCATATCATATCATATCATATCATATCACATCACATCACATCACATCACATCACATCACATCACATCACATCACATCACATCACATCACATCACATCACATCACATCACATCACATCACATCACATCACATCACATCACATCACATCATATCGTATCATATCATATAATATAATTTCATATCACATCATATCATATCATATCATATCATATCATATCATATCATATCATATCATATCATATCATATCATATCATATCATATCATATCATATCATATTATGATATCATATATCATATCATATCATATCATATCATATCATATCAAATCATGCCATATTATATAAATGTGCGGTAAACAAGCACTTGAAATCTTGGATGACGCCAACTCCTGATTATTGACAGTACTTTCCAAATTCTTGTTTATTTGGGAATATATTCTTTTTCCAGCAGCTTATATAACCCAAATTTAAGTAAAATGATACACAACACCTCGAATTTTAATTTATAATACTTATTCAGTTTATTTACAAAATTATATTTATCGTTTGATATCCAGAATGATTCTATTTTTCCATTCCCCAAAAAATACAAAATTTCATTACAATTATTACCGAAATAAAATTATTACCGTCTTTAAATTATTACCATATTTGTGGACTTAACTGTGAGCACTTTGCCCTAGTAACATATAGATGTCAATCTATTATCTATTCTATGTTTATAAAGGTAATTCAATTGGAAACTAATCTTAACATATACTCGTAATTATGAATTGGAAAAACGTCTTGATAAATTAACAGAATCTTAACAATGTCAAATGAGTGAGTATACTTACATAATTTTTCAATGTCAAGGTAATAATTGTTTACATAAATATAAACTTCTAAATTATATAATTAATTAATTTTTCATTATAGGTCTACCAAAACAATAGGCAGCAATAAACGAAACAAATTCCAAAAGGAATATAAAATTAACAAATTATATAAACTTTATTTTATTTTAGGTTCAAATTTGTGATGCTGATCCTGTACATATACCATACCATAACATACCATGCCATACCATACCATACCATACCATACCATATCATACCATACCATACCATACCATACCATACCATACCATACCATAGCATACCATACCACACCATACCATACCATTCCATAACATACCATACCATACCATATCATACCATACGGTATACCATACCTTACCATACCATACCATACCATATCATTCCAAACCATACCATACCATAAAATTCCATACCGTACCGTACCACATCACATCACATCACATCACATCACATCACATCACATCACATCACATCACATCACATCACATCACATCACATCACATCACATCACATCACATCACATCACATCACATCACATCACATCACATCACATCACATCACATCACATCACATCACATCACATCACATCACATCACATCACATCACATCACATCACATCACATCACATCACATCACATCACATCACATCACATCACATCACATCACATCACATCACATCACATCACATCACATCACATCACATCACATCACATCACATCACATCACATCACATCACATCACATCACATCACATCATATCATATCATATCATATCATATCATATCATATCATATCATATCATATCATATCATATCATATCATATCATATCATATCATATCATATCATATCATATCATATCATATCATATCATATCATATCATATCATATCATATCATAGCATATCACATCACATCACATCACATCACATCACATCACATCACATCACATCACATCACATCACATCACATCACATCACATCACATCACATCACATCACATCACATCACATCACATCACATCACATCACATCACATCACATCACATCACATCACATCACATCACATCACATCACATCACATCACATCACATCACATCACATCACATCACATCACATCACATCACATCACATCACATCACATCACATCACATCACATCACATCACATCACATCACATCACATCACATCACATCACATCACATCATAGCATATCATATCATATCATATCATATCATATCATATCATATCATATCATATCATATCATATCATATCATATCATATCATATCATATCATATCATATCATATCATATCATATCATATCATATCATATCATATCATATCATATCATATCATATCATATCATATCATATCATATCATATCATATCATATCATATCATATCATATCATATCATATCATATCATATCATATCATATCATATCATATCATATCATATCATATCATATCATATCATATCATATCATATCATATCCTATCATATCATATCATATCAAATCATATCCTATCATATCATATCATATCATATCATATCATATCATATCATATCATATCATATCATATCATATCATATCATATCATATCATATCATATCATATCATATCATATCATATCATATCATATCATATCATATCATATCATATCATATCATATCATATCATATCATATCATATCATATCATATCATATTATATCATATCATATCATATCATATCATATCATATTATATCATATCATATCATATCATATCATATCATATCATTACAAATACAACCGAAAAGCAGACGTTTAGATACCTTAGAGACTTACGAAATTCGAAAATTCATATTTCTTAACCAAGATATTCTTAACGAACAAAGTGAAATCCGTTTCTCACCAATTACGGATCCCGGCCTGCTCTATTCTCACGCTTTTAATAATATAACTAATACGTCTGGTAATTAAATGTGCTGCAATATACCTTGAATTACCTTGAATTTTATTACTCAGCCGATGAGCCTATTTACCCTCTTTTTTATTTCAATTTTATTTATTGCATCTTTCAAACAAGAAAATACTAAGTTGTCAAATCTTAATCACTAAGGTAACTAACAGAGCACGCGTTCACCAGACCTCAACCTCGTGCACAACCATCTAAAACTTCATTTGAGAACCAACACAAGAGGTAAATCGTCGAATGAAGTATTGTTCTTTTCTTCAAAATATAAGGCCTTCGGGATATGAAATAACTTAGGGTTCAAAATTTTTATGTTAATTTATATAAAAGGAATTCTGATTGATTTTCCGTTCCGTTTTTGTAGACCATCTGCAATCCAATTCTAATCGGTTTTGTTGTTAAATCAGTGGTTTTTGGAAGACTTTTTGGATTATTTACATACAAACATGTTGAATTGAAAATGTATTTTTCAGGCTTGATTGTTTCTGTTTTATTTTGATTGCAAACAAAGAGTTCTACCGCCTAGTTAATTTCAAATATTTCCAATGACATAATTAATTTTTTTGTCACTAGAGCACATCCTCAATTATGAATGACTGACCTATTTATTAGTATCTTGAAAATTGATAAAGTTCAGGAATTTTAAAATATCTTTTTTCATTTACGCAATTAATAGTTGTTTGAATTCGACAATTTGCTCGGCATGGATTTGTTCGTTAAAAACCTGGACTGGGATTTTGCACAAAAGGCGAGAAGCGAGTTTACGTTTCATTTCTCGCCTTTTAGTTTTGTCCGACAGTTTTTTAGCGATTATGCACAAATCGACAAAAGTAAAAGGCGAGAAAATTGAGCAACTACGGATTTAGCTGTAAAAATGTTATTTTGTGTTTAAAATTATTTGTGTCGTTATGCGGTTTAGTGTTGTTTTCAATTTTTTTTAGATTTTAGTAATATTTTAATAAATTTAAAATAATTATACTAGTGAACAATGGACAATTTGCCCATTGCTATTGTTTTTGATAAAAAAAAATAATATGAGAATTATTAGGTCTCGCCTTAACGATGATTTTAAGCCCGTTTGACATCGATGATACAAGGTAGTTAATAATTAGTCTTATAAACTTTATGAATATATTTAATTAACATAATATTTAATCTAAAGATTCCAGGAACTATATCGACTTCCGAAAGGTTTAATAATTAATTAAATTAATAATATTGAGGAATATTTTATTTTATTAAATTCTAGTTTCTGTTCAATACATTTACAACATGGTTTTTTGTCTTTTTGTTATTCGTTCCATGCCAAAAATATGTATGTAAATACTGAAAAATATAAAAATGACAAAATAAAAAATAAATAAAAATATACGAGTATATTGGCAGTATGTATTATCTTACCGACATCCAATTCAAACTTTATACTTTACTTTTTGACGTTTAGTACGATACGAGTATGAAAATATAACTTAAAAATCTTGTCGCCTTTCTTCTCACTATGCAATATACATGGTCGGTTACATGGTCGGAAATAAAAGCGAGAGCGAGTGTCTACTCGCATAGTGCATAATCGCTTTTAGCTACAAGTCACTCAAAAAAGGCGACTCGCTGTGTGCAAAATCCCAGTCATGTTCCTAAACGAAACTCCTGTAAGTTTTTTGTATTTGATTTCAATCATTAAAATAGGCTTTAATGCCAAAAATGTTTTGACTCATTTCGAAATTCTGGTGGTACTCTCGAATTATGAAGAAAATTTAGAATTCGAACGTTTTGATGCCATTTAAATGGAACAGTGTGTAGCCACACACTGAAAACACGAAATAGAAATCATGTATCAATCTATCTTGTCATCAAATACATAAATAAAAGATCAACTACAAGTTGTTATTTTGATTTTTTAGTTTTAAGAACCAACCGTAGCTATATTTTTCTATGAGGGATTAATTTAAATGAAATCAACCGGTAGGTCTATCAATCATTACAGACATGGATGTTGTGCAATTTTCTTAATTTCATGCATATACATACTCGTAGACAACGTAGTTTTTTATATAACTTATTGTTAACTCTGATTTTTGAATTATAATTTTACTCGTTGGTTCATTGGTTTTGGTTCATTAAAGGTTGTGTTTCCAGATCCGATTTTCTGTTAAATAACTAAATCTCTATATCAAATAGCATGCGTATTAAGATGTAAATATATACCTAGGATTAAAACCTGAACAAACTGTATAACCACAAAAATACCACATACAAAAATAAAAATAATTAAAAATTAAACAATAAATTTAAGAAGAAATTGATTGATTGAATATTCAAACATTAAGAAGAAACTTAAAAAAATCAGAGTACATAACTAATTAATTTCATCCGATATATTTTGGGTATTTATAATTGATTAAGTTCAGTTATCGTAATCAGATCACTGCTGTGATCATTTTTCAATACAAAAAGGAATTCATTACGCATTGATATTTAGTTTATATTATATAAATAATATTACTAAATTATACTAACATGAAGACGAGTTTTCAGACAAATCTTACGTTAAAAAATTGTATGAAGTTTGAAAAAACTTATATCATCATAGTCGCTAGGTAAATACGGAATAAAATCATTTGGATGCATATATATGCATAATAATTTAAATTATTGTGTACATATGATTCATTATAGTAGAGAATGATTCAATTTACGTAAGATGAGGAATTTATGTAGTTGCATTTTAATTGATTAATTTATGCATATATATTTTATTTTATTTAATAGGCCAAACCTAAAACTGATTAAGACCCTAATTCACAAACTGTACTTAACCTCTGTAAACACGTATAATTCACAAAAGGCAGATCGGCTTTACCGTAAATAACGTAAATTACCTACCGCTTGTAGGTTGACAGTAACGAATTTATTGACGAAATGTTTGCTATCTTTCCGAAGGCTACTTATTCCATACTTATTGATTTATTCGTCGTCATCTTAAATAATTGATTGATTGATTGATTAAAATGTATTGGACAAGGCAAATTACCGAGACTCCCGGATGACGCTGGGCCCGCCATACACCTTTAATACATTTAACAAGATGGAAAGATGGGATAGGCATGTTAAATATGACCAAGTTGACCCAGTTACAGACACCTAAGTAGTCAATAGTTAATAAATTGTTAATAGAAATAATGTAAGGCGCAAGACAGCACAAGCATATTCAGCAGTCAGCGTCCTAAAAAAATTTATAATTAAATAATTAAAATAAAAAATTTTAAAAATTGGTAAATAGTAGATAATAGATATATTGTGAGTAAAAGGCCTCTTTGTTTTTGTATGACTAGAAAAGTCGTAAACATTGTATTTATGCCTTTAAAAATAATATTTTGTCCGAAAAGCCGAAAAAAATCTTGAACGAGAGAAGTGTTTTGTTTAAATGGGGAAAAAATATTTTTGAAACATTAGTCGTTCTTAACAAAAATTGCTGAACATTTTTTTATATTTACTACTTATTCCAAAAGTGACCTCGCGAGCTTACTTATTTAAATCAGTAAGTGTCCACAAATGAGTATTAGTTTCGGAAAGGGTAATAATTTGATGGTTCGGATAATTTGGTAGCAAGGCCAAATAAGCGAATGATTTTACAGCCACGCACTGCTTCCGGTAGCAACTGAATATTTGAAAAATTGCAACTATACATCTCTGTAATGTATTCTATATATTCTGATATGTATACTTTACAGCAATAAAATTTATTAGATGAAGAAACAAATATATTTAAAAAGTTGGTTAAATGATTAATGATTCATTAAAATATGATAATATATCTAAAGTGGAACTTTATCTTTTCAAATCCCAAAATAAGTGTATCGTTGTAATTTGCGAGAATATTCCTGTACCTGACTTTATGTACAGGAATATTCTCACAAATTACAACATATAAGGAAGAGGAACTACACGTGGCCATAATTATCCAACCGAAACCAATCACTGATCTAAAGACATCTTCCATAATTCGTTAAATCTCTCTGTAAAATGCTATAATCTAGCGAATTTTTACAATTTTTTGGTTAACAAACTTATTTCCTATACGGTCGGAAAGCCATCATATGGCCATCATATAAAGACCAATACATTAGAAACCTTCAACTTATTTACTTCTTGAGACAATAATTTAAAAAAATGGAATTATTCAATTATTCGTTACTTATAAATACTTGGGATGTCAAAAAATCCTCTATATTGCGCATGGTTCTTGAAAGTTCATAAGCCTAAATATAAATTATTTCCTTATTTTTGTATGTCAAAAAAGTATAATATATAACGTGAAATTCTACTTACCAAAATCCAGCAAAAAAATTGATGTATATACATCAAAAAATTTGTTCTATTTAACAGGAAAAATATTTTTTTTTATGTAGTACATCAATTGTAAAAATGTACATTTTTTCGTAATTTTTTGTTTTCATGGACTAAAACCAATACGAAAAGAAGCGCCAATTTTTTAGAAACGCCAATTGGTGTGTTAAATTATAAATAAAGTGAAGCATGCGTTTAGACCGACTAAGAGAGACAAGACTTTTTGATATCTTGGATAAGGGATTTCAAATATGTTCAACGGAAAATATTAGCTTCCTCATTATCATACAAATATTAGTTAGAGAGAGAGAGAGAGAGAGAGTGTAGATATCGCGAAGGAATATACTATAAGTGAAACTCTTACTTCAGAAATGTCGGATGTTTATATGCGTTACGGAATGCACTTCAGAATTATTTAACTGAACGTTAATTATTTTAGGTTGATTCAAGGTACCTGAAGGTATGCCGATTGCTCTTTCTGTCAAAATTATATTTTGATATTTTGTATACATTTTACATAGAAAAACGAAAAGTGGACGAACTCATCCGCTTATTTGGAAAAATTAGGATTTTTCCAAAACGTTACAGAAAAACGGAAAGTATAACCTCAAATCAACTATATTGACATGTATTATATAGTAAATTTAAATAAACTTATTCAAAAATTGAATTTTGAAGTGGACTCTTTTGATGAAGAAGTGAATAATTATCTGATTTAGACTGCATACATGACTTCGAGAGCGAATGCGGCACAAATTCCACAGTATCGCACAGAATGTATTAAATCAACAACAAAGTTAAAAATATTTCAATTCGAGTGCGGAACTAGTAGGCGGGACAAAAAGCATTTCACAAAATTTGATTGGTTTTGAATACGGGAGCGAGTGTGATTATTTCCGATGTTCCTAACTACAGACGATTCGTGCGTAAATTTGTTTTGCCTCGTCACATACAAGAAAAAAATTCAGACGATTTTTACAACAACAATTTTTTATATTTTGTTTTGAAGTATCGAAATTCAACGAAATGAGGTTGAAAAAAACACAACAGAGAAAAAAATCGTTTAAAATTTTTCGATTAGTTCGGAATTCGTTTTTAGATTTTTGGAGTTCGTTCACGAGTAAAATTATACCATTCAGAGCAAAAATCGTTTCTACAAACGGCTAAATAGAAAAATGATTATTTTTCAATTACAATTATTAAATAATTGCAAATTTATTATTTTGTCTTCTAATTTGAGATATTTTACATCTTATCTCATTAATTTAAGTCAAGCATATGCTGTAATTAATTCATAAATGCCAAATCTGTTTTAGAAGTCGTCCGTAGATATGTGTTTGTGGCATCGCTTTTATACATATGAAAAAATGTAATAATTATATCATATGAAAGTATATGAAAAAATTCCCCCATGATAACCACTAGTTCATGGCATTTGGTATGATCAAAACCTCTCTGGCCGTAAATGCCACTACGCATAAATATCTCTAGTATACGCACAGCGATTTTAAGACTCCACTTAGTTCGAAATATTCATTTTTTTGTAAATTCCTCTAGGAAAGGATTATACAATTATGCTATATGGTCTTGATATGGACCAGTGGTTATCATGACATCTTGCGGTGACCAAGGCCTATCTGGCCGTATTTGCCACTGCATATAAATACACTCGACTTTAATTTGAAATATTCATTCTGTAAATTTCTCTTGAAAAGGGTTATAAAGTTATGCTTTATGGTTATGATATGGACAGCGGTTATCATGACATATTGGTGTGACTAAGGCCTATCTGGCGGTAAATGCCATTACGCATAAATATGTTTTAATTTAAAATATTTATGAATTTTGTTTTATTTATTTGCTGAAATATTTAATATTGTTTTCTATATTGAATAGATGCATTATATGCCTATAACAATTTGTATGCGTAGAATTCTTTTATTTATTACGATTTATGAGAATTTAATTCGTTTAATAAATTTAATGTGCTTGTTAATCTGCAAATTATTAAATCTTAACTATTTATATTAATAATGGGGCTTATTTCTACGGAAGTGCAAGAATAATGCTTTTTTAATAAAAAATTATCATTACATTTTTTTCAATACCAAAATTGGCTTATTATTCGTGATAAAATTTTAATTCAGGATGAAGCTACATTTTTACTTACATTTACAAATTTTCGGGATAGGTACACTTTATCCGAGAAACGCACTAATTTTTTCGGGCTGACATATTTCGGGTTAACTTCAACGACTTATAGTTATTGCAAAACAAAAAATTTGGAACAATTTAATCGAAATATTTTCTATTGAAAGACAGTACTTGAAGTTCTATTGAAGTACATAGAGGTTATTAATTATTAATTTGAATTTAGTGAGCTGGGATACAAATATGTATAACTATAAAACTAATTGTTTGTAATAAAGTAAAACAAAAGTGGAATTATTTAAGAGACAGACTTGTGCGCGAGAACAAATAAATTATCTCAACCATTGGGACATTCTCGCCTCAATGCGAATTTTATGAAATTTTGGAATTTTTAATTGATCCAGAGAGTACATTTATATGAATAGTAAGAGATTTAAAATTAACAAGTAACAAACAAAAAGAGAAAACTGACTCTTTTTGTAGGATGGTGGAAAACTGTGATTTTTCGATGGGCACATATAGTGACAAGGACACTCTAAATAACGTTTCTTTTACAGAAGAGGACACCATGATGAGAAGTCAACATCTTCCTTGAATTCGAAAAACACGACAATCCAAAGAAGATGAGTTGCAAGAGGAATTTCACTTCACATTGAAGGAATTTCGAAAGGCGGGTTTGAAAATGACGAAGATGGACTATTTTTGAAATCCATCCACGGGATTTCGCTATTCACAAATTATTCACAAACGAGAATTTCTGTTGTTATTTTATTACCAGCGAAAATTTTTTATTATTTTTTTTTGTTTTCTCTTTCTTTATGTAATAAAAGTTACAAATTAATGTGCAATAATATGTAATACTAAAAATTTATGTTTAATATTAGTGAAGTGAAATAATCACAAATAAAAATAAAAAATAAATTGTGTGTAGTGCCAATGCCTTCTGTATCAGGGCCTCGCACTACTCGCATTTCTTGTGCATGACGTCAGTTTATGTCTAAACCAGTTCACCTAGAAAACTATAGTGATGCCCTGTTTTAAAAATCTTGCTATATGGCGTCGTTGTATGTCGACAGTTGTTTCTATTTTTAAGAAAGCAGAAAATTCTGAATAAATAACAATTAAAATTTATTGAATTATAATTTTTGAATTTTTGAAACAATAACAAATAACAAAAACTGTCAAAGAAAACTGTCCCAAAATGCCGGTCACTTATGAATGTGTTAGTAAATATAAAAAAAAGAGAAAAAATCAAATGGGGAAAGGAGGTGGATTTTAGTTGGAATTTTGCGTTTTTCCATTCCAATTCACACCACTTTTATGTACGAAACTAGAGTAAATTTCCATAATGGTTTTAACTGGAATTATTAATAATTTTCTTTCGAAATTAAAAATATTTTATTGTACCTATTTCAATTTTATACGAAATATTTATTTTTATTTAGATAATTATACACAGTAGCATAATTTTTTATTTAAATTCAATAAAATTCGCCTCTGAATTAGCATCCGTAACGCATCCTCCAAATCTTCAGCATAATTATATATGAGCATCTGAAAAAAATTAGAACAAGAAAATTATACCAACAAAAATTTGCGTCATCAAAATTATGTATGGATATGGTGACACCATTTGAAAATTAATTTGTATACCTTTTTAGTTCAATTTTGGAGAAAGGATTGAACGTCGTAGAGGAAAGATTTTATTGTCTCTCCTCTAAATAAATAAATAAATAATTTAAACGTGTTGAAATTGATTATTTAACTAATATATGTGTTCTTGTATAAATAAATAATAATATTAATAATAATTTGGGTGTTTTTAATAAGTAAAGTGAAAAGTTATACATGTTGAATTGTTGTATTAATTTGTGTACGGTGCGCCAATAACAATTTCGTTTAAATGTATTTTGATACCATTGGTTGAATGCATCGTACGCATTGTGTGTACATTTTCAATATGTAGGACTTTTTTTGATTCCAAAGAATGCGTAAGATAAGTGTTTTTTTATTACATAATAATTAGTTACTATAGGGAAAGACGATCGAGTTCACATTGTCAATTGTCTTGTGATACATTTTTGTTGTTGTTGTTTTCCTAGATGAATTCACCATTTCGTTAATTTCATTTATTTTTTGATGTTTGCGTTTATTTTATGACTGCATACCAATGTATTTCAAATTTGAAAATTTTCTGTTACATTTTACTCTTCTTGGATAACGTTACGTGCCACCCACAAATTATTTCATCGAACATTAAATTAATATATTCTCCACCAAATACGACCTCAGTATTCCAGCCATTGGATAACGGTGTCATCCATGCACTTAAAGTGAATTAATGGGAATTAATGTTAAAAACCGTTCTTCTTAAAATTGAGTCTAGTGATAAGGCATCGGATGTAACTAAGTCAATCAATGTTTTGGATGCAATAATGTACATTTTTGAAGCCTTTAATGGAAAGAAACTATAGAAAAAGGTTTCAAAAACTGTGGTTTTTCTTCTTTTAATGTAATCGAACCAAATATTCCAGATATTGAAACCAAAGGTGTAAACGAAGTTCAAAGGCTGATAATAAAATCTTTGTGGAAATGATGCCTGATGAACTAGTGACTGAGATACGTGACATAAATTTAGATGAGATAAAATTAATAAATTATAAGATAGTGAAGTTTCTGCTAAAAAAATTAATAAAAAATTACACTGTTAAATTTATTAATTTTGCTATTGGAAATTATTTTCAAACTAAAATTATAAAATTGGACTAATTCTAAATGTTGTGCCGTTGAATCTAGAAATATCTACAGATTTTAGCTGACATTTTAGAGAAGGGAAAGCATATACCTATTACTAAAATTTAAGTAAAGTATATTTTTCAGTTTCGTTCTATTGAAAATTATATTTAGAAATTGAGCATTTTTAACGGGTTTCAAATAATATTCCTGCCAATTTGGGAGATGTCCACGGGGTTTCACTAACATTTTCAGATATATCATCCAATCTACTGAATCTATAGTGAATATGTTAAAATTATGATGGGTTTTACTATGTTTTAAAGATATTAGAAACTTTACAATTTTGATAACTATGTCAGGTTTAATAACGAAAGAGCTAAATGTATTTACAAGTCTTGAACAAAAAACTTACAATTTTTATATCGTCGATCGTAGAGATATCCACAGGTTCTCATCCACATTTTCGAATAGATTACACAATATTCTACCGCTATACTGATTGGCATTCGATTCTAATGGGTTTTGCTATGCCTATAATAGAATTTATGGTTTCAATTGTACTGCCGTTACCAGAGATCTCCACGGAATCTAGTCTACGTTTTGCGACAACTTGTTATATTTTCTGTCTAAGGAGCGAAAATGGGTCAATTGTAATGAGTCTAAAAATGATTTTTGAAATTTTGAGATTTCGTGATTTTGACAAAAATATTATTATTTCCTTCTACAAGATTTTAGCAATCTCTCCAATTGATTTTAAACTGTCATTCCCAACCAAGCGACGAACCCGTTTTAATAGATTTGTAGTATACATTGCTCGCTTATGATGAAACTTGTTTTGGTAAATTAAATTTTAAAATTTTTAACTAATCATAAAACTTCAAAATTATAAAAATCATTGTTAGACTCACTACAATTGGCCCATTTTCGCTCCATAAACAGTAAATACTATAAGCTGTCGCAAAATGTAGACGAGATTCCGTGGACATCTCTGCTAATGACAGTACAAATGAAAACATGAATTCTATGTTTAGCAAAACCCATTAGAAACGGATGTCAATCATTGTAACGGTAGAATATTGTGTAATCTATTCGAAAATGTGGATGAGAACCTGTGGACATCTCTACGATCGGTGGTATAAAAATAGGAAATTTGTTAAAAACTTAAAAATTTAATTTTTGGTTCATCAAAAAAATATAATAATAAATTTTGGTTCGCAAGGTTCATCATAAGCGAGCAATGTATACTACAAATCTATTAAAACGGGTTCGTCGCTTGGTTGGGAATGTCAGTTTAAAATCAATTCGAGAGATTGCTAAAATCTTGTAGAATTAAATAAAAATATTTTTGTCAAAATCACGGAATTTCAAAATTCAAAAATCACAGAAAATATCTCTGGTAACGGCAGTACGAATAAAAACATGAAATCTATTGTAGGCCCATAAAACCCATTATAATTGGATGCCAATCAGTATAACGGTAGAATATTGTATAATCTATTCGAAAATGTGGTTGAGAATCTGTGGACATGTCTACGATCGACGGTATACAAATCGTAAGTTTTTTGTTCAGGACTTGTAAGTATATTTAGCTCTTTCGTTATTAAACTTGAAATAGTTATCAAAATTGTAAAGTTTCTAATATCTTTAAAACATAGTAAAACCCATCATAATTTTAACATATTCATTATAGATTCAGTAGATTGGATGATCTGTTTGAAAATGTTAGTAAAACCCCGTGGACATCTCCAAAATTCGCAGGAATATTATTTGAAACCCGATAAAAAACTTCAATTTCTAAATATAATTTTCAATAGAACGAAACTCAAAAATATACTTTACTTAAATCTTAGTAATAGGTATATGCTTTCCCTTCTCTAAAATGTCAGCTAAAATCTGTAGATATTTCTAGATTCAACGGCACAACATTTAGAATTAGTCCAATTTTATAATTTTATTTTGAAAATAAATTCCAATAGCAAAATTAATAAATTTAACAGTGTAATTTTTTATTAATTTTTTTAGCAGCATTTCTTCACCTTCATCATTAAATAAAATCCAAGTATACTCTTTCGGTACCTCGAGAATTATATTGTAACCTATTTTACAAATTGTGACAAGTTCTGTACCTACTTATATGAATTATTCTTGTGATAAGGAAAAATATATTTATTATTTTAATTAACAAATTAATTTTCATTTTTATTGATTAATAATGGATTACCTTAAATAAAATTAGAAAAAATATATATATTTTTTTAACCTTGAGATTCGGAACGCGGTAAACCTGAGACCCGGAACGCGGAAAATTTTGATGGTAGATTGTAATTCTGCCTTTAAGGATTTTTACTGTAATATACAAAGTAAATTAAAATTTTATGCCATTTCGAACAGCAATTCCAGAAATGTTTGGCCCAACTCGTAACACGCAAAACGACATCAACATGTTCCTGTTTTTGTTAATATTAAACACGTCATTGGCGTGGACAAGCAAACCAAAAACTAAATTATGTGATATCATTGCCTATGTATGTGATACAGCCGTTTCGCAAAAAATAAACTTTGTATTTATGCACGCCGAAATAACGTAAACACGAAAAACACTTTCATACAGTTGCTATGGAATTTTTTTTTTTACTTTATTTGTTTATTAGGTGTGCAAGTAGAAACTGCGGTTTTTGGTCAAATTCAACTTTATTGAAAATATAATTGTTACAAAGAATAATTATCGAAATATTTGCCATTAATATATATGCTCTTTTGTCATTTATCAGGCAGATGATAAATGCCTTCGCGATAGAAACTTGGTGGTTTCGACGCAAAATAGTGGGAGCAAAACAGAGGGAGCCAAGTCTGAGAATACGCCGCGGAAAATGATGTAAAACTTCACAATCTAAGGAGAAGATGAGTTCTTGGGTTGATTTTATTGTATGTGGACAAGAGTTGTCATGCTGCAATATCTTCTTCCGCCTTCTTTGGCTCGCAAATGGACTTTTTTCCTCCAGAGCATCACTTAATTTGTTCAATTAGCAACATTTAGCTGTTTGACCAGGTTCCAGAAGATCGTAGTAAATGATTCCTTTCTAATCCCATCAAACACACAGTAACACTTTCTTGGCATGAATATTCATTTTTGCATCTGATGTTGATGGCTGGCCTGGATCAACCCATGGTTTTCTGCGTTTAGGATTATTGTACAAAATCCAGTTTTCATCACCCGTTATGATTTTGTGCAAAAAATTATTTTTTTTTGTACCGAGAAAACAAATTCATGCAGATGTCAACTCTCCGGTTTGTGTTTTCTTCGGTCAGTGTATGAGGAACCCTTTTTAACCCCTAAATGTTCTGCAAGCCCTTTTGAGTTTGACACGAAATCTCATCCAGTTTGACGAATTTTCATCCAGTAAAACTTTAAGTTCTTCATCTGCAAATTCTTTTACTGCACCTAGACGTGGGTCGTTCTCAAGACTAGAATCATCACGAAATCTTGCAAACCACTTTTTTACTATTGAATGACTCACAGAATATTCACTCAAAGTCGAACTAATCAACTCCATAGCAGCTTGAGTTGCAGTTTTTTCATTAGAAAACAGAATAGAATCCAATGACTTAAATGTTGCTTATCGGCATCCATCTCTTGAAATTGGTGCACACAGAACGACAGCTTGTAAATGGCTGAAACTTATGTCATGAAAACAGAATTGATTAAGCTACATATATCGAAAATGGCGGGCATTTTGGATGAATTCAAGTATATTTTAATGCAACCAACTTCAGAGCCGAGTTTCCACTTGCACACCTAATGATATCATTTAACTGTTCACCACGGACACGTCTACAGGCTTCTATACGAAAATCGGAATTTTTAAGAACTCGCTCATACATTACCGCGTTAAGTTCATCAATTTCAGTCTGAATGTTGTTTTTCAGCTGTGCAATTGTTGTTGGTTTATTCACATAAACTTTACTTTTCAAGAAACTCCAGAGAAAGTAATATAATGGCGTTAAATCGCATAATCTAAGCGGCGACATAAATGTCACCACTTTTTGTTCTGCATTGATAGCGATCTGTTTGTTTTAATTTTTGAGTTAAGTGAAGTTTGTAAGGATGCGTCCACTTTTTGGTCTGCCGGACCTTTATCGATCCTCGACAGTACCAGTCTCTTCAAATGTTTTCGCTAACCTTTGAATTGTTGACTCATTTGGGCGATTATTTATACCAAAAAATCACGAATTTTACGATACGTATCGAATCGATTGCGGATTGAAAACTGCATGTAAAAAAACATAAAACAAAATTTTAAATCAGGATATCACAGAAATTCCTATGGATTTTCGTACAATTAGTAAAGCAAAATTTGTTTTAGATCTGCAATTATATTTTTGCGTTTTTTGACTACTTTGATTTATAGCAATTGTTTTTCATTCTATTTATATGCATTTTCCAATCCACATTCGATTCGCTCCCGCTGATTCTATAATCGACGTGAATAAGTTTGAATAACTTTAATGCGTTCTTCTAGCGTGTAATTATCCATCGTTAAAATTGTACATCTGTCTACTTCAAAAATGTCAAAGTGACATAAGAAAAAGGTTGCGTTTAGAAATTATTTACTACTGACATCTAGGCGTGACTTTTGAAAAACCCTTTATATTAAAAAATTTATTTATTTGAAATGAGAATAATGCTATTTCATTTAAAACGCTAATTGATAATTGGAATTTTATAATATGGTTTATTCAATTAAATATTATTTAATTATTATTTAATTCCAGGTTTTTTGGTATTACATAACAGCTTTTTAAAATTTCAAATAAACAAATGAATATTTTCTGTATTAGCCTAAATCCCTACATTTCACAAATACATATAAACAATTTACATTGTTTTTACTGGTTTAGGACAAGCTCAGTACAAACTTATTATCGGTATCATGCTGCAAGTATTTGGTAGTAGAACTGTTTTTTGTCTATTTTCAGATTGCATCCTTATTTTTACTGTCTCGCTGTAGGGTGCTTTTAAACTTTATTTTGCGGACCATGTTACAATTTCGTGGAAATTTCTCCATGTTCAAAAAAATAAAAATTCAGTATACACATAATTTTTTCTTAGTCATGTACAATGGAACGCGAGTTGTCGTTTGCTCATCACTGAGGTCGTAAGTTTGAATGTATTTAATTACTGTATGCTTTCTGCCTGTTGTTGGGTGGTCATTTGTGTCCGTGCGTATTTATATAAAGTATACCAAGTGTTGTATTCCCTACTCGAGCAAAACATTATATACATTACATTTCTCCGTTACATGCACCGAGGTGATTTATGTTCGGCAATGACATCGCTTGATCATTTCAGTTTGGTCATTTAGTGGGATATAAACTCTTTACTTTGGTTAGTGTCAAATTGTGCGGTCTGTGAAAAGTAAAAGAAAACTATAATTAATTAAACATATTTGGTTATCGAAGTAAAGTATTCGAGCCATACATTGTGTGCTTAATTATTAAATTCGCAATCGGCTCCAATTTCGGTTGTTAAAATACGCAACTGTGTAAAGGTTGTGTAAGTTATTTGTGACATAAATTCAGGTTAGCATCAAAATTTGTTTGATAGATTTGTTTGTGAGTAATAATAAAAACCAATAGTGTCTCCTCATAGTATTTAATCGGTGCACAGGTGGGATAAGAAATAGCAGTGCTAGCACCCATTTCCAGAATAAGCGCAGACAGGCAGGTAAAACACGTTGGCTATATGTTATAAGGAGTGCCTTTATTTTATTGCGTTTTCTTATTCTTTTGTGCGTATATAGCGGTGCTCGGCCGTAGTGTCACCTCGGTCCCTGTCCGTGTGATTTCTCTTGTGATAACTGTGCTTACTATTGCAAATATTTACGGTGGGTGTAACCCATCTTGGTGGAATACGGTTCCCGGGCATAGGCATTGTTTAACGGGACAGCAACGGGAAATAAGACGACCTTAAATTCGCTCACGAATGTAACACCTAATTGGAACAAAGGAAAACCCAGCTAAGTGGACACAAACTTTTTTTTTTCTATTTATTTATTTATATACATATATGTTTATTTCTATAATTTATAATTTTTTAAACTAGTTGTTTGTTACCGATTTAATAATCTCAATTTTTTTAATAAGCTTAGGCTTTTCTTAAGCTTAATACCGAGTACAAAATAATTATAAAAAAACAACCTAATATATATTCAAGTACTACAGCTTTCTCAGAACATATTGCTTAGATTAGGGACCGGTCATTACACATTTATAGTAGCATAGGGACATAGTGCTTTCGAGAATTGACAAAAATTTAACGTTCGATTTGTTTGTTAAGTTATATCTTATATGTTAAGAAATCAGTGATGATGTTATATATATGTTGTTAATTTCTTTCAATTGTAAATTTTTATTATGTTAGCAATATAAAAAGTTTCTAGAATATAACGTACAAATATGTTTAGCCGTTAATCAGTTTTTAATTATGTAGTGGGGAGAGATTCATATTAGGGAGGGAAGTGCCGGTAGTACTGACACTTCGGAAGGGTGGTGTCGGCATGGAGGTCAGGTGAGCATAGACCTCCAGTACGGTATATTTTCGGTAAACTCTCTTTCTTTTGGTTTTCTTTTCGGTTGTTTTGTTTGGATTATCCCATTTTTGCTCCCTAAGCAGCACATACAAGCTCCAACTATCCTCGGCGAACAAAAACCCCCCCTTCGACTGCTACTCTAGCGGGCAGAGTGCTGCTGTCGCCGATATAGGTAGTTGGGGAAAATTTTCTTGTTGACAATGCTTGGTACTTTGAGACCATGCTAGAGTCCATCAGCATGCTCGCAAGGTTACCAAGGATGTCACAACCATAATTTTGATTACGAAGCGATATAAAATTATTTAAGCGTAAAAACTCGAGAGGATGTCACTCTAACAACGAGATCAATATTAATGTAATCGTTCGGAATAGAAAGTACTTGGGTGGTTATTTGCACTAACAACCCCATATTTTTATATTGTCGACGTGCACAGAAATAACCGAGAATTTACACATTTATTGTCATGATAAGATTCCATCAACATTTAAAATTGAACTAGAAAACCAAGACCTTCAGTTTATATTATGGAATAATTTTATAGAAAATGCAGTCAAATGTTTTTTAAGTCGATGGCTCTAAAGTCAACCTTATTTAACGCCACCTTGCTCTTCAAAATACAAATTTAAAAAAATGATAAAAAAGAAATGAAATGTGTTATTTCTATTTAATTGGTCGCGGTGGATCAACATTTAAGAAAGCTTTGTTGGTTTTCAGAAAATAGTGGAGGCTTGAGAACGTGTTTTAAAAGGCCACGAATTCTAAAATATAACTTTCGGACTGTTCGCTAAATTCATAAACCGAGTTATATAGAAAAATTAACATTTATACATATGTAATCGATTTCATTTTCAAGCTTTCCTCTATAATCGTTTATAATTTACTTTTAAGTTTTTTTATTTATGCTTTTGGACAATATCGCCCTTAACAACAATAAAAAGGGCTGTAAGCTCATTTGTGGAATTAGCACGAGTCGGTTTTGTGTAACGTTCATATGGATTTATTGTGGAACAACCTGTCCCTATTCTAAAATTTGATACACTTTGGTTGTTTTCAGATTTCTTGTTATAGAAACTTATTTAGAGGAAATATTAATCATAATCAAAAATAACAATATTGTATAGTAAATAATGTTTCTGGTAAAACACAATTCTAATTTTTTTCTAGTTATTTAATCTGTTTGGTAAGTAACAACAATCAATAAAAAAGCCTGACCAAAACATTCCATACAACAACATCATAAATTAAAGTCAGATTGTATTTCATTGTACAGTGCTGGGAAAAAAAATTGAGCAAACATATTTTATTGCAAATTGGATTCTTTTTTTGCTAAAATTGCAAAACTTTTGAAAGCAATTGGCTTATTATTTCATTTTAAATAAATGTATGACGTAATTTTTTGAAAAAAAAAATTACCTGCAATTTAGGGGCAAAATGCCAAAATATTCAAAATACGTTGATTGGAGTTAAAGTAATGGAATAAATTAAGCACCTATTTTTTAATTTTTGTTTTGTTTTTTATTGATTTATAGAAGTTCTATTATTTTATTTTACGCCTACCGTTCTTGGCCGTCATTAGGGTACAGATGTTTTATTGCCTGTAATTTTTTTTGGAGGTATAAATAGTACATATTTTGTAAGATTAAGTTATTCTGTAAGTGATCCTAGTCAAATAAAAAATAAAATGCAATTTTAGTTAAAAAAAATGGGAAAAGTTAGTGAGCAGTGTAAAAGCAATATGTTGATTTTCACGCGAGAAAATTTAACCACGCGTGAAATAGCAGAAAGATTAAACATTCCTAAAAGTACTTTCGCGCGGAATATTAAAAAAATGCGAGAGATGGGCAGATCACAAAGGAAGAAAGGCCCTGGAAGACCCAGAAAGGCAACGCCAGTGGAAGATCGTTTCATAATATTACAATGTCGTCGGAACCGTTTTAAAACTTCATCGGGCACAAGACGGGATGTTGAGCGAGCAACGGGAAAACAAATTTCAGCCAGCTTAGTGAGAAAAAGACTTGTTAAAGCTGGTTTGAGAACACTTAAACCAGTCCAGAAGCCTGAGTTCACATTACTAGTGAAAAAAATGTTTACTATGGGCCCATGAGCATGTTTCTTGGACTCCAGAGATGTGGAATGGTGTGATTTTCTCCGATGAACCAAAATTCAAGCTGCCTGTTGGAGACGGAAGAATTCTCGTTAGAAGGAAACCGAGCGAGAGGCTTAGCAACGCATGTCTTTTAAGACTTCCACCGAAAAATGAAGGATTTATGGTCTGGGGATGCTTTTCTGGAAATGAAACCGGTCGATTACGCTTCCTTAGTTCCAGCATTACAGCAGCTGGTAATCTGCAGGTCCTACACAACGAATTTGAGCCTTCTGTGTTAAAGCTTTTTGGCGAGACTTGCAAATTTATTTTTCAACAGGACAACGCTCCGTGCCATACCGCCAAAGTTGTGAGTTATTAATTTTGAATTGTAGATAGAAAAATTACCTTTCAGATAGACATAAATAATTTGTTAAAAACTTGTTTTTTTTTCTTATCTCTTCATTTAATGGTAAAAAACTTCGAAGAAAGAAGTATCGATGTGTTGAGCTGGCGCCCGTATAGTCCAGACTTAAATCCCATTGAAAATATTAGGTCTATAATGAAGCTAGAAGTAGCAAGAAAGCACCCAGAATCAATTCAAGCTTTAAAAAATTTTTTGATGACGATTTGAGAATCCATACCAACTACGACTTTGAAAAATTTATCAAATTCAATGAATCGGAGGTGTATCGCTGTAATAAAAGCAAATGACGATCCAACAAAATATTAATATTAAAGATAGAACTTCTATAAATCAATAAAAAACGAAACAAAATTTAAAAAATAGGTGCTTAATTTATTCCATTACTTTAACTCCAATCAACGTATTTTGAATATTTTGGCATTTTGCCCCTAAATTGCAGGTAATTTTTTTTTCAAAAAATTACGTCATACATGTATTTAAAATGAAACTGTAAGCCAATTGCATTCAAAAGTTTTGTAATTTTAGCAAAAAAAGACTTCAATTTGCAATAAAATATGTTTGCCCAATTTTTTTTCCCAGCACTGTATGTAGTCGTAATCATAAAAATGAAAATAAATTTGAAGTTTCGTATATTTGAACACATTCGCAACAATTAGACAATTATGTTAATTCAACCAGACATACTATTTTTATGTGTTCATGAATATTAACTGTTCTCAAATGTTATTTAGGTGACTAAATAAAATTTAATTGTTTGCTTCAATCAAATACAAATTATAATGATTTTTTACTAAATAATTTGTAATACTTTGAAAATTTTCTTAGCAAACCTAAGAAATAAAGTTCAACTCACCAAATTACATCGCCATTCTGGTGGTGCTACTTGGTTTATGGATAAACAATTTGGAATGATATAAGTAATTGGATTATTTGTATAACAATTCGTATAAAAAGAACTAATTGTTAGCTCGAAACATGTTTTGATAAGTCGCACAATAGTCGTTTCTTGTATCATAATACGAATAATTTAACAACATAGTATAATTTAACAAAAAAAATTTGTTACTTTTTATATAATACGGTTGGGGTCACTGTTTTGTTCATTTGTCTGTCTTATACTTAGCTTTTAACTTAAGAATTTAACGAAAAAATAATAATATCAACTCTACCAAAACCCTTTAAAAAAAATTTGAATTGCAAATCCTTTTAGTATTTTTTTTAAATTTAATTTATGTTATTTTAAATTTAAACGATATTTAGACAAACAAATTTCTTGTATCGCTCTAGTTACTTTATCATAAGAGTAATTAAAATCAATATTGATTTCTATTACTATTTGTATGTGTTTTAATTTTAAATTACTGAGTCAGTTACACGAGTACTGCGCACCACATATTTTTTGCATTTGAATGAATATTTGACTATCACTTGAATAAAAGTGCCAATAAGATGCAAAATGTAGTGATGGGACACATTCAACTGCTCAGCTGCGAATAAAAATACTTATTGGAGATTAGCACTACGAAGGTACACAAAATGTGCAATTCTATCACGTTCAACTGACAAAATCCCATTAAAGATAGTCTGATTTCCTCTGGATTAGCAGCGAACCAATCTAAAGAAAAATAACAGGTTGACAAAAATCGTCGGAAAATAATGCACAAGAATAATATTTTAATGAATAAAAATGGAATGTATACTCATTTACTGATCTAACAGAGTTTTACCTAAATCCATTATTGGACTATAACATTATTTCAAAAGAAATCATTGTATTAAAATTAAAAGTGTGAAATTTATTTAAACTGCGTCAATAAAATTGATCTGAGCAACTGTTTTCATTTCATTTGTAATTAATTCAATTTGATTTCATAATGCTCTGCTGTTTACAGTTAAATAAATATTGTCCCGTTTGTTTGTAAACAACACAGAGTTCTCTCTCACATACACTACCACAAGTACATCGATATCACTATTATATTGTGAACGAGTTGACTGCCCTGATATTACTGTACATCGATCTACACATGCCATGTTGCAATTTTTAAAATGAATTCAAATCTCTATTGGTTATAAACCGGCGTTGTAAATAAATTTGTTTAATAATTTTGAGATCAATTAAACTCTAATAATTAAAGTTCCAATCGGTTCCAAACGGTGTCGTGTCCATCAATCTAGCGCTTAAAATATTGTCATAGAATTTCTTGAGTGCACTGGTGTGATTGGACAACATAAGCTTTATAGTTGGCCAGAATAAATTAATGAATAATAGATGGTCAGCCGTTTCGGACATATTGACAAATACACAAGTGTTTGAATCAGCTATACCGAATTTATGCATGTATACTGCGAATTTTCTGTGTCCCTATAGCATTTGCGTAAACAAAGCACTTAGAGAAACTTTATTCTTAAGCCTTTCTGCTATATTTGGTATGCTACTATATAAGTAGTTCTGCAAAGTTGCGATGAATGCTGTTCAAATATCCCTTTTGAGCTTACTCAGAATATTTGGTCTTATTTTATTGCCTAGAATTTGAATATTTCCATAACTAACATGTTCAGGATCACACCAGCTAGGACAAAAACGCTTCGGCCGAGACTGCCTTATACGCTTTAGTAATCCCAAGAAGAATGTCAATTTATGCATTTATTAGTGTTCTTAGGTGGTGACAGGTTATTCTATTCCCCCACCCAGCCCAGCCATATGGCAAGGAAGCAACCACTAAAGCATTAAGCCTTTGTACATCTTCGTCAAAGTATTTTATTTCAAAATCTACCTATCTTCCCTAATCTTTTCAACATAAGAAAACTTTTTATAACTCTTTTGACATGCAAGATTACACTATCTTTATTCTCCTTCCACCAAAAGTCACCAAAGGTGACCAGTGGCCAATCCTAATAGCAAGGGAACCTTATTAACCATCCTGTCTATGGTGTTCTGCGCCATCTTCTGAATGCTCAGTTTTGAATTATTGGCAAAGAGCTTGACTTCGTCGTCCGCGAATGCTAAAATTCTTTCTGTAATATTTAAATGTGTTTCTTAATTTGTGCTTGTTGATTCATTTCAAATATTGTATTATTGTGTTTTAAAATCATAAAATTAGTGCAGGACCGAGAAATTCTCTTTTCTTCTAACTTTAAACAAATTTGTATTGTATAATAAAACTGAACAAAATATAACGTTTTAATTTTTAAAATCCTCTGGTGCTCAAATTATTTAACAAAAAGTTTTGCTTTTAGACTCATTTGATGCTCTACTTAATTGTGATCAAAGTTATTCCTAGGAATAGCATATTTGTCGCCCTTTTCCCTAAATTTGATTCACACTCACAACGAAAGAAAATGAAAATTTTGTAATTTTCCAACTTTAAAGTCATGTAGCAGCCAAACTAGATGCAGTGCAAATATGATTTATAACTTGTTTAAAAGGCTAAACATCTACCTTTCAAACCCTGTATAGTATTAAGATTTTGGTAGCTGCGTCCTCTAGCGGCAAAACGCCGTGCGCACATATATCTTGCCATAACTTCGAAAATAACGATACTTTGAATTTTTATTTATTTATTTGTTAACATAAATATTCACCTTTCTAACGTAGTACAAACGAAACCAATATCTTTTACATAACGGAAAATACAACATTTTATGTATAGACACAATATTAAAAGTGCGAAAGATGTCAAAACTGACATATCGAATAACGGGACTTTCGAATGTCAAAATAAAAATAAAAATACACGTGTCTTCTTTTTTTATCAGAGCAACAATAGAAAAGAACAAAAATTTAAATTTAAGAAGGTCATTTTGGGCGGTTCCCTGAAATATAATGGAATGACCCATATACATATATATATATATATATATATATATATATATATATATATATATATATATATATATATATATATATATATATATATATATATATATATATATATATATATATATATATATATTCCAGAGTCAACCTTTGTTTAAGCTTTTCGAAAGCGTGCGGTGGTTTCACACCAGAGATGGACGAGGTAGATTACGCAATGTAATCGACGTGGTTGAATGACGAATTTATTACGTACATTACATAGCGATTTTAAGTGTTCCTGACGTCACCAATGTAGACAAGTCGACAACCTAGGAAAATATATTAAAATCTCAAATTTCTTATAGGTAATTGTCCAATTATACTAAATCACATGACATGATTCTAAATCACATAAATTATTTATCAGTATATGGACCGACTTCTGCTCTGACGTAAACTAAGTGGATCACCGTAGATATTTTTCACTCAATTTTATTCAAAATTATAAAGTAAGTTGCACATTATTGAAATACGAGTAGATTACATTAATAATTTCTTAATTCTAACTACACCAATCCGTCGCTTAAGGAATTAATTCGTTCCTATGTAAATCAAAATTTCGTTAACCGAATTTTTAGTATATTTTTGAGTATTTGGCTCAAATCTTAACTAAGACAACTAACAAAAGTCGGAGAAGAATAATTACCAGAATGAGTATAAATAAATATTATTTAATTCAAATTATTTACATATTTGCATATTTATGAAGAACAAAAATAAAATTCGTAAATCGAATTTGTTTTCGAAAACAGAAACTTTTCGTAAAAAGAGACTTCGTTAAGCGAGGGATTGGTGTACTCGTATTATAAGAATTTTTTAAATTACAAATTTGAAATTAATTTAAAATCTCTAATTAACTAAAAACATATATCTAAAAATGAAATAGCTACAATAACAAATATAGTTTAATAGTATATTTGCTTTGTGCGCTATTTATTATCAATTAAATCTCATCATTTATTTATCACTATGGAAGATTTCTATCAACCATAGAAACCACAATTTTCGGCCGGATTAGTTTCGAACTCTACTACCCTCTGCAGTCCACGGTAACACGGATCACGTTACAGGAAGATAATGGACCCCCGCTAAATCGACGGACATTGCAGCGTAAGTTTGATGAACACACATAAAATTCCGCCACAAATAAAATAAACCACTGGCTTGAATGGCGATGAAAATTAATGCATATACTTTCCAGCTGGCCTATAATCCCAATTTAAACTAGGATACATTTTCATCCTCCAATTCTGTCTCATCCGTAATGAACTTGGTAGTATTTAATTAACTCACCATATTTTAGGAAGAAACATATCACATCAGCTGTTATAGAATCTATATGACAAAAAAAAATCTGTGAATTTTTTGGCTTTTAACTGCACTGTTAAACTAATTAATGCATGGAAGAAATACTTGTCAGTTCAGTGAGCAAAATATTTACAGTTCAATTCAACTTCATATTTTATTAGTTTGATCAAATGTCAGTAGATGCCAGCAAAACAAATATTATTCGAATGTTTTTACCATTTTATAAAGATATCATTTTTAATTCTTAATGGTTTTCAATCGAACATTTTTATGTTATGCGACTATTGGTAGAACAAATTTGTATTAGTCTGAACTTAACGTTTAACGACCTTAATACTCTGTGGCTGATACCAATTATTTCTGACTAAACAATTAAATGTTAGTTCATAACAGTTGTAAAGAGATGGCCGTAAAACGTAATACACTAAAATCTTCTTCTAACTCGCAAAGTTATTTTGAGGTTTATCGATTGTCACTGTATTTATTATCGATGGTGGATAATAAACAATTTAAAAAATATAATCTAAATATTAGGCATGGTAATGTGCCTTATACTATGCCTAATATTTAGATTAAAATTTTTAAATGATTATTTATCCAGTATAAGTTAGTTGGTATTATATTTTGAAGTAATAACATTTTGCATTAACTTAAATGTCTGACAAAAGTTCAAAATATGTACATCATTCGATCACTACTGGCATAAGTTACAAGTAGTTGTCGACGTTATCTACGAGAAGTCGACGTTGTCTATAAGTTGTCGACTATATCGACTAAGCGATCACGTAGAAATTAGTAGATCATGCGTAAACGCCCATCTTTGTTTGCCACAATGGCAGCTGATCTGTTCTATTAATGATCAATTAAAGATTAAATGGACAATTTATTTCCCTTAACTCTTTCATTAAAGTAGGTCACCACAGACTTTCAAAAGCTTAAGATACATCTAAGAATACTCCTAAGACGTACTTTTGCTTCATATCTTGACCATTTACACCATAGCATCCTCTGTGAACCTATTTGCCCAATTTATGAGAATCTGCACATGAGGTACACGGAATCAGCTTTACCATATTTCGTAATGAATGACTCTAATCTGTTTTGGTTTAATAAATTAATGCTTTTAATATATTCATTTATTAAACGTATTTCGTCTCGAGTATAGTATTTATTCGAGACGCATATCCATTCACACTATATCCATTCACACTAAGTATTACCCCAATATTTCATAGGACTGAAAACACATAGTTTTAGTTGTTTCTTTCGCCTCAAGTCACTTGCCATAGCACTGAACTGAATAGAATAGCGAATAGCGGAGTCGTCATGTTAGTACGCTGAAATTGGTGTATGTATTCATTAAAAGGGCGGCGAATCTATACCACTGTAATAAAATAAAAATAATATGCAAATCGTAGAAAAGAATGTAATCTCGAACAAATCAAAATGACGAGGACAGCTGTCTAGACCGCGAATGAAGTGCACTTTTATTTCCTTCCGCAAGAACGGGCGTATACACACAACTAACACACTACATACAACTAAAGGGCGTATACAAAAAGTTTTGAATGCAAGAAACAGACAAAAAAAAACTCAAAGCTACCTTAAATTTTAACGATAACTATTTTTTGAATTGGAAAATATCAAGATCTTTTTTTTGGTATCGTAGGTAGGATTTTTGAAGTTAAGTTTAATACCAATAATTCTTAAAAATCTGTAATTATATTTAAATGAATCTTTAAATAGTTTAAGATTTTATCGTGCTTTTCAACATTTCAACATTAGAAATCTCTTAAACTACGAGACATACATAGGATAAAAACTTACAGTGTTGCAGGTGATCAGATGTTACCAGAAAAAAAGACAGCTGTAAAATAAGGTGCACATTTGCCCTTGACGCCACCAGATGTAACGTTAATAAAGTTATTACTGTAAACTTACGAAACATGATTTATGTTTAAAGAGCCAATGTACATTTCGTGGATACGTTTTAGTATTTTATGGTTACATAGCGTACATATGTATAGTTGAAACACTAAATTCCTTCTGAATGAAATTAAATACTTTATTAAATTTCACCAACTTATTATTTTTTATTATTTTATAGCAAAGGTGCATGCGTCGATACGCCGCCATCCATATGTTGGATAATTTTTGGCCCATATTACAAATAACATAAATTGGGAATAGATAGTTTTATTAATCTAAATGGAACAACATCCTATCAAATACTACATTTTGTACCTATATCAAGGGGAAACTATCACGAATTCTTTTCAACTAATATGTTACTTAATGTAATTGTTCAATGCATTTGTACATTACTCCTTTAACAAGTATACATATTACAAAAGATGCACATACATATAAAACAATGCGCTGCAGAGGAACAAAAAATTATATTTTCGAACTTACCCAGTATGCAATTTTTCCACATTGTGGAAAAAACAGCTCCAATTCCACACTAAATTCCGTACTACAAAATATCAAAGACACAAAAATATCGATTTTAGAGAAAGATAAATTTCTTTCTCTTTCATTCGCGAAATTTTAAATGTTTTTTTGTTAGTTTTGTTATTATTGTTTTGTACTCTTCCATCAGTATAATCGAGCACTTGACAGGATAACACGTACATTTTTGTGTTTTCCGCGATTTTATTGTTTATTGTGTTAACTTGTGTTTTTTGTGTATTTAAATTAGTTAATAATCTTTAAATAACTTATATTTATTTCATACTATGTAAATATGCGTATAATAATTATATTTCGTGTTTGTGATCAATAAATTTGGATGTAAAAATGATAATAATTTTAAAATGGCGTCGTCATGAGATGATGGAAATTTCCGATCGTTTTTTATTTTTCAAGGTTGTATATAATGGAATGTAAAATTGGATGGCGCTTACGGATGAATATGGGTTTTATAAAATGTAATATTAAGTGTATATTTATGTCAATAAAAAATTTATATTTCTTTTATAATAAATGCAAAATTTTGTTTTATTTCGAATAAAAATGCACGTTCCTCTTTTTTCGTGCAAAAAAGTGCCTGAAATCAGTATGGAAAAAATGCCAAATTCCGTCCAAATTCCACCTATTTTCCCATTTGTTCTTTCTCTTTTTAGTCGGGATTCGCACCCACACTGGAATTTTTGTGACGCTTTTCTTTGGCGAGTAGTATGGTTTTCCTTGTATTATACATGTTTCTTTCCATAGAAAGAGTGTGGTTTTTGAGTGAGAATGTAAACGGAACTCCGTCGGCATTGCATATTGGGTAGGTACATATCAAAGCTTTATTTCCAAATGAAGGAGTGGTTATTTAAAAATGATATTTTGTGATTTATTAAATGTAGGTAGAAGACAAAAAAAATGTTAAGTAAATAATTTTTTATTTTTGTTTAAAAATGCAAACACAACAATAAAAATTAAGTGTTTTCTAATGTGTACAATTTCATTTATCTCTTTTTATATTGATTGCTTAAGAAATTTTTGGTTGTTTTTTATTTCACTTATATATTTTTTGTAAATGAGATAATATTTATTGTAAATAGTTGGTGTCTTATTTGGTAAAATCAGAGACAAGATCGATGACTTAAAGTAAACATTAATTATACAAGTCAAGTAATTTTAATTAAAGACAGCTAAGGTAAGTGATAAAATAGATAATATAAATTAAATATAGTGTATAATTATTTTATTCGAACTACATACGTACTCGTACCTTTAATTGTTTTAAATATTTTTCCTCAAATTTACTATTGAATTAGTTAATTATTTCAAAGTTATGCCGACCATATGGCCATTTAGTTGTGGTTTCCAGATGACACGGAATATATTGAATCCTCGACAATTACATGTGTGCTAGAGTGGTATTGGGAGCGATCAATTCGACACCAAAACACACTCTGTGGTCTGAATTGGGTGATTCACCTCTTAATTATAAGAGGGAATGGATCACCGTGCGAGAGATTGTGCGAATGTTAACTAAGGACAATAGATTGGTGAATGAAATGAAAGAGAGATTGCAAAGCGGGACGGTTTACAAAAATACAACAAGATCATTGGTAATCTTGGAAAATATAAACATATTCTCCAAGATTCATCCGGCAAATCCGAAAGTCCCTCCGAGCAATCTAATAGTGCGGTTGAAGTTTAGTAACACAACTAAAGCAATGATGAATGAGTTATCGGTTAAGAGTGAATTTTGCAAAATGCGAATGAATTATGTTGCACATGTGGAAGTGTATACAGATGCAAGTGTGAGAAAATGGTAAGAGTGCATGACAGTATCTGTATAATGAATGCAGAATTGATAGGGATTATGGAAGGGATCAAGTTGGCAATGACACAAGGGAGAAGGAGAATAGTGTTATTCTCTCGGAGTGGGTTGGAATTAATTAGAAAAGGTGGGGGAATTTATGGTAATGTGTATGTGGAAATGCTATTTAAATATCTTCAATCTTGTGGGAGGGAGGTTATCCTTCAATGGATACCTTCACACCTACAGATTGAAGGTAATGAAAGAGCCGATATGCTTATGCGAAACGGGGTTGTTTGATTGAGGATGTAAATGAATATGAATTCATGGATGCCAGCGACGTACTTCGCATGTTTCAGGTGAATCTGTGGAGAAAATGGGAGAGAGAGTTCGTTGAAAAATGTCAAGTGAAAGGTAAGAAGTGCTTTGAGTTGGTTAGGTTTCCTTTGAGGCAACCGTTCTTTAAGGTGCTCAAAGGAGATACTAGAATGTTACAAACTATGAAACGAGTGAGATTGAATCATGGAAATTGGAAAGAATGTTTGAAGAAACGCACTTTGGTTGTATGTGAATTATGTGAAAGCTGTTTGGTTGCGGAGGACATCGAACATTTGATTCTGAAATGTTCTGCATTTAACCAGAGCAGACGAATGTTCGATGTTCTATTGAGTGCAAGTAGTTTGACTGAATTATTACAAATGGGAATGAACGTATATAAGAAGGTGTATGAATTTATTAGAACAAATCAGATAGAGGTGTGAAAGGGGATCGGTGTTTGCTAGGTGTATGAAAAGAAATTAAAATTAAATTATGATGGTAACATGTAAAAATCAAATTTGTAAATTTTGAAACGGGCCATATTGCACCAAATTTTTGGAGCTAGTGCCAAATAAAAAAAAAAGACAATTACATAACGCCTATTTCAAAGAAACCCCTCCATTTTAAATATTAACCAAGTTATTGAAGTTAAGATTTTCTATGAGTTTGTAACACAAGTATTGTCCAGTTTTGATCTTATATGTTCTGGAAATATTCAATCATATCTGGGTGAGTGCCTACTAATTTTACCAACATTCTAACTACCCGACTGGTGGACAATAGCTACGCGTATTACGAAAAATATCATAATCCGTGGCGTATAAAAATTCTTTATCATCAAGCAACCGTTTCGATATTTATTGAAAAATTTCTTCCTTTAAGGCTGTATGGTACTAAGAAAAACAATAGTATATTGTATAATTAGGAGGAAAAGTACTGCATTCACGGACGATAGTGGAAATTGGCTGGCAACCACGGGAGTCCGGGAACGCACTTTTCCTCCGAATTGTACATACTATTTTTTCTCCGGTCGGACTTTAAAACGAATATAAACCCAAAATAATTTTTAGTATTATTCATTAATTATCATATTAAGAAATCGAAAATAATATAAAATTATTGCTTAGTTAGCCACGACATCATAAGACATAAATACATTTTGTTTGTTTTTCAAAAGTTGTCAAGTTTGTGTACCTATTCGATTTATAAAAAACGTGTGAACGAAATTTAAGGGATATGGACAGTGAAAGCGAATCATGCTTATCTTGTACCCCGCCGGATATAGTGGAAGCAGCTATCATCAACTAATATTTTAACTAATGATGTGTACATTAAAGGAGTGCTATGAGGGGTACAAAATCAAATATAAGGATAATGAGCCAAAAAAAATTGGCTTTTTTAAATTTTCTCTGCTTCCTCCTAAATACTGTGTGCAACCAGGAAGCAGCGGAACACATACAGTTTGTGTTTGTATAATACACCAAAATGTCAAATTAATTATTTATGAAACCAGGATGGAAAATGTGACCAATCGAAAAATTTCGCGATACCAGGACTGCATTTCATCCATATTATGTAAAGGTCCAACATCAACATGTTATCTTCTGCAATGCGAGAACTGCCCAGGATTGGATAATTTTCGGGAATATTTGAAAAATGCATTTTTGGACAATGATTGTCTGGATGCTGAATTATCGTTCAGTCAGTGGGTTTCAACTGACCGATGCAAATTGGAAAGTTTTCAAAACCATTAGATGATTTTCTGGATTACTTCATAATAAAGCTGAAAAAACTGATTCCCCATTGCTTTATAACACTGCAACAATCTGGTTTCATCAAAAATAAAAAGTTAACTCTGGAGCCCACAGAGGTACTGGTTTCGTGTGACTTTGCAGAAAATTATACGTTTATAATGCAAAATGCAGCACAGGGTTTTCATTGGAACAACAAACAAGCAACTATTCATCCGTTTGTAATTTACAATAAACCAAGGAGATAAATTGCAGCATTCCAGCTACATTATAATATCAGATTGTCTCCATCATGACGCCGTAGCAGTTTACGTGTTCATAGAAAAATTATTGCAGTTTTTGAAAACAAAAATTCCGGATTCATCTAAAGTTTATTATGTTACTGATGGTGCAGTAACACATTATAAAAACAAAAACAATTTTTATGAATATAACTAAACACAAAGAGGATTTTTGAGTCGATTGTGAGTGGCATTTCCATGCAACTGCTCATGGAAATGGACCATGCGATGGACTAAGAGGTAATATTAAGAGAATGGCGTCCAGAGCCAGTCTCACCAAAGAATATGATGATACCATAACTAATGCTGAAGAATTTTTCAAATGGGCTTAAACTTTGAAAACTGATATGATTTTTGAATTTTGCTCAGATGCTGAATATAGGTTAAAACAAATACAACTGGAGACTAGACTAGGGAATTTGAAAACAATAAAAGGAACCCGCGATTTTCACGTAATTATATCTTCAGGAGAAGGCAAGTTAAAATGTAAAAAATATTCAAATAGTGAACATTATGAAACATGTAAATTTTGATTGTGTAAATACTTTTAAATTTCTTTATTTATTTTGTAATACATTTAATAAAATAATAATAATAATAATAATAATATATATACTAAAAAATTGGACTTGCGATATTTTGTTTCCTTGCAAAAAAAAACAAATAAAAAAATACCACATTGACTTTGATTTTATATACAAAAAATGGGTAGATCTTCATACTCAAACGTCTTTTGCAAGAAAACAAAAAATAACACAAGTACAATTTTTGGTGTGTTCAATAGAATTGAATGAGGAAAAATTTAAAAAAAAAAAATAGGTTTTTGAGAAAATTCTAAAATACTACTTTGGCGGTCATTTTGAATAGGAAGAGTTGAAACATGGTACGAATTTTATAATTTTTTTAGAATCTCTATTCATTTATCTTTAAAATGAGCCCACGTTTATAAGTATTAGATAATTAGTTCTCGTTTTATAGCCATATATACAACATCATGTTCATCATTTTTATCAAAATTTGACACCCTGTAACTTTAACAACAACAACTACAAAATTTATATATATATATATATATATATATATATATATATATATATATATATATATATATATTTATATATATATATATAAATATATATATATATATATATATATATATATATATATATATATATATATATATATATATAAAGGGTGATTTTTTTGTGGTTAGGATTTTCATGCATTAGTATTTGACAGATCACGCGGGATTTCAGACAAGGTGTCAAAGAGAAAGATGCTCAGTATGCTTTGACATTTCATAATGAATAGACTTACTAACGAGCAACGCTTGCAAATAATTGAATTATATTACAAAAATCAGTGTTCGGTTCGAAAAGTGTTTCGCGATTTACGTCCGATTTATGGTCT
Organism: Nephrotoma guestfalica; assembly: GCA_963691935.1. Classification (NCBI taxonomy): domain Eukaryota; kingdom Metazoa; phylum Arthropoda; class Insecta; order Diptera; family Tipulidae; genus Nephrotoma; species Nephrotoma guestfalica. The sequence continues at coordinate 149,225,110 of OY829914.1, read as the reverse complement.
ACATAATCGACCAAGTGAGCAAACAATTAATGCGATTGTGACCAAGTTTCGCACTCAGTTTACTTTATTGGACATTAAACCAACCACACGAATGCGTACAGTGCGTACAGAAGAGAATATTGCGTCTGTTTCTGAGAGTGTTGCTGAAGACCGTGAAATGTCGATTCGTCGCCGTTCGCAGCAATTGGGTTTGTGTTATTCGACGACATGGAAGATTTTACGCAAAGATCTTGGTGTAAAACCGTATAAAATACAGCTCCTGCAAGAACTGAAGCCGAACGATCTGCCACAACGTCGAATTTTCAGTGAATGGGCCCTAGAAAAGTTGGCAGAAAATCCGCTTTTTTATCGACAAATTTTGTTCAGCGATGAGGCTCATTTCTGGTTGAATGGCTACGTAAATAAGCAAAATTGCCGCATTTGGAGTGAAGAGCAACCAGAAGCCGTTCAAGAACTGCCCATGCATCCCGAAAAATGCACTGTTTGGTGTGGTTTGTACGCTGGTGGAATCATTGGACCGTATTTTTTCAAAGATGCTGTTGGACGCAACGTTACGGTGAATGGCGATCGCTATCGTTCGATGCTAACAAACTTTTTGTTGCCAAAAATGGAAGAACTGAACTTAGTTGACATGTGGTTTCAACAAGATGGCGCTACATGCCACACAGCTCGCGATTCTATGGCCATTTTGAGGGAAAACTTCGAAGAACAATTCATCTCAAGAAATGGCCCGGTAAGTTGGGCACCAAGATCATGCGATTTGACGCCTTTAGACTATTTTTTGTGGGGCTACGTCAAGTCTAAAGTCTACAGAAATAAGCCAGCAACTATTCCAGTTTTGGAAGACAACATTTCCGAAGAAATTCGGGCTATTCCGGCCGAAATGCTCGAAAAAGTTGCCCAAAATTGGACTTTCCGAATGGACCACCTAAGACGCAGCCGCGGTCAACATTTAAATGAAATTATCTTCAAAAAGTAAATGTCATGGACCAATCTAACGTTTCAAATAAAGAACCGATGAGATTTTGCAAATTTTATGCGTTTTTTTTTAAAAAAAAGTTCTCAAGCTCTTAAAAAATCACCCGTTATATATATATATATATATATATATATATATATATATATATATATATATATATATATATATATATATATATATATATATATATATTTATATATATATATATATATATATATAAATATAAATATACATAGTACGTGCATTTTGAGCTTCCATTTCAATCTGTTTATCTGTAAATATAAATATGTACGTAAGAGAAAGAGCTACATGCAAACGATAATAATAAATGGGTAGCATACTCGTATGTTTTTAATGTGTTCGTTTGTGTCGTACAATTGTTCAATCTAATCTTGCTGGAATTGACCACCTCTGACTGCTATACTTAAGCCACTCCGCCACGTCAAGGCTGTGATTTTGGAGGGTTTATTGATTTTAATTTATTTACAAATTAAAATCAATAAAGTAAAACAAATAATAATAGTAATTCAAAAATTCTGGGAAAATGAAATAAAAATTGTAATCAAGTATTTCAATAAGGAAAAAAACAAAAAATTATAATTCAAAATTACATGTATGACGACCATGTTTGTGCTTGTTATTTCCTGCATTAAATGAAATTGATTCTGAAAACCAACGGCAATTTTTTCGTAAAAGCGCTAAAACGAAAAAATCAAGAAGCATCACTCTATGATCGAAGCATGTACTATGTGGATCAAAAAATAATTTATTTTTTAACAAGCACTGTTCTAGAATTTTGGCCTTGATATTTTTTACGTTCGGTTCATTTTTGAAATAGTGAGTAAAAATACTGAACGCTTGTTAGCAAACAATAAAAAATTCTTCGCTCGGCATCTTTAAACTTCCAAAGTCTGAACTATCTTTAAAGTTTTTAAAAAATATGTGCCAATCAGATGGTGCTGAAATTTTAGCATTTTCTAAGGAAAGTTGTGCTAAACATTTAGAGCAGTTGTTTAAATGCCCGTGTTCTTCCTGATTTTGAACAGGGTTTGGTATATTTTGGTGCAACACATATCCACAAAAATATTTAAGTGCATTTTCACTTAAACTTGCACAATTTATTTCGGTAATTTCCGAGTGTCCGAGTAGGCCTTCGCTTTCCTGAACGACCTCTTGTTCGAATTCAAAATCTTCGCAAGTCTCGTTGAATTTAATGACCACCTCGTCTTCGACATTTTCGGAATCAGAAAGGACCGCCTTCCAGTCTACAAGCATATTATTTATACCACCTTTACAATTTGCAAACTTGGAACTATAAATTAGCTTAACCGACATAATGCGTTTTAGAATTTCTCGAAATTCTTTAACAGAAGGTTTTCTTTTTTTATATCGTGTGATAGAAAACAAATTTTCTAATGCATCTTGATTTAGTCTGTTGGTGCAGACATATCGCCAAGCTTTCAAATTACTAAATAAATCACTCGATAATAATGAAATCCCTTTGATTGTTTGCATTAAACCGTCGATGCAACTCACGTGAGTTTTTGGGTTTTCGCTTAAAAATTTCAATCCTGACAAATACACAATGTAATCTTGGAGTTTTTTTCGATCCATTTCCGTATTTTGCAACGCCACTACATTTTTATTCTTATTATACAGGCTTTTACTATTTAGGACGTCGAAAATTTCATTCATTTTCTGTAGAAAATCAGCAGTATTATTTGCCATCACCGCAACGTCAGGGGTAAATAGTTTTAAATGTTCCATCGTTCTGATACCAGCAGTCGCACTCCAACTAAATACTTGCACCGCATAAGCAACCTTCATCTTTTGGAACGCATTCGGTTCGATATGTACCGGTGTTAATTTAGGAACGATACGAGCAAACGAAGCAGAATTCTTTTTATATAATTGCCGAACCACATTCCAAGAAGCTATTTTATTTTGGTCTTCTATTTGCAAATTATATTTAATCAAATTATTTCTAATTGATTTTATTAAATGCGGGACATCATATATACAATAAATTTTATGATTCCCTAACATGTAATATGGTAGATCTACCGTGACACCTAAAGATTTATACAGCGACTGATTGGTTTTTGCTTGGTCGCATACCAAGCCCCTAACATTCAGCTCAATAGAAAAACATTTTAAAATGACATCGTTGATAATTTTTTTTATTCGTGGACTGGAGTAGTAGTCGCCGCAATAACAAACCCGACTATCTGCTTCCAGTTATCTCGTATTGACCTTACCATAAACGTGCAGGCTACCTTCCCAAGCTTAGTATTTGTATTGTCTCCTCCGTAATCTACAAATCCCTCTACACAATCTTGTTTCGAATTGTACTCCAGTTTTCTTGCAATGTGCATTTCGTCAAAGCATAACGTAACGTATTTATAGATGCAAGAGCCGGTAATTTGAAAAGCAAATTGTCTCTTAAAAATAAATATGTTGCTGCAGATTTAAAAAATATTGCCAATGCCAAATCCTTCTCATCAGTTGTGTAGCTCGACTGACTTTTTATCAACATTTTCGCGATGGTTTTGGAGTGTTTAGACGCGGACGACGCATTTATTTCTTGAATAACAGTTTTACGTGTTCTCTTCAATGCTCGCATTTTTAAAGTAGATGTTAATTGTAAATTGGCAAACTTAAGAACTTTAAATTTTGTTTAACTATACAACTTTAATGTTTGTTTAACTTTTTTATTTCTTTGATTTCTGCGTTTAAAAATTCATTATTTACTTTAAGCCTTTCCATTTCGGTTCTATAAAAAATACTTTTTCGCTCACTTGTAACCCATGCCTCGTAATCTGTCTTGTTTGACGAACAAGATGGCTCCGGAGTGGCAGTAATGTCCATTTCATTAATCATATCTATATCGCTCGTAAGCGAATCTTCTAAAAAAATAGTTGGTATCGCACCATAAAACAATTTTTTTTACCAATGTAAGTCTGAGGAATTCCAACATGCAGCTACCCATTTTACGTATAAATCAGTATGTTTCGGAGGAAATTTAAGGTAGCGTTTCGGACTAACCGAAAGACAATTTTCCAAACAACATCTTCGAGACATAGTAAACAAAATATTAAAATTTTATTTCCAATTCCAGCATAAAATTAATATGACGTCTACTCTCACGAACTATTCGGAAAAAACTAACTCAATTGCTAAAATAAGAATACAACGTCCCTCTAGACACGAAAAAATAAAATAAAATATTTATTTTTATATTATTCACGAAAAAAAAACAATTGACAAACTTGTTTTACTGAGAAATTAAAACGCGTCGATAAAAAAAACAAATACATATATACAGGGTGGCTGAGACCAAGTGTTACCAAATGAAAACGCTGTTATTTTTTTAATTTTCATTATTTTTTATTGAAATTTCGTGGAATATGTTGAAAACATATTACATTTTATGAAAAACATGTTACTGCTCGATATGACCTCCTTTGGCTCTGATTATTTGATTCAGTCTTCCATAGAAAGCATTGCATGCTGACCGAGCGTGAGCTTGCGGAATTTTATTCCATTCTCGAACAAGAGCTGACTTCAATGCATCAACACTTTCGTATTTTTTAGTGGACACCTTACTCTCCCAAATGGACCATATGGAGAAATCCATGGGATTCAAATCTGGTGAATATGGTGGCCATTCTTTCGACGAAATCAGCCGCGGAACGCAATTTTGTAAAAATTGATGTGTCGCTCGAGCTTTGTGTGACGGTACCGAGTCCTGTTGGAATGTCCAACGGTTCGTTCCAAAGTGTTTACGTGCCCAACCTTGAACGTGGTTTACCTTGACTCCATGTTCGATGAAAACCAGAGGAGTGCGTCCATCTGCAGTCACTGCAGCCCAAACCATAACATAAGCTGGAGATTGCTTGCGCATGGCAACTCTTGTGTCCAAATTATCGTTGGACTTGTGCTCTAATCAAACACGATCATTTTGTTTATTCACATACTGTTGAATGGTGAAAATTTTCTCATCAGAAAAGACAATTTTTGGAATCTCATCACGTTGGGCCAAGGCCTTCAATGCTCGTGTTCTTTCAAGCCTAACTTTTTTTTGTGCCTCCGTAAGATCTTGAACTTTTTGTATCTTGTAGGGCTTCAAGTGTAGTTCATTTTTCAATATGGTTTGAATGCTGTATCGTGAAACATGTAGACGTGCGGCTAATTGATTGGCACTTTGACGAGGATTTCGTTGGATTCGTTTCTTCACATTTCGTATCATTTCTTTTGATGTTGCTGTCTTTTTAGGACCGCCTCTGTTGCGTTTAGCGATGCTTCCAGTTTCGTTGTATCGAGTTATGGTCCGATACACAAACATTTTATTCACATTCAAATGCTGGAGCTGACGAACTATTGCTGTTTGTGAATTTCCACCCAAATACAGTGCAATTACACTATTACGTTTGAATTCCATTACGATTTTTTTTATGAAGATATTAATTTAGAACAATTATTTGTTGACCACATGTAAACAACTAACCAAACTTCAATCTGTCAAAAAATTGACGCCCGAAAATGACAACTACACAAATGACAGCAGAGTGAAGTCAGTAACATTTGGTATCAACTACCCTGTATATGCAGAAAACGAGAGAATAATGAGAAGATCATAAGAACAAATTTTATGGTTAAATTTTTTTACTACAGAGCATATTAGGATAGGGAATAAAATAAAAAACACTGTTGTGCAGGAAGAGAAATCTATGGTAAACTTATTTTTCTATGGTAATACTATCTGAAATAAGTTGTTGGTAAATTACAAATTTCAATCCTAAAAACAAGAAGAAAATACTTAATATTACGAAATCCGGTGTTATTTATAACAATTTGATACACATTAATTGCATTATTAGTGTTAAGAATTGCGTTATTATTACAAGACTTTTTACTAATTTTTGTGAATAAAATCATAAATACTACATTTTACCGGAGCAAAATATTTTTTAAGAAATTTAAATTTTACGTAATATTTTTGAGTCATATTTCGTACTATTAATGATAGCTTGCATCGGCGCAGTTTTAACGCATTTTTCGTACTATTAATGCTGGTTTTCACTCTATATGGGTACATACTTTTTCAGTGTTCTATTTGATAACGAAAGCCATGTGGTTGGTATCGATATTTACCTCTTTAAACATCGTATCTTGATCGATATGAATTTTAGTTATTCCATTATTTGAATAGCACGTTACCTTGTAAATTCGTAAGTTATGATTTTGAAAGTAAGGAAATACTTGCGACGACTAAAGCTTTTATGTTTGCTTAATTTTAAGTATTTCACTCTGCTTAATGTACTATTTACGTTGTTTGACCTAACCACCTCTTTCGTATAATTTGAAACCGCCCTCATCCATTTTTATTTTATTTGTTCAATTTCTCACCAACCAATATTTTACCTAGTCCTAGGTAGGCTGAAATTTCTGTTCCACGATATGCCTTACCGAAAAATTTATTGTTTAGTTTGAATACTGGTTTTCATTTCTGCGTTTGGAGCGACAACAACCTTTTAACGTTTCGACAATTTACTATTTTTATTTTATTATTTTTACTACAATTTACTATTTTATTAATTTTTAATTTGTTATATAGATGGTTTCTGTTATATCAGTGTTGACGTTTGATATAACCTTTCGATACTTTAGTGAACTGTTATCCGCTTACCACTGGTGAGGGGAGGGCTATGACAATAACAGTCTGAAGTGTTGTTTTAAAACTACTTAATATTTATTAAAATCTTTGAGTTTATATACAAAATTAATATATATGATTGCAGCAACAACTATCTAGTTGCAGAGCTTACAATTTTACCTAAATTAGAAAATATTAATTATATGCAGCATAGTAATATTGCTGATCTTATGAATTTACTATGTCAAATAATATTTAGCTTAGACGGTTGATTGACATATTCCATACATATTGTTGTTATAATTAAACACATGTGTCGTCAAGGCTATGTTCGTGTGTCTGAACATCCTCCGGGCCGGCGATCGTTGATATAAACCGTCGTGGCCATGGGCGTGGATATGATCCTAATCTAGATGACCTTGTTTTGCGGCTCTGTTTTTGCACTGACATGCAACGACTAATACCAAAAATACCACAATGATCCCGTATCCAACAATGTAGTGATGAACATCGTGTATACTTATTTGTTGATCTTTATCTTGTACTGAAGTCCTTAAATGGCTAATGTTGGTTGATAGTTGGTTCAAATCCGAGAGTATGTCACTGAATTGGTTAGGTGTAGAAATTCTATTGGTGGTAGTCTGGTACGTTTCATTTTCTGCTTGAATCAGTAGGCTGCTAAGATTTATCGTTGGTTGATAAAATACTTCTGTTTTTGTGTTAAACTTTTGAATGGAAAGTATAGTTGTTATTCCGTCCGTAATTGTGCAGGCCTTGTGTACCGTTATGGCTCCCGTTCCTCTTATGTTTGCGGTTGTTACTTCCTTATTGCAAATAATATTTATCCTATGCTCCCGTTCAAATATAAAAATCCATGTGCCTGGGTCGTGTGTAGGAATCCACATATTTCGTGGTGTTATAAATCGAACCTCACAACCCTCTGTAGGTGTTTCCCGGTTGATAATTAAATTAATTTCACACGGTGTTGGTTTATTTTGGGTGCTATGAATCACGTTGTGAATCATGCATATGTATTCTGTACCCTTTATGGATTTGCTGGCAGCAAGTTCATCTTCTGACATTGCGTAGTAGGATTCTCTATTTAAGCTTAGTAGGAATAGTTCACTTGATGGATTTATGTATGCAAGCATGTCCTTGTGTTTGGTTGGAATGGCAATTGGTTTGATGATTTGATATATTTTATTATTAAGTAATGACATTTTAAGTTCAAATATTAATACGTTGTTTGCTTGCCCAACCTTAGCCGTCATCATTTGGTACAATGTTATCATGCTGTTTTCTCCATATATGGTAGCATCAGCTGGGATAACCTCATGTAATTTTTGCAGTTCCACCTTAAGTTGATCGGGTTTGAGAATGAAGGTGTTTATTTTACTATGATGAATGTCGGTAATGACATCGATTAGTTGTTGCTGTGTTGATGTAAAGGTCGTCATTTCTATTGACAGATGTACCCATAGTGCGATAAACCTTTGTATTGCTAAGTTTTCGTTCTCATTCCGTTGTACCGCGTTGAATATTGCTATTGTTTGTTTGTCTAGTTCTTGTAGGTGGTTGTTTACTGCAATCCAATCCTTGTTTATAACATTTACTGTTGATTCAGTTATTGTAATTTGTTCCTTTAGTAATTTATTTAAATGTTCTTCATTATTTTTTATGGAACTGATTTCATTGTCGTATCGTTGTGCATCATCTTGGTCAAGGATTCCAAACAGTTATTGGTGAGTGTGCCAACCACATTTACTAAACCTCTTTTTGTTCGAGATGATTTATACGTAGGTTGAAACATTTTATTGTTGCGGTTTATATTGAGCATTTGTTGTTTTATCTGCGTTATTGCGGGCCTACAAAGTTGTTTTAGATGTAACCATTCATTAACATTTTAACAGATTTTGTCCATTCTCTCAACAGCTTCGTTATATCCTTGCGCTTCTATTAACATAGCTGATAAATTAAAATATGATACAATCGTCCATTGTTGATGGGACAACAGAGCTGTACCAATATTTTCAAAGTATATCCCGGTTGTTGTATTTAGTGTGGTGATCTCAAATTTAGAATTGTTGATTATCGTTTAACATACCCCAAGCACTAATAATGGTATCATTGTAAACAACATCAATTTAGACTAAAAGCATGGTCGAATTTTCCTTCCTTTTATCTGAGGTTGTGAATTGGTTTTGATATTCCATGCAGCCTTATTTACATCTTCCTCTATATGATCTCGCGACCAAAGTCCAGGTATTTTTATCTCTTTACTTGAGACATCTTCATGTGATAAGCGTTTCATGGAATTGGATTTGTTATAAATAATAGTTGGCAATGCTGTAGTTTTCTATGCTGTCATCAATAGGAAAGGGTACCAATTTTGTTATTGGTCTTTTTATAAGAGCCCTTGCGGGGCCGCGGAGTATTGCCACCCGAACAATTCCGTCTTGGCCTGGATGAACCTCTGTAATACGTCCAGTTACCCATCTTGAAGGCGAGATATTGTTGTCTCGAACCAGTACTAATTGTCCGACCTTTAAATCAGGTGAGCTTACGGTCCATTTTGCTCGTTGTTGTAATTGATGCAGATAGTCTTGTGACCATCGCTTCCAGAAGTCTTCCTTCATTTTTTGAATTACTTTCCATCTGGTTAATGAACTCATTCTTTCATCTGAGATGTTGGCTTCCGATTGTGTTTTGAGAGATCCACCAATTAAAAAATGGCCAGGAGTTAAAAATGTAGGATCAGTCGGATCGTTCGTCATTGGTGATAGGGGTCTTGAATTCAGACAGGCCTCTATTTGACTAGTTAAAGTTGTTAGTTCTTCAAATGTTAACGTTGCTTCTCCTACCACTCGTTTTAAATTATATTTTACAGATTTTACCGCCGCCTCCCATAATCCACCGAAGTGTGGTGCTCCTGGTGGGATGAAGTGCCATTTCGTGACGTGGTCGGCATTGGATATAATAATGTTTGAAGCTGCTTCTTTTATTGTTTTCAATGTTTCTATTTCCATTACCTTACTAGCACCCACAAAATTGGTGCCGTTATCGCAAAAAGTATTCGTACAAACTCCTCTACGTGAAGTGAAGCGTCTATATGACGCTATGAATGCGTCGGTTGTTAAGTCACTGACTACCTCAATGTGGACCGCTTTCGTTGCAATACATACAAAAATTGCAAGGTAACCCTTATACGATTTATTACCTCTTCCTTTTATTACCCTTACACTGAATGGCCCCGCGTAATCCACTCCTGTTTTTAGGAATGGTCTCGTTGGAGTTATTCTTGCTTCTGGTAGATTCCCCATTAGTTGGTTTTGAATGGATTTACTTAAACGATGACATCTTAAACATTTAGCTATGTGTTGTCTGACAAGATTTCTACCATTAACAATCCAATACTTTGTTCGGATGTGTGCTAATGTTGGTTGGGTGCCGCCATGCATTGTGTTTTTATGTCCTTCATGGATTATCAGGTTCACTATTGGATGTGATTGTGGAAGGATAATAGGATGTTTTTCATCGTATGACCAAGCTGTAGAATTATGTAGTCTGCCACCAACTCTTAGAGGTCCATCCTTTAGGAATGGAGACAATGGTAACAATTTGCTCTTGTTGTTAATTGGTTTGTTGCTAGCTAAACTAAGCATGTCATTTTTATACTGTTCAAGTTGAGCATTTTTAATTAAATGAGCCATAGCTTCTTGCATTTCTTCTGGTAATATTATGTTGGGTGCTTCGTATTTTATTAATTTTAACTTGTTAATAAATCGTTTACAATATGACACTATTCGCTGAATCTTTTTTAGATTTGAGAATTTTTTGTATAGGTCACTGAAAGGGTTGCTGTCTATTATAAACATTGTTGTTGCATTTACTTGTGGTGTAAGTATCTTTTGATCTTGAACATCTTCAGGTCTTACCTCCGAATTATTAGTTGGCCAAATATTTTCTTTCTTTGTTATCCAATCTGGTCCGCTCCACCATAACTTATGATCAATGAGATGTTCAGCTTCTATCCCCCTTGATGCACAGTCAGCGGGATTTTCAGTTGATTTAACATAGTTCGAGGCTGCTGGGTTTGTCCAACTATGAATTTCGGATACTCGGTTCGCCACAAATGTTTTAAACCGATGTGGTTCTGACTTAATCCATGCGAGAACAATTTTCGAATCAGTAAATGCATATATGTAGTTATCTTGGCACATCGAAGACTTTTGATTACTTTTGCCATTAACCTAGACAACAATAAGGCCCCACACAATTCTAGTCTAGGAATTGTTATTTTGGACTTTATTGGTGCGACTTTAGTTTTTGAAACCAGTAAATACGGATGTCCTCTACTTTCCTTGTTGTCATTTTGGAGGCAGTATATTACTGCGGCATAAGCACTTTCTGATGCATCACAAAATCCAAACAGTTGTATTGCCGAATTGGCAGTTGTTTCCATCCATCTTTGGACCTTTAATTGTTCTAGCGCACGTAACGAGTTTTTATAAGTTCTCCATTTTGTTGCTATTTTTTCTGGGACTGGTTCATCCCATGATATTCCAGTTAACCAGAGTTGTTGTAATAGTATTTTTGCTATGATGATTATTGGTGACAACCACCCGAGTGGGTCAAATAATTGTGATACTTCAGATAACAAGTTCCTTTTTGTGACTGTCTCTGACTTATTTGTTTTAATGTTTATTTTAAATTCAACGGTGTCGTTGTTAGGATTCCATGAGATCCCTAGAGTTTTTATGGTTTCGTCTAGCTTTATATCCATTTTATTGATTGCTCGTGATTCATGTGGAATTTGTTCTAGTAGGGCTTGACAATTACTTGCCCATTTCCGAAGGTGGAATCCTCCTTTTCCTAATAATTTTATTAATTGTTGTTGTTGTAGTTGTGCTTTTTCAATAGAATCACTACCAGTTAATAAGTCATCTACATAGAAATCTTGTAAAATGATATTTGCTGCTATTGGAAATTCGTCCTTTTCATCATTTGCTAACTGTTGTAGGGTGCGAATGGCTAAATAAGGAGCACTAGCTGTTCCAAACGATACTGTTGTTAACTGATATGTTTTAATGGGTTCGTTCTCGTTTTCCCTCCATAATATTTTTACATACTCTCCATAGAAAACTGGAATCTCGATTTTGGGCAGGCGTGCATCAAACTTGTTGTTATCTGTTTGATGGCTGTCAATCTCAGTGGCGATCTTTGTTATAATGTCATCATGTTGGCTTTTGATGGCATCGTAATATCCCTCAGATAAATATTTGAGGCTATTTTCATCTTCCGCTGAGGCTTCCACCTTTATCCTCTCATCTAGATCCATGATTTGATCCATCATCCGTTCGATTCGTTTCAACAACAGCTGTAATGCTTGTATTGAAACTTTATGTGTCAATGAGTCTCTTGCTGCGTTTATTTCTTTGTAAACAGCTCTCATTTTAACATCTTGTAGTTTTATCATATGGTGGAATTCTTTTCTGATGGCGCACTCGTCGTTGTTTGAAGAATCTTTGCTTCTTGTTGTTTTTGTTGTGTCATTTGTATCCATATTTTCCGTAAATGGGAATTTGGAGCCAGGGGGGTCATCCTTCGATGTTGTTGGTTTCGGTGTGCTCGGTGTCCCCTGGTTCAGCTGAGTTCGCATTTCGTCGATTAGGGCGTTGTAGATATCCGCTGTCTCCTTTCGTTTTTTGAGATATGGATGGTTTTCGTCTAATGTTGGGCTATTTCTGATTATTTCATCAGCCTCTACATATTTTTTGTAGAGTTCTTTTAAAATTGCTATTTTCGACTCCAAATAAGTTTTGGTTTTCCTCCCTGACCCATCTTTATGATAGTTTCTGCTTAGTTGGACAATTTTATCGCCTGTGATCTCCTGATCTTCCAAACGATTTTCCATGCTCGTCATTGTTGTAAGTTTCCGTTGTGCTGCCCGTTGATTATTGGCTTCGACTGATGATGACTGCCTGGTTTTCTTGATTGGAGTTGAACTTATGCCGGTTGGTGGTTGGCTTGTGTGTTCGATGTTTGTTGTTTGTTAACTCGAAATTTTTATTGGCCGCCGGTTGTTGTGGTGGCTTTGAGGGACCAATGTTTCTCGATGTCTGTTGGTTGTTGACTCGAAGTATTTTTGTTGGCCGCCGGTTGTTGTGGAGGCTTCGAAGGACCAATGTTATATCAGTGTTGACGTTTGATATAACCTTTCGATACTTTAGTGAACTGTTATCCGCTTACCACTGGTGAGGGCTATGACAATAACAGTCTGAAGTGTTGTTTTAAAACTACTTAATATTTATTAAAATCTTTGAGTTTATATACTAAATTAATATATATGATTGCAGCAACAACTATCTAGTTGCAGAGCTTACAATTTTACCTAAATTAGAAAATATTAATTATATGCAGCATAGTAATATTTCTGATCTTATGAATTTATTATGTATATATATGCGCGCCGGAAATAATGGTAATATAAGTCGTCAAATAATATTTAGCTTAGACGGTTGATTGACATTACCATACATATTGTTGTTATAATTAAACACATGTGTCGTCAAGGCTATGTTCGTGTGTCTGAACATTTCATTTGTGTTTGTAAAAACGGACGTCAAGGTCACCACTTTAACGATTCGACAGTTTTGCTTTACTAAAATATTACTTATTAATATTAAAATTGTTTGTTACATATTTTATTTATAATGGCGCGGCGTCTTGCTGCAATGATGGTGTGAGACAAACTGAAAGAACGAAACAAAAGGGAAATTCTGTGATAAATCAATTTTCGATGTCGTTACAAATGGAAAAAAAATCTCTAGCGGCTGTTTATAGAAATGCTCAGCTAAAACTCAAACCCCATTTTGGTGTATTTGCTTGGACATACACATTTGTATGTCCAACTTACACATGTTCAACATACACATTTCTCGCTCAATATATTTTTCAATACGCGCACGCACAAATAAAAAATATTATATTTGTTTGTACAGTATAGCGCCCCAATTTTCTTCAAAATTTGTTTTTTATTTTTATTCTACTATGAAAGTAGTGTACGAGTATGGTGTGTTTACTATAAGCAGAGATAAATAAATCTCAATCAGATACCTAAACAGAAGGAAAATTCATTGTTAAATCAAATTCACGATATCGTTCAAACCCCATTTTAGTGCATTTGCTCAACATACACATTTCTCGTTCAATATATTTTTTCAATACGCGCACGTACAAATAAAAAACGTTATATTTGTTTGTACAGTATAGCACCCAAATCAACAAGAACTAAAATTTACATTAGAGCGACCGAAACACAACATTTTTATTTTATGGTAGAAAAAATTAGGGAAATCTTGAAATCAACAAAAACTAACCTTAAATTATTTAAATAAATAACTAAAAATCTTTATTTTTAATAATTGACTTTATATCCCAAAAATTAGTAAACAAATTAATTTCATTTTTGCGATGAAAACAAAATATGTTGTTTTCATATTTTGGTTAATTTACTAAAATATCTAAAAAATGTTCTGCTATAAAATATGGAGGAGACATTTTTGACAAGTTCGTAAATTAACCTCAAATTAATTTATTTTTTATTGCTCAAAGCATCAAAAAAATTCTTAAACATACTAAACCTCAAACAAATTACGAAATAAATAATAAATTAGATAAATGTAGTAAATAAACAATAATAAATCTAGTGAATAAGTTTTTAAGTTTAAAATTTGAGTGCTGCTGTGTGATACTTAACTCCAACGAAAGCGTCCTCTCGAACGTCATTTCATATTCAAAACACCGTTGCCCATAGTAAACGAGCTAGATTTGATCGTGATTTTCATTAAATGAACTAATTTGTTTTGTGTTTCTTTTGTAGAATGAGAATCATTCCCCCCCCATCGTAGGAAAGACGACGAAGTAGATCGGTGACCAGCAGTGCGAGTAGTGTAAATCTTTCGATACTGGACAATAATGAAGAGTTGAAAGTTTGTACGCAACAGTTCATGGACAATGTAAGTGGTGATGATTGAAGATCTCTTGGCCATCTTTCAAATTAATCTGTGTTTTATATATTCGTAGAAAATCAACAAAGAGAATGCATTTCAAACAAATTTAATCGATACATTGGCCAATTTGGTTACAGGCCATCGTAAATATGAAAAAAAAATTCCAAGTTGGAAGTTGGTGTCTCATTATAAGTATCGAGTAAAATTTCTGGCTAGCGGGTCGCTATCGTGCACAACGTAGTGATTTCAATATCCTGGTGGTTTATCTAAGACGGTGATGGAAATGAGAATCAAAATTAGTGAGGGTAGTAATGATGTGCAGGATCCAAAAGCAAAGGCCAATGCTAAAGCAAAAAACGACGTCAACAAAATGTAAAGGAACGATAAATGGTAAACTAGATACGGTATCTTTCTTGGATCCCGTATTTGCCGATATAAAATCCAAGTTTAGCGATATGAATCGTTCGAATGGAGCTTTTCTAAATACGCTGGAATCGAATAACTCGGAAATTTTATTTGATTACGATAGTCCGTACTGGGCTAATACAGATGAATTTATACTCAATGAACACGGTGCCGTTGTAAATGAGAAAATTTATTTTATGAAATACAAAAAGCTGGACGACCCCGTTAAATTTCGGACAATATTTAGGGAACACAATATTAGTGATAAGCCGTACGACACGAATAAGTACGTATTTGGCTGGAAACATCTAAGTAAGGAATTGCTCTATAACGATCGATCTTTTTATTTTCAGGATGCTGCAATCAGAAGATAGTAACATAAATTTAGATGACAGCGATAGTGATAATGGATTTATGGGTCATGATTTTCATAATCAAGCTGATATGGAGGATCGACAAGAGACGGAACTACCGCGTATGACATTCACATACGATGCAAATGCCGAAATTGAACAAATTCGAGAGTTGCGAATTCTCCATAGAAGAACTCGATACTCTAAATACAGTGGCGAGTGCCAAATGCACCCAAAGCATAATTGATTCTAAAACTATCCGTAAATCATCACATAGACGACGATTATTTTGATAGATTATCATATGCCCAGGGAATGAAGCTAAAAACCAGTGTGGTAATAGCAAATGTGATTGGTAAAGAAAAAGAACTCGATAATAGAGAGGAATTAGATATATAAAATATTAAATGTGTATGTAAATACCAATATGTAAATATTGGGTAAGACCCTATTATTTGGAAAGAGCTACGACTGGAGCATTTACATCTATGTTTCGAGAGCTATGATGCACAGCATGATCCACAGCTTTTATACAGCTATACTAGGATGTGTAGAAACAATTTTGCCGAATTGCAAGCGATGGTAGGGCCTCTTATACAAAAGCAAAATATCGTAAGAGAACCGTTGAGCCCTACTTTAAGATTAGCGGTTACATTAAGGTAATTGTATATTTATAATATGTTTAAATTGTGCATGTTAAGATGACCGTTTAGTAAAAGTTCTGACCTAGAATATGTATTTTAATAGGTATCTAGCAACGAGAGAATCGCAAAGCAGCTTAGCCATGGCCTACAAATGCTCCCAAACGAGTGTGCATCGAATCATTACGGAAACCACAAAGAGCATAACGGTTGCTTTAGCCGCGAATATTTTAAAGAAATAGCATCAAGAAATGTAACCGAGACCTTCATTGATGTTCCTTACGTGTTTGTTGCAGATGATGCATTTGCGCTTCACGAAAATATGCTTAAACCATATACGACGATAAAATCAATAGAACACCGGATATTTAACTATCGACTGAGCAGAGCCCGCCGAATGATCGAGAACTGTTTCGGAATTCTCTCTGCCAAATGGAGAATTTTTAGAACACCTATAAATGCTGATGTCTGTTTGGTGGAGCAAACTGTGTTAGGTTGTGTCTGCTTGCACAACTGGTTACGAAAAAAAATAATAATTATATATTTTAGTAATTGTAAAATTTATATTTAATTTAAAGGATCACAAAACAATTAGCCGAATGCGCTACTGCCACTTCAGGCAAGCAATAGAAATTCCACAACGGTGGCAAAATCAACGCGTGATAAATACGCAGTGTATTTTTCTGGAGAGGGTCAAGTGGAGTGGCAGAACTCAAAAATTTAGAGATGAGCATTGTTCCTTAATTTTATTATGAATATATAGTTATTTTTTGCTTGATTTTTTTTCGTTTCAGGAAACAATTTGGATGAATATATAATTATAATTTTTTTAGATTAATTCTTTAAAGAGGTTTTTATGCCTAATGGGAACTTACTTTACTTTTTTGTATTTAGGTTTTATTTTTAGGTTTCAGTGGTTGCATACTGCACACTTAGGCCAATTTTTAGGCCCATTGTGGTACCACTCATTCACTCCACATCATTAACCCACCTACTTCACCTACTCACACAACTACAGTATACCACCTACACATTGCAAGCTCCATGTCAACCTGTACATTGACTTGGATGGTGGGTCGGCGCGTGACATGGAATTCTGCACTCCATCAGAGGGTCTTAGTTGTATTTATTAGCATCACCGATCGTAATCGATGATGAAAATTCGATTTGCATCTAGCTTCTGATGGGATTCGAACCCAGCACCTCCCGGCCCAAGTGCCGAAGCTTTAACCACTGCACCACTTGTCCGGTTGGCTGCACAAAACAATCAATAATTTTCTTATAACTGATTTTAGCAGAAATTAATTATGAAATAATACAACAATCTTATTTTTTATTATTTATTTTAAAAAAAAAACGTTGCGAGGAAAGCCATATGGAAGCCTATCAAAGTGAACGGAAATTAACAACAAAGGCTTCCATTAGGCATAAAAACCTTAATTTTTTCTATAAATTCATTTAACCTTTCTATTTTTTTCTATAAATTCATTTTCTTCGGCCATTTCATGCGAACCTGAAACGAAACAAAAAATTAAAAAAATTAGTATTTCATTATGCAATAAAGGAACGATACATATCTTTTCATATTTCATCTTGTATTTCTACAGTTTCTCATCGTCAATTGTATCCTTAAACGAAACCAAAAATAAATTCCAATCAATCAACCTCTTATGATACTTTTGGACAATCTTAATGCACATCTTGTATCATGTTACAATTATTATGTAATATTTTTTCTTATCCAGCATTAAAGTATATATGTTTATATATATCACTTCTCGTTTTCCTGCAGATGTACAAAATATGGTGAATTAATAATTCAAAAAAATGCGATAAACACTTCTTACCTGTTGGGTAATCGAGATTCGAAGCGCTCTTAAAAAATCTTCCTGAATTTTAAGCCGCGTACATATTTTCAAATGCTTCAAATGGGATTTCATTAATGCACAGAATGAATCCAGTTCTACATCCAAATTGTCTTGGGGCATTGCAGCTTTGGCGCAAATTAGCTCGTATTTTTTATATTCGAGATCAAGATATATCCGTTTAAGGTCCGAATTGTCCTAATTGGAAAATAGGGTCTCCGAATTCGATATGATGTAACACGAACATAAAAATTCACACAAAATAATTTTTTTTGGTAATTGTCCAATAATCATAAACTGAATAATATTTAAAACACAAATTTTATCGTACATTCTTCTGATACTATGTACGTATGAAGATGCCAAAATGGTATACATAACATTGAAATTATATTTTATTGATTGATTGATTTTGAATGCACGACCAAGTTCTAGACAAGATCTCCCGGGAGACGCCGGGCCCACCGTACACTCCTTTTACATATAACAAAACCGAGGGATTAGACAGGTTAATTGGATGGGACTGAATCAGTCCGGTTACAGACACCTAGAAATAGCCGATAAGGTAGGCAATGGTAAGGATAGGAAAGGTTTTTTTTTTTGGCAGAGCGACCCGGTTACAAGAACCTTGATCGTACAACACAAGACAATACAAGGGATAAAAGTTTTAATGACCATCAACAATTGCTTCTTGGAAACAGCACCTAAAATAAACCTACATTAAAAATTCTATTATTCATCTGTCTCTAAAGCTGAAATGTAAATTCATCTTTACTTAAATAGGATTAATAAATTTTGGTTTGCACAACCAACAGTAGATGTGACAGACCTGGCCCGGTTGCAGACTCTTTCAAATTGTGTCAGCTTCTCTTTGAACCGCATCTGAAATTAATTATTATTTTGAAATACTTTAGTTAAGTATAGCCATCAAAACCGCTTCCAGAATGCTTAACTCCTGGAGTCAATATATTGTTAGAATTTGAATTATTTGCTGATAAGTGCTACTGGATCCGGAATTCTTTCCCTAACAGCCAATATTTAATTTAAATTTTATTATTATAAACCAGTTTTAAACACTAACACCCGGAGTATCCGTATCTAACCAGCACCACTCTTAAAATAGATTAACTGCTTTACCAAGAATAAGTAAACTGTTTAACTTATAATAACTTATTATAACTAAATACTAAATTTAAATAGTTAATAACTGGGTCGCCTTCCAAAATATTTCCTGTAGATTAACTTAAGATTAATGACTACCACTTCACTTTACAATATTCGAAAGTTTAACCAACAAAACTGCTTCCCAAACACCAATGTCCAAGAAATTAAATTGGTTATTAAATTGAGATGCATAGATACTATTAATTCCGGAATCCTTTCCTAAATCCAGATTAAGTTAATTTTATTATTCCAATCCAATTTTTAAAATATTATCACACCCGAATATTAGTCATTAATCAGCACCAATCATAAATTAGATTAACTATTTGCTCCGGAATAAGCAATGAACAAATTTTTCTTTTCCATTTAAATAAGATTAAGAGTACAAAACAATAACCTATCTAAGTGAAACTCATACGATATCCGAAAAAATTAAGAAAATCTATTTAATAATTATCTAATTCCTACTGTTAGGTATTTGAATATTTTGCGATAGTAAATATTCTATCAAAATTGTAGGTGAATTTTAAATTTATTGATTGATTGATTAGGATGTACAGCCAAAACTAAGCAAGGATCCCGGATACGCCGGGCCTACCGTACACCCCTTTTCACATATAACAATACGGAGAGATAGGAAAGGTTATTAGATATGATAGACGTGACCCGGTTACAGACACCTAAGTAGTCAATAGTTAGTAAAGCACAAGCACAAGACGACACAATAATTTTTGTTTCCTGAATATAAATAATCAGCAATCAAGATCCTAAAAAATTTTAGTTGGTAAATTTCCTGAAATAAAACTTCATTATTATGAGTGATTAACCATTTCCTCCACCCATATAATTGATAACCAGCAATAACTATTTATCCAACTTAGAACAAGCTAACCAAAACATTTACCAATTTACAGTCTCCAGTTCAACCTAGAAAATAATTCAATTAAAGAAGTGCCATGAACCCCGAAAATACAAAAACTATCTAAATACAGCAATATTTGTCTGCATTTAAATTTTATTCTGTAGTCTCCAAGCCATTTATAATTTCAAAAATTCCAACAATCACTGAAATATCAAATTCATTAGCAAACCCGGTTATAGCGAGTGATGCCTACCTTGACTTCTTCCACAAAAGTCATGAAAATTGCATGCTTCCTAAAAAATATTAATTAGAACTAAAATTTAATATAAACAGGAATCAGGCTACACCGCTGTTATGCAACTTTATAAATTTCCCTCCTCCGATACCTCAATTTTCCATACAATCATATTCGTTTGATCAATTAAAATAGTTTTATAAACCCATTGACGTCAAACGAATTAAATCCTAAATATACAATTAAATTATATTAAATTAAATAAAACTCAGTATTGTTAACTCTCCAATCAGGAAATTATAAAAGAAACCAACTATAAAGGATAGTATTAATATAATAAATTCCCAAATAAACTAAATCAATAATTTGAATAGTAATTATCAACTAGTTAAAAGAATAAAAGGAACTATTACTACTAATTACAACCAATTAATTTTTAATGAAAAAGTAGTACAGCTTCAAAGATATTCTGTAATCAAAAAACTTCATTAGAACTAAATAAACCAACCTCGCCAACTCTTAACTAAAATCCAATAAATAATAATCAAAATAATAATGATAATCAAAATCAGCCAATCTTTGAAATAAAAATATAGCCGAGTAGAAGGCGAACAAAAACACGGTCGCCATCGTCATAAAAATGCCATGGAAATTCCCTTCTGTCAAGATCCTCCCAGACTCTACCCATCCATATCTCGCATGCGGCGTGCACATAAACTCTACCCATCCATCCTCAATCCCGATAAACTATACCTTTTACTTCCAAGTCATTCCCTATTCAGAACTTCATCATTCTCCACTAGGACATCCCTAATCCGACGATCACCGTACAATATACAGAGCAAAATCTATGTGTATGCACGTAGAGTGGATGACGAACGAAAGTACCATTCTTCAAGCGTACACCCCAACCACAATCTATACATATTATACGATGATCATCAAATCAAAGATACCACCACGGAAGATGGTACATTTCTAAACGAAAATTAACCTAAAAATAAAAAACAGTTCAGCAAAACCAAAGATACTCGTAAACAAACAAAGTTCATGCTCAGGCGAATGAAAATTCATTTTTCCACCGCATCTACAAGATAGAATCAAGATAACATTGAAATTATATTTTATGTATATAAACACACATATGTATATATATATATATATATATATATATATATATATATATATATATTTAAATTTAAGTAGAAATATAAACTTCAAGACATACGAAAAACCTATGTAATGATTACAAAAAAACAATTAGGATTTACAACCAACAGCGGAAAAATATTCAAAATTCAAATAATTAACGTTCATATAGCTCCATCTTATCTACTGAATCCAATTCAATTAACCTAAGTTAACAACCATCATTCTACAATAACCCAAATTGTTCATTATACCTAATCTATACCGTAATACTCAACTGGGTCAAATAATTGTATACCTCAATATGCATATCCATACTAGAGTAACTTGAATCCAGTAACTTCTTCGTTTGGTTCCCCTTTACCTATAAAACCGTTTCGTTTTATTGGTAAAGGGGAAGCAAACGAAGAAGTTTCCGGATTCCCGGTTACTCTACTGTGGATATGTTTAATCAGATGATTTTGAATGTATGGTTTATAATGCTTGTTGCCCAACGTATTGAATGCAACAGCCATCGAACATAATGTAACACACAGAAATACCAGTCATCTTTCATTCCTTTTGCCTGTTTACTTTATATAGATACATAAAATATGATTTCAATGTTATGTATAACATTTTGGCATCTTCATACGTACATAGTATCAGAAGAATGTACGACAAAATTTGTGTTTTAAATATTATTCAGTTTATGATTATTGGCATGGTACAATTACCAAAAAAATTTATATTGTTGTGAAGTTTTATGTTTTGTACATTAATGGAAAGAAAGCAAAAAGAAGGAATATGATAGTGCAGAATTTGCTTTTATATGTTTATAATTAATTAGCTTTTCAAATATATAGGTAATTTTCTTTAGTGTAACTTACTAAAATTTGTGATACCATTTTTTATATTTAACACTAACTTAAAATTTTTTCTTTGTAATCACATCTTTACACGCATTTACACGCAGCCACATATTTATATACATAAACCCGCATGCAGGTATCTACATGAATCCGAACCAACATTCACGCATGCCACATAACTTACTTGAAATCGATTTCCGTTTCCGCGGCCGAGGAGTTACATACACCACAATGTAGCGAGTTATCAACAGCAGCAACAACAACAACATCAGTATTTAGTTGAAGCTATATATCCCACGATAATTTAGCTGACTACACATAATGTAACATCATGCCATACACCAACAGTAACAACATACAAATCTAGCTGATTAGACATAATACAACAACATGCCATAATGCATCAAATAGCATGTCACGTTTGTACGGACGTACAATGATAAATAACTCCTTGCCATAATTTTTGCTTGAAACCAACACAGCCAACGTGTTAAAATAATAATCAAGTAATCAATTGCTCTCGTATTGTTTATATTTTGTAAATGTATTGTTCTTGGGCGGGAAAACGTGAACTGTGTGTTACTACGGAGGACAATATCAGTTGGGTGACAGATTTCGTAGAGCCAAGTGCCTCAATTAAAAATTAAAGTCGTGAATACTAAACTCAGAAACAAATAAAAATTATGATTTTTAAATTAGAAGTTTAGTTTAATTCAAGTAAAGTTTAGTTTAATTATAAAATCTAGTTTAGTGTATAGTTTGTTATTATAAGTGAACAAAAATGTTAAGAATTTTGATTTTGTGCACAATTCAGTTGTTGCTTACAACGAATAATTTTAATATTGTCTAATAATAATAATACAGTTTAAGTTAAAACCTGTATAATAATATATTAAGTGTAGTGGAAATTTTGCCTAGTTGACCTCTCAAGGCAAAAGACAATGTAGCTTGGGAATATGAGTAAAACATAAACGAACTGTACTAATAACATATCTCCCAATGTTTCGATAAATTATTACATAATTCGAGAAAACAATAAATGTCTCTCATTAATACTGTGCATCGCTAAATAATAATATATTTAATAATTGATGCGGTTTTAATACTCGTTACTGTCGACACAAAATGAGGCTTTCCGCACGAGTATGTAGTACATGACAACAGTACATGACATCATTACATCATTCGCGTTTAGACGTAAACTATAAAACTGTTGGCACCAATTGCAACTTGTGTTTGTATGCGTAAAATTATTTTTATTTCGTATGTTGCTTAGGAACGAATCGTCAAATTACAAATGAACAGCAAAAAACAAAAACAAAAAAATCGAACCAACAATTTTTTATTACTTTTTCATTGTATTAGTGTATAACAACTCGTTCCGCAATAAAAATGTTTGAGGAAAAAATGCAAACCGATGCAACACAAATATCCCCACTCCAAAATAAGTTTATAGGCGAAGAGGTAAGAGGCTAGGAAAATACATCATGTAGTGCATACACGTCTAAATCGGCCCAATAACAATAATAATAATCGTGTGTACAACAACACAACAATAAAACAAAAATCTGTATTTTGTACACAGTAATTAATATCACCGAATACGAAATTACAATAAAATTGTTTGCGAACACTCGAACGATATATATAGTACAACAACAAATATCGATATGGTAATAATAAAATTCTGCGATACAATCATCATCTGTAATACCGTCGCGACGAAAAATAACACATCGGCTATAACCACAGCAAAGTAAAACATCATCGAACGGTTTAAACAGACTTCTTCGCTGGTCACAATTCTAACCGTATTTGGATTATCATCGCGTCACAATGCATTAAGTTTTTTTTCTTATTTAAAGTTTGCAAATTTGCTGTATTAAGTAAGGTCATAGGTTTAGTTAGGATTTTGATAATTCTTATTTTATTAAATTTGTTTGGTCTTTATTGGAATAAAACCCAAAATGTTGAAATCTGACGTCGTATTGTTTTTGTTGTTTAGTCTGATAATGTATTAATCTGATAATGTGTAATTAAGAATAAGAGATGGATGATCTGGAGTGTAGGTAGGTAGTAGCTGAGGTAGGTTGATTAATCACTGGTAATCCTTAGTTTCGTTTACCTCTTTGCGTAAGCGGACTAATACAGGCTGGCATATATTTTGGAAAACCCCACGACACCGCTGATCCCTAGCCGGAATAAATTGACCGCCCAAAATCCCTGTGTCAGCAATTCTGTTAACAACCTAGTGAGTCACTTAGGTTGACTTGCTGGGGTGTTACACGATGTATGTCGTTTTCTTCGTTTTAGCTGATACTGCTAAACAGACAATTCTAAGAAACGCCACGAGCAACATGATACCACATTGTCTACATTAAATTATCTTTTTAAATTATTTTAAGATTCATTATTATTCGTGTACTCATTAAACAAACATTATAGTTTTTATAAATAAGATTGTTTTAAGTTGAAAATAAATTGTTAAAATTGCTCTGGATAAAATCCAGAGTTATAAAAAATAAAGAGTTCGACGTGAAAACTATAATTGAGGTGCTTGCGCCTTTGGTGGCTCTAAGCTTGCATTTTCTGCCATATCAATTTCTCCTTCCATAGTAATCTGTCCATTACTTATTTCTATGGAGCTAAAAAAACAAAATGTATGGCATGTATGGTATTAACATATATAGGACCTGAGACAATTAAATACAATTCGGATAAGTACCTTCTTGGCATGGTAGTGTCTTTCAAAAAAGACAACATGGTGCTGTATTTATAGGTAGGTTGCGAACCTGCTGACCCACTCGCACATTTTTTCTCGTTTCAGATGTGATTCGCCTTCATATTTCCCCATTTTTTTTTAAGTTTGGATACCGCTTCAGGAGCTACTGGTACATCTGTAACATATAAATAAATAATAATAAACAATTTATATTAAGAAAATGTAATTACCAGAATCTCTTGCCACCTCTGCCCATAAACGATATTTTAAATTTTTATTTTTAAAATTGGAATCGTGTATGTTCCAAAGTGCTGGTCGCGGTCGAACTGCTTCAATTATTTTTTCTAAAATTAAATAACTTTTAATATTAGGATATTGTATTGAAATATTAAGATGTTGTATTGAAATGTATCATACCGTTGCAGAACTCGATGGGGGGCGTTGCGGCAGCCGCCTCATTGTTGTATGTGAGATCATCTGTTTCATGGAAAAATAATAATAATTTAATAACCTTATTAATATAAAAAGCGACAGTTAATAACATTTTACCTATATTGTCCGATGTCTGGCAATTAAAATTGAAAAAAAAATGTTGTGCAGACTGTTGTAAGTCGCTTGTCGGTTGGACGATGACGTTCTCCAAAACTACAACTGTTTTTTTACCTAAAATATAATAAAATACAGTATTATTAATATTTGTTTCGAAGTAGATACATTTTATTGGGAAATAAATTTTTGTGAACGACATGAAAACTTCGCCACTATTTTTACTCAGTACCAAAATTTTACAATAAACAATAATACAATTTTTGCAATTATTTCACAATAACCGGATAAGTGTTTTACAACTATCAAATAATTAAGATTTAAGATTTATTAAGGTTTTTTTTAAATTCCAGTGCCGTTAAAATTACAGTAGGAACTGTGGATTTAATGTACTTTTTAAATTTCACTTTTCACAAACTTCAATATCAAATAACTAATAAGTAATAACTAATTAAATTTATTTTAACTAAACTTACCGTATTTTTCCATTTTTTTAAATTTCAATTTAATTATGATTAACCGCAGGAGAATAAAAGTTTTTCTTTACAAAAACTAACCACAAAATAAATCCAAATACAAAAGTTGTTATTCTCCTCTCACGCACTTGATACTATAAAAATTTGTATAAAATAAAACTAAAAAGGAGTAGGGTTTTTTTTTCGTTTGCTAGCTATAAAAAATACTCGAGTTGATATTTTTTCTGAAAAATTTATGGCAACACAAGAAAAATTTGCTCAGCAAGCTATAATCGGATACGCCCTTCTCCCAAAAAGTCGATCTATATTTTTGTCTCGTTTTAGTTTTGCTGAGATAATATTTTTTTCTCATGGAATAGGGCCATTATATAGTACAATTTAACACCACGAATCTATTTATTCACTTCTTTTCTAAAATCACGGCATCATAAAAAATTAACTTCTAAAGTCACGCCGTCGTATGTCTGAACACCGTAAAAATTTACAAAAAAATAAATTAAAGAGAGAGGGGGGGATTTTTATTTTTGATTTTTATATTTGCTGCCATAAAAAATACTCAACTTGATATTTTTCAGGGAAAAATTATAGCAACTCAACAAAAAGCAAATAAATCGGAAATACCATTCTCACAAATAGAAATGGTTTATTTCCGTCTCCTTTTAATTTTGTACAAAATCTTGTGATTTTGAATGGACGCTTTATAGCGCTATTCCATTCAAAATCACAAGATTTTGTACAAAATTAAAAAGGGACGAAAATAAACCATTTCTATTTATGAGAATAGCATTCCCGTTTTTTTTTTGTTGAGTTGCTATAATATTTTCTTGAAAAATATCAAGCTGAGTATTTTTTATGGTAGGAAATATAAAAATAAAAAATAAAAATCCCCCACTCCCTTTTTAATTTATTTTTTGTAAATTTTTATGGTGTACAGACATAAAAGACGTGACCTTAGAAGATCAATTTTTTATGATGCCGTGATTTTAGAGAAGAACTTAATTAATAGATTCGTGTGGTGGTAATTTGTACTGTATAGTACATATATGCAGCGTGCACAGAAACACAACAATATAAAAAAAATTTAATTTCGATTAAAAGATTTATTAAATAATAATAAATTTAATAATTAAAAATGATAAAATTGAACTGATAAAATTTCAAAAACATCAAATGATGGCTTCCACCGGTGCAGCGGAAGCGATTTAAATATATATAGGATGCTAATGATTTAATCTCGGCAAAGGATACTTTAACACGGCATAAAATGTATCCAACAATGTATCCAATTCAGGATATTTATCCGAAATATTATAAAGGAGATCGCGAAAATTTTTATAGCATATATCTTTGTTCGGCTGATTAATGAACCCAATTTAAGAACAGAATAAAAGAACATTTAATTAGTAGGAATAGGGAGAAACTAGGAAGTATGTAATTTAATTTTCTACCTCAAATATCTTTAATGTGACAGTCCTTATGAATTCCCAGTCAGACTGTTTTCTCGAGAAAGTCATATTACAAAATGTTTGCAACAAATAATATGTCATCGGCTGAAATTTCAGTTGTAACATCATTGAGTTCATAGTTTAAACAGTGAAAATTGTCAGGAAACCCAACCGTCCGCGAATTGTACATATAGTGGCAAGTTCGTAATATAAACGAGTTATATTCAACAGTTACATACGAGTTCCACATCATTCGTCTTATTCGGTTGGTGCTGACAATAAACAAAATTAATATTTTATTTGAATGCCAAACCAGAAGAAATTAAAGACACTTACGTTAATGATTCGCGGGTATCGTGGGTATCCGTGGGGATCTTTTACTTTCCACAATGAGTTTCCATTCAGCTTAATATTATTGCGCAAAGTTTCCAAATCAGCTAATATATTCCTAATCATTACTCGAACTTTTTGAAAATTTCTTAAGAAATTCAAATAAAACATGATTTGACGTTATATATATATGGCGTGTTTACTTCTGTATCAATAAATTGTTCTTCGAAGGCTGTGGCCAGCTAAATTTCAGGATTGTTTTAAATTTGATTTAATTCTAGTTCGTTGAAAGGATTTATGTTTAATTTAACATGATCGGCTAATTTATTGTACGTCTGTGCGGTTGCGATATTCAATTGCTTTCTTTGAATTAAATCGGGAAACAAAACGTTGGGTGTCACGATGTTGTATTTTTGAATATGGGAGCAGTAGGCTTAAAATGTATTTCATTTACTTTGGGCATATTACTGGGAGCGAAAATTGCATCTGGAACAGATACATTTGTCACATAATTAATGCAAACCTGACTTTCAACCTTCCCACTTTTAGTAACCGGTGCAACTACTTCGTCAGCATCCATTGGATCGTGAGATGCAACAGCACATTCCACACTTTCTATTGAAACTACAAGCGACGAAGTCGACTGAAAATTGACGCTGCTAAAGATTCGCCAATCGAATCTATTTCATGCTGGGGCTTAATTTTTTCTTTTTCTGTAAATAAATCGTTGTTGATTATACTTCATTGAATAAACACAAAGAACATTCTTATCGTAAAATTGGGTTAGTATTGTTTAAAGTTTAGAAGTTCTGGTTTAAAAAAAACGAATAAAAAACTAATATAACGTCAAAAACGCAACCGAATTAATAAAATTCGATATTAAAAATAATAAACAATAAAATTTGTGATTCTCAGTATAATGCGGAACAGCTGATTTTGATGTTAGAAGCGCAAATTGTTAAGATCAATCGATTTAAATTTAATTTTAATTTAATATTTACTGTTAAAACGGTCACAAATCAACTATATTATAAGTTACACAAATATTTAGTTTATAATTATTAAAAAATACGTTTTATTTTAATAAAATTACCTTCAGTTTAGGTTTCTCCAATGTAGCCATTTTGATTTATTATTTATGTAACATAAATTTTTTGATTGTTTTAGGTTATAGAGGAACTTGTCAATATTTTCCCCTCTTATGTTTTATAGTAGAGTACTTTTTACGTATTTGTCCAAATTAAAGAAACTAAATAAAACAAAACTATTCCCGCCATTTTAAAAATAATATTTATTTTTTTAATAATTTATAGAATGTAAAATACACCATCAACTATTAAACATTACGATTTTTCACTGTATTTAAATAATTTTTAGGTTATGTTTGTATCGCAGTAAAAAAATTCCCCTACATGTTGTACTATAAAAAAAAATTGTGTCTCAGTCACTCTCATGTAGATATTTTACTCTTGTCTCTTTTTAATTTTGTACAAAATTTTGTGATGTTGAATGGAATAGCGCTATTAAGAAACTTAATAACTACAAAACAAAAGCTAAACAAATTTTAGTGCGTTGAATGTAATATTCATGTTTATATTTTATATAAGGGAATTTTGAATTATTCGCGTGATTGTTTTCTATTTATAAAATATTCATGGATACTCGTACATATACTAATATGAATATAATATCATAAATAATTTTCAATACACTGTAGAATTGTATTTTTCTAAACCTAACCTAAAAAATAATTAATCGAATTGCGGTGATTTAAACCGCATATAAACAATTTTTATAATTTTAAAAACATATTTGTTGATATAAATACGTTTATACTCAAAACTATTGTAGTTTCATTCATGGTTTTAGGAAATACATACTATAAACTCGTATCAAAAATATATGAATGAACTTAATATTTCAAGTCATCTATGGCCGTAACGTCAGATTGGAATAATACATTTTTATCTTCGTTTCTTACGTTATTTTTTATGCTTTTTATTCTATCTATGGTTCAGCCTTTAACAATGACTCGTTTTTCTTCCCATCAGTGTAAATACCGCGATCCAGGAATTTGTTATTTGTTTATATTTGTATTAATTACGGCTCGGCTGGATTTCGCAGAATACCACTTTAGAACGTTTGATGAATTCGCATTATGAAATTTTGAGTTGTTCTGGGTGATAAATATTAATTTTTTACTCACCTGTCACCTCGATGTAATTCGTATTATGGTTTTGCAAATAAAATGCTCAATGTATAAGCTTCACAAACTTTATTTGAAAAAACCTTCATCGCTCCATCAACAAAATCTCAATTTGTTGCTTTGTTCAAATAAGTTTCACTCCACTCGTACATTGTGCAATGTTTGAGAACACGTGCTTGGGTTGTTTATGTTTTACGTTTTTCCGTGCTGTATTGATTTATGTTACATTTCATTCAACTAATAACTTACTTACTATTCACTAGTTAAGTATCTTAAATCGGGTCAATTCCATAATAACCTACCAATCAATTACCAACCCGGCAATAAACGGGAATCTTACTTTAGGTTTGGCCGCGTGCTGCGCAATAATTGATCATTTTAATTTATAACATGTTTGCATAAATTAATCGAGTTTTAATAACAGTAAAAATAACAAGCTAGAAAAATGAAAAATAAAAGGATTTCGTTGTCAATTCCAAAATTATCGTATTTATGAAATATAATGTTGAAGTCGATTCATTATTGATTTTTTTCTTCTATCTGCTATTTTTACCAGGAAAAATCAATTCCAAAAACATGAACAGTTATTAATTTCAATCAAAAAAATTTGAAATAAGTATCTGGCTACTTTAGCTTAAAAGTAAAAAAATAATACAAATAATTAACTGAAGATGTATAAGGATCTGACCCATTATTCCTCTTTGGACTTCTGGTGTAAGATTGACCTCGGACGTGATTTGGGATACGAACGAATTTTTTTAAAAACATAAATAAAATCATTCAGAATGAACTTTAGAAATTGCAGTATGACTTTCCGTACTAAAAAACAGATGATTTACTTAAAAGTATTCACTAACATAAGTAAACATACAATCTATACACTCAGCTTCGATTATTTAGTTTTCAATTAACAAATGATGAATTATGTTGATAGACGAGTACATGAACAATTGACATCAACAGATATCGATATGCGGATGGACTTCCACTTCATTTCGTTCGTTTGATGTAGTGCATCAAAATATTATGAAATTAGTACACGAGTACGATAAAATTTTATAATAAGGTTTCTTCTTCCCTACACTATTATGATTTTGCGATACATAAAGTCTTTAACGATTTTATGATTTTTAGAAGATAAATATGACTAGAAATGCTTAGGGTTTTCCTTACAGTAAACATATGTAGAATTCAGTGTAGCTACAAAAAATGTTTCTGACGTTAGGAAATTAGACAAAATATCCGAATACTAATGAAAATTTCGGACATCGAATAAGGAAATAATTTCAGATTCTTAGCACAACTGTGATGTGTAGTAAGTAAATTTAATAACAAGTGTAAGGAAAATTTCTGGAGTGAACTCTAAACAAAATTAATTATAAAAAAACCAGTTTTAACATATTTATGAAAGATACGTGGCAAAACGTACAAAAGATACGTGGCAAAACGTAATTCTAGCTAGTAAAGATTTTTGACAATTTACTTGAAATATTTCGATTCTTTTGGAAATGTAAAATCAAAACTAACGAAATATTATTTTTATTATGTGTATTTGTTTTAAAATGTCATTTACGAGATGACAAAACTACTTTTAGACCATTTTTTGACTTAAGAACCACTTTGGCCATGATTACTAATTGTTCGCTTTCATCAGCCAACTTGATTTTATAATTCCATAATAGCTTAGATGTGATTGTTTTAATTTCGTTGAGGGCAAATTTTTGTCCTGTAAATAAAATTAAACTTGAAAATAAATTTATTTTATATCACAATTTACCATTTCTTACCTATACAATTTCTTGAGCCACCACTAAATGGTATGTAGCAAAATGGGGTGTAGTTATCACCACTCATTTCCTTTTCAAACCGCTCAGGAATAAACTGATCCGGCTCCTGAAAAATTTTTGGATTTTTATGTAGCAGTGTTATAGCTATGGATAGGTTAGTATTTGCTGGATAGGTTACTCCATCTTAAAAAAAAAACCGAATTATTGCAATATTCAATTCATGCATACTTGATTATATTACGTATTGTAATTTCTTCCAAAATTTGTCGACCAATATAGGGAACGGGTGGATACAATCTTAAAGATTCTTTAATAACTATATCTAAATATTTTAAATTAATTAAAGATTTATTGGTAACGGGTTTCATTTTATCGCCATTGCCAAATACTTTAATTAGTTCATTAAAAACTTTATCTTGTATCTTTTGGTGTTTAGCTAAATTATACAATAGAAACGTAAGTGCTGTTGTAGTTGTATCATGTCCCGCAAATAGAAATGTATTAACTTCTTCCCGAATTTGCTCATTTGTCATGGGCTGCCCATCGATAGATGATAGCAGCAATATATCTAATAAGGCCATTTTCTTTTTTGGATCATTTATATCGAAATTAATCGAATTCTTACGGATGTTGTCATATCCGCGGTTTCTCATTACCTCATCCCTTCGTTTAATAATTAAGCTGTCTGTAAACTCATGCAGCGTTCGTATAACTTTTTGCAATATTTGACCGTTGCGTGTCATTTGGAAGAATGTATCGTTTTGAGCAAGAGCGTCGAATATTCGTTGGTAAATTATTTCAGCTGCTTTATTAAAGGCCTTTAGGTAATCTGTGTCATTGTCGAGTTGAATATTCGTTTTAACTCCCATTGCTGTTTCACATATAATTTTTAAGGTACATAACTGTAGGTGTGGTATTAACTCGATTACTTTGTTGGTATGTAATTTTAAACCATCGATAAAGGTATTACTTTGAGAGTCAAATACTTCTAGAAATTGATCTAGTATCTTAAAATGAAATGCAGGTGTTAATAGTTTTCGCCGTTTGGACCAACGCGTTCCTGTAAAATTAATGATACATATAAATTGGTATAATTGTTTTAGTTTTAATTAAATTTTTATGTATGTACCGTTACTTAAAAATAAGCCTTTTCCCAACCATGGCTCAAAAAATTTATAGTCACTTGATTTCCTTATTAGTTTCTGACTTGTTAATATTGCCTAAATGAAAAGTTGAATCTTTAGTTAGGATATTTTTATGTATATGATGTGCATTAATTCATAATGAAGGAGTAAATAGTAATTTTTATAAACTAAATGGCACAGCTCGTGAATCTGAGAAGATTGGGTTGTTTCGGAAGGCTCGCAAAATTATGTGCGGTTTTCAAGATTTCAATTCCACAATGCAACTTTTGAAAAAAACACTTTTTATGAAATTGCTTTTGAACCCAATGCTTTCAAAAGTAATTTTTTGGTTATTTGGTCTTAACAACAGATAAACTGTTTAAGACAATCTTACGAGTCTTAACGCCAGAGTTGGTAGTAGGTAGTAAAAGTAAATCCAAAATAATACAAAAAGCTCCATAACATTTGTAAGGAAGAGTTTTTAGTGTTTACCTTTTATAGGACTGCTTATTTGACTGCTTTTTTGCGATGGCCGTGTAAAATACCTGGTTTTATTTTACCGCGGGTTTGTCGTATGAACAATTGTAATATAAAATCAGAAACACAGCCTGGTTATCAAATCGATTATCAACAGGAATTCTTAGTGTTAATGAAAATTTTTGTTCTGGAAGCATTAGTTCAAAAATTTAATAGTTTTATATTCATTAGAATTTCTGCACAATACTATGCTATGTACTTAGATTAAACCACAAATGGACATTGAACTGTACGGGGAACAATTTTGTGGTAAAAACATTCGCGTTAATTCTTGTCACTCACAATAAAAAGATAAACCTGCTATTCAATTGGAGAATGTTATTATGATGGCATTAACATATATATATATATATATATATATATATATATATATATATATATATATATATATATATATATATATATATATATATATATATATATATATATATATATATATATATATCAGTTAAGGAAATCCCTTCTTTTTAATTCTAAAAAATCAAATTCTGATTATTATTATCTTTTTATTTATTATTTATCACATTATTTAATAAAAACTTTATTTTATTTATACAATTCAAGATACAATTTATTAACACTTTATTAAAATACAATATTATAACTAACAGGGTTTTCAGCTCTTAACAATTATAAATTTGGATTACAACTAATTCTACTAATCGCAAAATAATCTTAAACTGGTTTGTTGCAATGTGCGCAACCAGCATTGTCGCGGAAATGGTGTTAACACGCGCTTATGGAAATATTGCAACTCGACCAACATGATATTCACTTAACTGTGTGAACCTAGTTATGTCACGTGTTAACTTATATATATATATATATATATATATATATATATATATATATATATATATATATATATATATATATATATATATATATATATATATATATATATATATATATATATATATGTATATGTTAACGAAACGTGGTTTCGGAGAGTTAAAAAATGAATTTTATTGGTCAAAATTTTACGTTAATACAATTTCAGGTATAAACTTACTCTAACTCTAAACTAACAATTTTTCATTCTTATACTAAATTAAAAGTTAATGTCAGCATTCTTGTATATAAAGAATTTAATTAGAACGGAAATATGATTTGTTGATGTTGCAGTAGTATGGCATGTGCAACCTCATAATGCTAGGAATTTGGTTGACTCAGCGGTTGACGTGTATAGCACTTTGCTAACATATATATATATATATATATATATATATATATATATATATATATATATATATATATATATATATATATATATATATATATATATATATATATATATATATATATATATATATATATATATATATATATATATTTTTTTTTTTATTTTTTTTTTGAAAAAAAAAATTACCTGCAATTTAGAGGAAAAACCCCGAAAAATGCCAAAATATTCAAAATACGTTGATTGGAGTTAAAGTAATAGAATAATTTAAGCACCTATTTTTTAATTTTTGTTTTGTTTTTTATTGATTTATAGAAGTTCTATCTTTAATATTAATATTTTGTTGAACCGCCTTTTGTTTTTATTACACCGGTACAACCCCGCAACTGATGTGCAAAAAAATTGGTCATGCAATTATTTTATTTTACGCCTACCATTTTTGGCCGTCATAAGGGTGCAGATGTTTTATTGCCTGTAATTTTTTTTGTTGTTTATTAATAGAGCATATTTTGTAAGATTAAGTTATTCTGTAAGTGATCCTAGTCAAATATAGAATAATGTGCAATTTTGGTTTAAAAAAATGGGAAAAGTTAGTGAGCAGTGTAAAAGCAATATGTTGATTTAGCAGACGCGTGAAATAGCAGAAAGATTAAACATTCCTAAAAGTACTTTCGCGTGGAATATTAAAAAAAATGCGAGAGATGCGCAGTACACAAAGAAAGAAAGGCTCTGGAAGGCCCAGAAAGACAAAGCGAGTAGAAGATGACGAAGATCGTTTCATAATGTTACAATGTCGTTGGAATTGTTTTAAAACTTCATCGGACATAAGACGGGATGTTGAGCGAGTAACGGGAAAACAAATTTCAGCCAGCTTAGTGAGAAAAAGACTTGTTAAAGCTGGTTTGAGAGCACTTAAACCAGTCCAGAAGCCTGAGTTCACATTACTAGTGAAAAAAAAAACGTTTGCTATGGGCCCAGGAGCATGTTTCTTGGACTCCAGAGATGTGGGATGATGTCATTTTCTCCGATGAATCAAAATTCAAGCTGCATGTTGGAGATAGAAGAATTCTTGTGAGAAGAAAACCGAGCGAGAAGCTTTGCAACGAATGTCTTTTAAGACTTCCACCGAAAAATGAAGGAGTTATAGTCTGGGGATGCTTTTCTGGAAATGAAACCGGTCGATTGCGATTCCTTAGTTCCAGCATTACAGCAGCTGTTTATCTGCAGGTCCTACACAACGAATTTGAGCCTTCTGTGTTAAAGCTTTTTGGCGAGACTTGCAAATTTATTTTTCAACAGAACAACGCTCCGTGCGCTTTATAGCGTGAGTCGTAAGTCTTGAGTTATTAAATTTGAATTGTAGATCGAAAAATTGCCTTTCAGATAAACATAAATAATTTGTTAAAAACTAGTTTTTTTTCTTATATCTTCATTTAAAGGTAAAAAAGTACTTCGAAGAAAGAAGTATCGATGTATTGAGCTAGCCCCGTACTCTCAGACTTAAATCCAATTCAAAATATTTGGTCTATAAGGAAGCTAGAAGTAGCAAGAAAGCACCCAGAATCGATTTAAGCTTTAAAAAGTTTGTTGATGACGATTTGGGAATCCCTACCTCCTACGACTTTGAAAAATTTATCAAATTCAGTGAATCGGAGGTGTATCGCTGTAATAAAAGTAAATGGAGGTCCAACAAAATATTAATATATTAAAGCTAGAACTTCTATAAATCAATAAAAAACAAAACAAAAATTAAAAAATAGGTGCTTAATTTATGCCATTACTTTAACTCCAATCAACGTATTTTGAATATTTTGGCATTTTTCGGGGTTTTTTCCCTAAATTGCAGGTAATTTTTTTTTCCAAAAATTACGTCATACATGTATTTAAAATGAAACAATAAGCCAATTGTTTTCAAAAGTTTTGTAATTATAGCAAAAAAGACTTCAATTTGCAATAAAATATGTTTGCCCAATTTTTTTTCCCCAGCACTATATATATATATATATATATATATATATATATATATATATATATATATATATATATATATATATATATATATATATATATATATATATATATATATATATATATATATATATACTATATATATAAGTTGTTTTGTTTTTTTGTTTTTCTTTTATTCTTTGCAATCTTTTCTGGGGCCGAAGCACTCCTAACTCTTTCGCAGTTCGCTTATTTACGTCCTTACCTTACGCAGTTCTGCCAAATCGAGGACGTACGGATATAGGTCCGATTTGTTACCATCTACACATTGCATAGCTCCATGCCAGCCTATACTAGCATGGAACATGGTTCGGCCCATGAGTTCTGCACTCCGACAGGGGGTCATAGATGTGTTTTTTCTTATCACAAATCGTAATTTGATGATGAAAATTCCCTTTGCATCCTGCCCCTATCGGAATTCGAACCCGGTACCTCCCGATCCAAACGCCAAAGCTTTAACCACTATGCCATTTGGTCGGTATATATATATAAGTTAAGATAACACAATTCTCATCGTCATCAACATTGAACATACAAACACGTGTTCACACAACAGGTTCACACAATTAGGTTTGAAACTTTGCATAAATTCATAACACTCAAATTCCGATTATTTCAGTTATATGTAATTTTCCATAGAATTGTATGCAATCAGCATTTTAGAATAAACAATATTTTCATATAAATTGAGAATTGTAATAAAGTTTTAGTTTTAAGTTTGATTTTAGAATAAACGGACATAGTCCAAATAAAAACTATTTTTTTGTAAGATTATGTTAGTTTAATCTTAACTGGCGCCGAAACAGTGAGTTAAGTGAAAGTGAAAAGTGTAAAAGTTCAAAGCTAGTATACCCACGAGAACATAATAACGAAGAAAAAAGTAACTAATCCCACGAGAACTTAGTAATTTCGTCTACGAACATAATTAAATACGGCTATACCAACGAGAATATACAGGGTATCCGCCGGGAAGGTATACTACTTTGTTTGTTTATGATTTTTGATTAAATGAAAGATAATGGATCTTATATTGATAAATGTTTTATTTAATGTCGGCAATTATGTATGGAACACAATATCAGATAAATGTCCGCCTCTGTTAGCCTCACAAATGCGAGCCCTTTTGAGCACATTTTTCATTACATTCTCACACATTTCACGCAGTATTTAATTAATTTCATCACGAATATTTTGTTTGAGTTGCTCAAGCGTTTCTGGTTTGTTTGCAAAAGCCTTGCTTTTTAGATATCCGGAGCGGAATGAAGAATAATGTGAGGGTTTTTCATTGCCCAGAACAGAACCGACTATTCTGTTTATTCACATATCCATTTAAATGAAAATGTGCCTCGTCACTTTCTCGTCGTAACTTTCTCATCGTCACAGTAATCGATGATTGATTTTGATAAAATGTTTTAACGATTAAAACACGATGGTTTATCGAATATTTTTCCATAATAAATTTGCCACGTGTCTACTTCACGACTGTCAAGTATGAACTGTCAATACTAATATTCGCCTAAATGGCGGCAAAACAAGATAGTATACCTTCCCGGCGGACACCCTGTATCTAATTTATTTAACACTACCGTGAGTAAAGATCGTACCGCAGTAGGCCGCCAGCAAGTATAAAAGCTAGCAGCTAAAAAGGAAAAATACGGGTCATCCGAATCACAAGAATCTAACTCAAGTATACAACACTCGGTGTGCACTTAAAAGACCTCTCAGGAAACTCTAATCCTCAGACTCACAATTACCCAGGAGAAATTCCTCACTAATAATGAAAATTGTAATACTGTAAGTACCAGTAACGAAATTTTAATAAAATCATATACAAATTAGTTTAATACGACAAAAGTGAGAATCTATAAAAGGCGATCAATTTCAACGAAAAATAATACGAAATTTTAATAAAACCATACAAATAATAGTGTTTAAATAACACGTAACGATATAACAAGGCTAAGTGCAATATAAAATGGAACAAATTCAGGAAGCAGTTAGACAACTAACAGGAGCGCTCAACGCACAAATTGAATTGAATCAGAAACTAGAAAAAAGGATTGATGGGTTCGAAAATAAGACAACGAGCAACATACCAAAGAACACTCCACGCGTGGCACCAAGAACGGAGCAAGAGCTGAAAGAAATAGGTAAGCTACCGGGGTGCAAGTTTTCGACGGAAATCCATTGTACGTGTCATGGATATATAGTGTAGAAAGCATTTTAAAAGATTACGAAACAGTGAGAGATAAACCCATATATAGAGCCATTTTGCGAACCATAAGACAATAGATTCGAGGGACGGCGAGTGCAGCTCTAATATCCTACAACATTTTTGACGGAAACTGGAGTGCGATAAAAGGATGTTTATCGTTGCACTATGCAGACAACAGAGACGTGCGGACACTCGAGTTCCAGCTAAGCAGCCTGACTCAAGGGAGGAAGAGTGTCGACGAGTTTTACGTAACAGTAAATCACCAGTTATCACTTATAATCAACAAGGTGAAGACTGAAAATTACAACTCAGATACTATGACGGTTCTGATCGACACGTACAGAAATCGATCAATATATATAGGATATATATATCTAGAATTTTGACCATTCTGACCAGTACCACTACCAAGCCTATCACTGCAGCAAAGGAATAGGGAGTACAACATGCAGTACCAACAGCAATATCAACACACATATCAACAACATCAGCATCAACACCCGCAGCACCAAAATTATTCTGTAACACCACCAGCAAAGCCAGTCCAACAAAAATCTCCAATACCAATGTCCATTGATCAATCTGGCAATACTAGGAGAATGAATTACATGAATCGACCGAACAACATAAACATTAAACCTAAAAGAGAAATAAATGATGATTCGCGCTTAAAACAACAAGCAACAAAGAATCTTTCATATCGAGCAACAAGATGGTGAACAGGAATACCAGGAATACGAAGAATATATTGACAACTACAGCGACAACAAAGATAAAGAAGAAGAGGCGGACGAGAATATCGAAGTAAATTTTATAATGAATGCCTCTCGTACGATTTGGCTTGCAACGAAGTTAACAAGGCGAGACGGCTTGACCCATGAGGAGGAGGAGGAGTAAAATCCCGCTTACTCGTTTCATAGATCACAATAATTAGATACACACACGTTTCTTGTTTGATTACCAAAAACGATACTTAAGAAACCAGAAATTCATCAGAAGGACAAACTATGCGGTTGGGACTATGTGCTGCATTGGAGTTTGCTGCAATAGTCCAATCTAGCAACTGAGTGGCAGAACTCTCGCATTTGCTCACCTTCCTTTAAAAAAATCGAGGTCATGAATGATCTCGACGAAATACATATCATGAGATTGATAAAGTTGTAACTAAAATATCTTCGTTGGATGGGCCATGTTTACAGAATTGGATTACAAAGCAAGCAACAGAGATCGGTGGCAGCGATAGTAGGACCACGAAATAGATCATTTTCTCGTTGAATAGGCCAAGTTGGAATTGTTACTATTATTATTACTTATTTGCCAACAAAGCAATTAATGATTTAAGTTTCTAAATTTCTCCATGGTGGATTTTGGTTTATCGGGAAAGGTTTCGTTTTTTTTCAGAAAAATAGTCTTGGGGTAAATATAACAAAAGTAAATATTGCCTTGATATCAACAAGTGAGAAGTTATTACTCAAAAGTTTTGTTACTCACGGTCAAGGTAATAAATCAGCGAACTTTAGAAAATGCGAGTTAACTATTGCATTCGATATAAACTATTTTATGTAAGAAATAAACCATGTATAGTGAAAACGCAATGTTTAATAGGGGTAAAAATTAAATAAATGCCTAAACAGCAAGGTTTGCATTAAAAAATAATTTTAGTATTTTAATTCTGACGGAAGTTTTTACTTTTTGCAAAGTGTAAAATCCCTAAAAGTAGTATGATATATGATATGATATGATAGAGGCGTACAGGCCAGCCATAACGGCGATCCTAGGTACGTTACCATAATCCTGAAATATCCACAATCAAATAACAAATTATATCTGAATGCATCCTTAACAGATAAGGTTAGTTAGGAAAGGATGTTAGTCACAGAAACGACTAGGGCGAACCGCAGCAAAGTCACTTTCTAACTACTTAAATATATTAGAATGTTAGTCTCAATTAAATTCACACTCTAGATTAGAGTTTGTTAGTTTATTAATGTAAGTTAGTTGTGTTTGAGGTAAAGGATACTAATATTCATCATATGTATTCGGCATCAGTCCTACTAGACTGGTTAGGTTATTTAATTCACATCTATGGGTCATCTCATCACATACTGCTTGTAACCTTATTTTGCCCTATCTTCCCATCCAACACCATCTAACCTAAAGACTTCACGTTCGTAATGACACGGCAGTATTATCATACATAT
Organism: Nephrotoma guestfalica; assembly: GCA_963691935.1. Classification (NCBI taxonomy): domain Eukaryota; kingdom Metazoa; phylum Arthropoda; class Insecta; order Diptera; family Tipulidae; genus Nephrotoma; species Nephrotoma guestfalica. The sequence continues at coordinate 149,184,162 of OY829914.1, read as the reverse complement.
GATGACCTAAATATTCCGTCAATAATGTCAAAATAAAAAAAAAATATAAAAATAAAAAAAAAATTTAGATTCGGTATTGTCATTCAGCTACCTATATTTAAATTCATCCAACTAAAAGCAGGGTTAATTTATATCTAACATTCACACAACTTCACTGAAACATAACCTGAATTCAACCAGAAAGATCGTCGAAAAACAACATTCCATAGCAAAAAGTCTTTGGATCGTTAACATATTTGATTGTATTGAGTTTATGCTCAAAGCGTAAGTAATTAAATAGACCCCCTGATCAAGAATGTTGCAATCACAATCTTCCCTGACCTTCCGGTATGTAAAAAAAAAAAATAAATAATAAATTTAAATAATAATAAAAATAAATTGAATTATATTTGCCGACAACTTTATTGTTTTAAATCAGGACTTTCGACAAAATTTCAATTTATAGAATTGTTTAAAGTAAGTGAAAATTATTAAAATAAGTTATGAAAATGTAATTAAATTTAAATAAAAACCCAAATGGATAACACAATTCAACATATTTCAGCTCAAATGATACATTTCCCGTGGCAGAAAACTGTTTCCTCCTTTCATTAACATTTTATATATTTATCAATTTATATTATTCCACAAAAAGTCATTTTAGTCACAATACGGTGGCAACCCATTTTGAGTATACAAATTTTCGCTTATTGGGTAAGTTACAATTCGATCTGTTGTAATGACAAATTTTGGTTTCTCGGGTACCAATATTTTATGTACATACAAAGGGAATTCCCTTGAAATGTCAGTTTCTATGTATACGATTATAAATTACCGTTCACATATATGTAAATAGTTATAATAACAATAATAATAAATAATTCACTTTTATATAATTAGAATGAAAATTAGAATAAAAAGATACTTCTCTGATTGTTTATGTGTTGAAGGTAATTTTCATAATAACTGTCTCAATTCACCTGTATTAACAGGTGAACTTCTAAAGAACAAAACTCACTCAAAAATAGCACATCACTCTCACACTACACATTCCTAAACTGATTTGAATTAAAATAATAATAATAATTTATTTAAAGGAAAGACATAAACACGTCTTTCCTCTACGACGATCAGTCCAGTACATAAAAATTCTAACTGAAAATCGCGAGGTAGTACATTTCCACAAAATCATATTTGGAGAGTCGAAATCAAGTAAGAACTGATAAAGGCGGAAACGTTGATACAATATGTGGTGCAAAGTAAGAATTGACTTTTGGGAATCATCAAATTCTCTAGTAGTAATTATACTCGCCCAAATGTACCGTACTCATAGTATGTATTCGCGATTTTAGGGGGTAATTCAAGGGGACAAAATGAACCAATTTCGCGCGAAATTAGTCCCCCGTATATAATGAAATAACATATGTTTAAAAAAGAGTACTAAATTAATTTACAAATATTTAAAAAAAATATATTACCTCTATTTGTTTTGGATTAGATTCTATCACCCACAGCTCTGGCCCGAACCATAATCTGTAAGTATCACCATATTTTTGATGTAGTTGATTTAGTTTGTTGTAAATTTCTGAAAATTATTTAAATGAAAACGTTAATCATTGAATAAAACGTTGAAATAACGTTGAATAAAAATTGTATATGTATTTAATATTTTAACAATTGTTAATGGAAGATAACTAAATTTTAAATTTTAATAGGGCGTGGTATACCGCACGGAATTTTTAAAATTTAGTTTCTCTACGTTTGCTAGCACTGCTATTGTGTAATTGCCGAATTATGCCGCCAATTTTTCTCTGATGGGTTTAACATTTATCTTTAACATAACCATTGTGATCTTTCCAAATATATATATTATATCGCAAATCTAAAAATCCTATTATTCATTATATGATCCATTCCATACTACACTAAACAAGAGGTTTTTAAGTCCCGTATGAGATAACTTCATTAATTTTGTTTTTGAAGTTAAATCATTTTACGATTTAACTTCAAAACCAAAATCATTGAGAAATTAATAATTATTGCTGTAAGTTTATTTCCGTATAGGCCAAATTTTAAAAATTTATGATTATGAAAGAACAATTTAAGTAAGTCGTGGTGTGACATTAAAGGATGTTTATGATAAGATAAATTGTAAGCTACTTTTGAGATCTTATGGTGAAGATTTATTGGTAATTTAGTATGTAATGAACTTAATCCTAATATAATTAGAAGAATCAATTTTGTATACTTCACTTCAAATATTAGCTTCACGTAAAGGAAGACGTAGTTTTCATTAAAGTAACAATGTTTATGGAAAAATAAAAATCATTTCATAATTTGTTAATTCGGTTTCATGAGGGGCAAATATGAAAATCGCGTTCATCATATTTGCTTCTCTGGTCATATAAAAAACTCTTTCTCTCTCTACCCCTCTCTCTCTCTCTCACACACACACACACACACACACACACACACACACACACACACACACACACACAAATACAACAACAAAACTCAAACAAGTGCTTTGAATGTAATATGCATGTTTATTTTTTTATATAACGGAATTTTGAATTATTCGTGCGTTTTATCTTTTATTTTTATAAAATATTCATGTATACATATACTAATATGAATATAATATCAAAAATAATTTTCAATACACTGTAGAATTGTATTTTTCTTAACCTAATTTAATTGCGGTGATTTAAACCGCATATAAATAATTTTTATAATTTTAAGAACATATATTTGTTGATATAAATACGTTTATACTATTTTAGGAAATATTTCAAAAAAATATAAGAATGAACTTAATATTTCAAGTTATCTATGAACGAAACGTCAAATTGGAATAATAAATTTTTATTTTCGCTCCTTGCGTTATTTTTGTATTCCTTTTATTCTATCTATTATAGATGAACCTATCACAATGAATCTTTCAATGAGGTCTTACACGAACTTTATTATGCGCCCGGGACTACATTTATTTATTTATTTAACGAAGGTTTACATGATTCAACTAATACTGTTCTTAAGGAAATAAATGCACAACGCTTTGTTGAATTCATGGTTTTTTTCGAAAAAATCGTTGAGATACCAATAAACCTGTTTTTTCATTTTTCTGCCGCTACGGCTCGGATTTCGAGCCAATTTGGCCTTCACCTTCCGAATGATATCCGGCGATGTTGCAGTGCGTTTCGGTCCACCACCATGGCGTTTTGCAATGCTGCCAGTATCGTTATAACGATTTATGGTGCGATATACAAACATTTTAGTCACTGTCGATGTTTGGTTAACAATCTGCGGCATTGGTTTTCCAGCCAAATATGGAGCAATCACACTATTACGCTTGAATTCCATTGCGGATAACTTTTTTTTCTGAATATTCAGCACTAAAATGCTTTTGTACGCTTGTAAACATTTAAATGAACTGTCATTAGTGTAAATTTGAGCGCTCTGTCATCATTGGGGGTAATGACAGTCTGAAGTTGGTAACACTTCGTGTCGATCACCCGGTATATATAAATCCAAAAAGTTCATTGTTTAATTTAGAAAATATATTGTGCCAGTCGGAAATATATTTGTTAAATTACACTAACGGGAACAATAACAGGTCAGGGCAATTCAGACGACAATTTAATAATTACAGAACAAAACAGTTTAGAAATACTTTTTACAGAGCAGAACCGAGTAACGCTAATCGTCAGATAGAACCCACGGAGGTAGACAACCTTGTGGAAGGACATTGTGAATGAAGTAAATTTTATAGTCCCGCCTCAACCAACAGACTCCCCATAGTCAAATTAACTTTTATTGATAAATGTATTAATTGTTTACTAGACACTGGCTCAGATACCAGTTTAGTAAAACTAAATATTTTTAATTATAAAATCATCAAATTACAATCCCCTATTCTATATCAATCATTGGGTGGACCAAATTATGTCACCGAAAAAATTATAACACCCATTCCAAATGAATTAATTAAACAAGGAACCCTAGAATGGAAAATTTTCCCTCTCAAGAGCAAAAAATACAATGCCATTATAGGTATGAATTTCCTAAAGCATTTCGAAGCAATCATTAATACAAAAAATGAATATCTTAAGATATTTGATAAATAAATAATTCCATTTATAGACATTGACTATCCTAGTGACCTTACTCAAGTATGCCATCTAGAGCAAACACTAAATTCGAAAGAAGAAGTATTTAGTAAAGTGAATCAAATCCACTTAAATAATGAAGAAAAACAATATTTAAGAGATATTTTAGTAAAGAATAAAAATTTATTTTATCTCGAAGGCGATAATTTGACCTTCACCCATGAGATAACTCATAATATAAAACTACAAAATGATAACCCAATATATTGCAAAATTTATCGTTATCCCCAGATACACGAGAAAGAGATCGAAAATCAAATTCGGGATATGCTAAAACAAGGTATAATTAGAGAATCGAATTCTCCTTATAATTCACCTCTTTGGATTGTTCCGAAGAAGATGGATAATTCAAACGTTAAAAATTGGAGAATTGTAATTAATAATCGCAAAATTAATAAAATTACAATAGACGATAAATTCCCAATTCCGGTCGGCGATTGAACGTCGTAAAGGAAAGACGTGATTTTTGTCTCTTCTTTAAATAAATAAATAAATAGTTTAAATATGTGTTAATAATTGATTAATTATAATATTAATCATAATATTATTTATTAATATATGTCTTATGAAATAAATAAATAATAATATTAATAATAATTTGTGTGTAAAGAAGTAATAAGTAAAGTGAAAAGTTATACGTATTGTGTTAATATATTAATTTGTGTGCGGTGCGCTTGCAATGGTGTGGGATATGTACACATTTCGTTTATATGTTTTTCGACACCGTTGTTTGAATGCATCGTACGCATTGTATGTTAATATTCAATTTGTAGGACTTTTTTGATTACAAAGGATGCTTAAGATAAGTGTTATTTTTATTACTTTATTTTACATTAAACATTATATTTTATTACATAATAATCAATGAATCGTATGGATGAGTTATTTGTGTTGTTGTGGTATGAAACAGTTTGTGACGACAGTTGCTAGCATTCATTCTATGTAATCTGTTTCTATGAAAATACTGTCGTGGTCTCTAATTTTTATAATTTTGTTTTTTCTCTCGCATACGTATTGTTTATAGTTTTTTATGTACACAGTGATTTTGTTGAATTTCGTTATATGAGTAGATGGTATTTTCTTGGAAAAGTTGAACAAATCACGACCAAAAAGCTAATTTAAAATTTGGATATCAAGTCTTTATTGCATGTTGTACTGAAATCCTTATTTCTTTTAATTTTTTTATTTAAGGATATACATATAAGTGAAAATATGGTATATGGGATGCGTATAATATTCTCTGCTCTCTCACGGTTGTATTTATATTTTTGTAGTGGATTACACTAAGACTTCGTATTACGTTGTCTAAATGGGCGAATTTCTTTGGATTTGCACTAAATGTTCTTGAATGTGGATGATTCAATTTGTGAATTGGGAAAGTCGATTAGACTTTAACTGTTCATAATTTGTTGATTTGTTATATGTATAATAATTTAGACTTTTGTTAACTTTGTGAGATTTTTTGCCGTCGTTGTGGAGAGGCGGCTGACGTTGACCTCTCCTTGTCGACCTGGGTTGGCGTCATCGGCAAGGGGTGGATGTTGTCGCAGGTCGAGATCGCGCAAAATGAATATTGTACATATAAAGGAATGTATATTTTTGGCGATTGGGAGGGGGTTATACTTTTTCTCTGTGGTGCGAAAACTGGATTAGATTTTGACGAGTGGTGTATGTGTGTGATTGGTTTACACAGGATGTGCGGCGAGGATGTGCTGCAGCTGTATTGCAGTGAATCTTTTTTGATATTTGGAGTGATTTGAATGGGTTTCGTTCATGGTGAGTAATGGCTCGGTGTCTGCGGTTTGTGGTGGTTGTTCGTTGAACGTTGTGTTTCTCAACTTGCGGAGAGTTGTGTTCATGTGTGTTCTGTCGTTACCTGTATTTATAAGGTATTTTTGACTGTTTTGAGTTGTTTTGTTTAGGACTTGAGGTAGTTCTCATTTGTTAGTGTATGAGGGCGGATTTGCAGTTTTGTATTGAATCATTGCCTGAATGTTGGATTTGTATGTCCAAATTGGTTTCTTTGCTGAATGCTTCGGGTGTTTTTGTTGGAGTTTGCCGTCGATTTGGCGGGGGCTGAATCATTTTGGGAGTTTTGGTATGATCAGTCGTACGCTGAAGTTTTCGGGCTGTAGGGTTGCCATGGTTCGTTTGTGATCTGTCATGGATTCGTCACGGCTTTGTGAAGCGTGGTTTTTGTTGAATGGTGGTGTTGGCAGGAGGTCGCTTGGTGGATGGTAGTGGTTTCATGGTGGGAAGATTCATGCCGGCCCTTGGGATCGTTTCGAGGTAATTTTAGCTCCTGGATGGACATTGCATAATTCTCTTGGTACATTTTACTACGATTGTTTGTAGAGGTGGTTTCTTCCACGCTTTGATTTCGGAGATTTTCAGAGAGAGCTATTTTGGTGATGTCCCTTCATCCTATTATTCAGCGTTTGTGTAATAAATTGTTATATTTTTATTTTGGTTTGATTAGGGATAGAATTTTCCGTCTCCGTATTTCTTCTGTGCATTGAGAATATAGTGTAGGTAATTTATGATTAGCTGTTTTCTTTATTGTATTTCCTTCATAATCCATCATTTTTGCAAGATTAATTGCAACTATGTTGGAGTTGGTAACGAATCCTATTATTTACCGCAAAATTGCCTTTTTGTGACACTCAATGGGTTACTAGTATTTTCTCACAGCTTATTAGCGATATTTTTGCTTTATAAAAAGAAATATTATTTGCATTGGATTTGGGATTTTAACAATCTTAACATAAAGAATTGTTTATCGGCAACTTCGTTATATCTATGTAACTGAAAAGCTAGAAATATTTGATATAATTAATATAATTATTCAAAAGAAAGAGAAGGTTTGTATACTTCAATACACCAACGACTGGATGTTTGTCATAAAATGCAACGTTGCCAATCTTGACTGTTTTAGTACAAGAATTATAATTATTAATTCCCAATTTCAAATTAACCCTAAATATTAATCTACATGTACAGTGCCGAGCTATTATATTAAAATTATTCGGTTCTCAGGAAATCTCATTCAAATATATTTAATATACGAGTACATATTATCCGTCTTTTAAGATACTGATACGATTTATATTTAATTATAAAAATTATAAAATAAACTTATTTATCATTCATTTTAGAATAATTTTTTCAAATTTTATCTAGTTGCCTTTCCTGGCAGGAAAGCCATTGACGACACACTAATTACTAATTTACGTTTGTTACCAGTCTGAGATGAATCGTTTATGACAAGTCTAATACGAGGTGACAAGTCATAGACGAGTCGCATGTGTCATGTCTGAGATTAATTGTATGTGATATATCCCCAGCAAACGTAGAAGAAGTTCCAGAACTAGTGCAAAAGTAGTGATAAAAGTATTTGTTTCCTTGTGAAAAAGGATGGGCGTCGGGAAAAATTCATCAGTTTTATAAAAAAATTTTAGTAAACATACGAAATTTTTGCGAATTCTAAATTATTTAGGATATATTTTAATGGATGGATATTTTAAGGGATATTTGAATGCAATCTACCGAATCTAGTTAATCTGTTTTTTTTTTTTTTTTTGCTATTTCGTGTTCGCCCAATTCAACGGTTAAATACTAATGAATTTTAGAGTTATTTTGAATATAGTTCAAAATAACTTTGGTTTCAGGAAATTCTACTGTAAGTTGCGGAGTTGCAGAATGATTAAATTAATAAATGTTTCAATTATTTAGGAAGCCGGAAAATATGAATTTAGAATTAAATTTCAGGAAATTTACAGATGCTTGTGAATTAATGCTTCATTGTAATTGCTGATTGTGTAGTTTAGAATTGTGTTGTCATTTTATTACTAAAGACTTTACATAGGTGTCTGTAACGGGTCGAGTCAACCAATTTTGGTTAGGAAGCCGAAAAGTATTAATAGAATTTAATTTCAGGAAAATCCCAGATGCATGTGAAATAATAATATTTTTTCTTAGGTTGCCGTTTTAAAGAAGCAATTGTTGAAGACCAATACCATCGTTATCCATTAACCTATTAAGCCTTTATCCTTCATCTAGTAGATTAGAATTGTGTTGTCTTTGTGTTACTAACTATCGGCTATACCTAGGTGTCTGTAACCGGGCCGATTCTGTCCCACTTAACTAACCTATCCAATCCTTCGGTTTTGTTATGTGTAAAAAAGGGTGTACGGTGGACCCGGCGTCATCCGGGAACTCAAGCCTAAGAACTTGGTCGTACATTCAAAATCAATCAATCAATCAATCAATAGACGATAAATTCCCAATTCCAAACATTGAAAACATTTTAGACAAATTGAGAAGAGCCCAATATTTTACTACTTTAGATTTGGCAAAAGGTTTTTACCAAATAATGGTAAACCCAGAAGACCAAAAGAAAACGGCCCTTTCAACACCGTTTAGGCATTATGAATACGTAAGAATGCCTTTCGGATTGAAAAATAACCGGCGACTTTTCAACGCCTCTTGAACTACTGTCTTAAGACAGTTCATTAACAGAATTTGTGTCAGAACTTGGATGATATTTTAATTTTCAGTACAACCATCGAAGAACACATTGATAGTATAAATAAAATATTCAATAGACTAAGAAAAGCTAAATTAAAAATACAAATTGACAAATGCAATTTTTTCGGTAAAGAAACAGAATATCTGGGACATACACTGACACCAGAAGGAGTAAAACCCAATCCAAAGTATTGGACATAACTACTATCAAACTTCCAGGAACACAGAAACAAATAAAGTCATTTCTAGGAGTAACTGGCTATTATAGGAAGTTTATAAAAGATTATGCTAGAATAGCACAACCCATGACCAAGTATTTAAAAAAGGATACGAAAATTAATAAATTAGATCCCACTTATATAAATTCATTCGAAAATCTAAAAACCCTATTAACAACACATCCCATTTTGAAATATCCGGATTTTAATAAATCATTTGTGTTAAATACAGATGCCAGTCAATTCGCGATTGGTGCTGTTTTATTACAAGATAACTATCCTGTTGTTTATGCAAGCAGAACCTTCAAGTGTAAATACACTTGAATTGAGATACAGTACTACGAGAAAAGAACTACTAGCCGTAGTGTGGGCTGTTAAATACTTTAGACCCTACATATATGGGAAAGCTTTTGTACTAAAAACTGATCATCAGGCATTAAAATGGCTTCATACTAAATATCTAAGTAAAGATCTAACTCCCAGACTCCAGAGAGGGATATTATCACTCGGGGAGTATAACATAAAAATTGATTATGAAAATAAAATCGCAGATTTTCTGAGCAGACTAAATGCCGATAACCACGAAATTAATGAAGTGCATGAACTTAGTGAATTTAGTGATATATTTCAATTCAATGAAGGGGGAAATGTTCCCTTATTACATGAATTAAATAACGAAGAATTAGACGATAACATATCATTACAAATGTCTGTGAAGTAAGCCCGAAAAATATCCCGAAGAAATGCGATGGCAACACTATAAAACGAATATCGCGATATTTTTCAGTGTCATCCCGAAAAATTTACTATATTACGCTAGTTTTGAATGAAAATTTTTACTATCATGACATATTTTTTTTGTTATCCGGACAAAAAATTCCAAAAGAGCAAATTTCAACAAATAATTTACTGGCAAGATTAATCCAAAAATTAAAAATCAAGCATTCTTGTTATTAGTAAGTATAACAATTATTGTAACAATAAAATATTAGTAAAAATAACCTAACGGTTGCAAATTCTAAAGCTAAATTTCTAATAAAGTCACATAAAATCAAAGTAGATAGCAATCGACTCTAAGAGTCAAATTTAGATAACATAGCCGTGTTACTACAACAAAATGCCGTGTAAAGTCGTGGTAGATATTAATTAACAGAGCAAGGTTGGTAATTGTAGAGGAAGGATCCACCTTTCAATCGCCAAAATTGTGACTCGAGTCGATGAGTCAAATTTTAGATATAGTCGTGTGAAGTCGTGGTAGATATTAATTAACAGGGCAAGGTCAGTATGGAATTTGTAGCGGAAGGATCCACCTTTCAATCGCCAAAATTGTGACTCGAATGTATGAGTCAAATTTAAGATATAATCGTGTGAAGTTGTAGTAGGTAATTAATAATAGAGCAAGGTTGGTATTGAATTTGTGGAGGAAGGATCCACCTTTCAATCGCCAAAATTGTGACTCGAATCTATGAGTCAAATTTAAGATATAATCGTGTGAAGTTGTATTAGGTAATTAATAATAGAGCAAGGTTGGTATGGAATTTGTAGAGGAGGAAACCACCTTTTAATCGCCAAAATTGTGACTCGAGTCTATATCTAATAAACTATATCTAAAATTTGACTCATCGACTCGAGTCACAATTTTGGCGATTGGAAGGTTGATTCTTCCTCCTAAATTCCATACCAACCGTGCTCTGTTAATTAATATCTACTACGACTTCACACGACTATATCTAAAATTTGACTCATAGGCTCTAGTCACAATTTTGGCGATTGAAAGGTGGATCCTTCCGCTACAAATTCCATACTGACCTTGCTCTGTTAATTAATATCTACTACGACTTCACACAGCTTTATCTAAAGTTTAACACAGCAATATCTTTTTCCATTTTACAACAATAAAATAGGTTTAGTGTCTCTTAAGGCTGTATGGTACTGAAAAAATCAAATTTCTTTAGTATCGATATTTAAATGCCCCTAAATGTATACAAATGGTGTGTCTTTGAAGAGTTTTGAGGACCATATTTTGTAAATTTTGCTTACTAAACTTTACTTATATTGTTTAAATGTGTTAAATTATTAATAAATTTATTATTTTTTATTATTGCTGATCTAAACATTGCATATTTAATAAATTAATAACCACTTATCTTGGACACAATTTTTATTTCATGTTTTGTCTTCTAACGACAGTAATTTTAAAAAATAATCGTCATTGCGGCGTAAAAACAAATAAACTATGTTTGACGTAATTTTTCGATCTTTATATCGATCAAAATTATTTTAAACTAAACTAACTTTAATTTTTAATATTTTTAACTAATATTAAACTTTATAACCTTACCATAGACAAACTAAACATTTTATTTAGATAATCATGTATTAATCTCTCAATTATACATCGAAGTTTATGCAAAAGATAGAATTAGGTCAATTGGTAATATTTTATAGTCAAAAACTTATTTTTACTAAACATGGTTTTTGACTATTTGAGTGACACACAGCCTTAAAACAAGTAATTATTATTTAAAATAGTTTTTTTTTCGTTCAGAGAGTTGTTGTTTTTCTAATATTAAATATTTGAATTAAATTTTTTTTGTATATTTTATAAAATTTGATTGTATATCGGTGTGAATTATATTAGTGTATTTTTTTCGTGATATAAAAAATTGTCGCGAAATGTTATGTAGTACATATGATTTTAAATGAAAATTTCGTGATACTAATTTTATATTACAAAACTATATCGTATACAAATTTACAATATTTGTTTTGTGACAGCAATAATAATTATATATACTTGACTATCAGGATAGTATTAAAATATTATGTAAATATATAATAGTCTTGCCATATTTAACTATAATGGTTTTTCGGGATGATTTTTCGGGATAACTTCCCAGAGGTTCATTACAACCGACTATACACTCACAAACAGAACGATAACATTTTAATATTAGAAACAATAGTAAATCGATTTAAATCACAAGTAATAATTACAGACAATTATATTAGGGAATAGAAGAATAAATAACTATAAGACCGATAGTACAATTAAATGTACAACTTTACATGCTGAAGAAGGAATTCAAAATAGGGAAGAAACCCATAATAAAATAATGACGCACTAGATAATATACATCCAATTAATATTAAACGACCATTAAAATTTACAGATTCTACTAATAACAATGATGCTAATGTCGATGACGACCATACTAAGGACACAGACACATGCTCAACAAGTCGAGAAAATAGAAACTAACACTGGCTACACTATTCTTAACCCTTCCAAGGCTACTGGTTAGTACACAAAACCACACATACAAAAATGTGTATATACTTTCCCACCGGCATTTCGTTGCAACCACACTATGTATTGGTTACTCTCTACTCTGAAGGAGAAGAGAAAATGCAAAAATTGATGATTGCATCACGTTTTATTCAAAAATTCATATAGTCTTGGAGGCGATATTGAGGTTATAGGATCTCGTTGTGTAATTTTAATGGTTTTTTTTATCTAATTATTAATTATGTCAGGTAAATGTACTATCTTTGATTACAAAAATGTTATTTAATTATGTGGCGCGTATATATATATACATTTGTTTGTGTTAAATATATTTTATTTGTAATTGGTTTGTGTGGTCTCCTGTGCTAACCACAAGGCACTTATCTAATTTTTTTTTTCTATAGAAAATTTGAACCGAAAGTTGTATTACATTAGAAATTTAACGTCTGATCAGGTGTATGATATTTTAGATGAAATTCCGTCAGACAATGAATCTGAAATATCATGGCCAGATGAGGCAAGGAACGAAAGTGATTTATTCGATATAGAGCAAATGGATATAATTTATGCTGATAATGTTGCTGAGGATGCTGTTTTAGAAATTGCAATTGAATCGGGAAGCGATTGGGAAAGCGAGGATGAAATACCTCTATCCAATATATTATTAGCAAATTCAAATCTATCTAACAACGAAGAAATCTGGACTTTTATCAATTGTTTTTACAAAGTATGTCGTGTTTATTAAAAAATTCACTTAACAAAATTTCGAGTTCTGAAATTTAAAGGTCGATTTTACCACTTTTAATAATATTACACCCGTGTAAATTTTGTATAAAATGTTGCTCTAGGAGTCTTGTAGGAGGTACGTTAATCTTATCCAGGTGTGCAATAAATTATTTGTGAGTCAGGTTGTACGGAATTAGCACCAGACCATGGAGGCTTCAAATTGGAATTTAAAGGACAACCTTATCCAAGTGTATAATCAATTATTTTTTGTGTCAGATTAGACGGGATTAGCTTTAAACGGTAAAGGTTTCAAATATGTAAGTTAAAGTTCGATTTTACCACTTTCAATAATTTATTACACCAGACTGCCACCAAATATTGGTCCAAATGTTATTCCTGGTGCTTTGTGGAGGGCAAATCAACCTTACTCAGGAGGGTAATAAATTCTTTTTGTGTCAGGTCAAACGGATTTTGCTTCAAACGGTAATAGCTTCAAATATGTAATTTATCTTTAAATTACATATTTGAAGCTATTACCGTTTGATTCTGACCCAAAAATAATTTATTACCCTCCTGGGTAAGATTGATTTTACCATTTTTAATAATTTGTAGTATAAAATGTATCGCATTGAATAAGACAGAATTTTTATATCAAATCAACGTTCAATATCATGTGTGTATGTTCAAATGATTTTTGTATCGATATATGTTATTTAGGTATGACGATTTAGGTTGCTAACACTTTTAAAATCAGCCCCTATTATAATCCCTAATTAAAATTAACAAAAATATACCTTTTTTATTCTTTATAAATACATTTCACCGTTTAATTCTCTCACGAGATAATTTGACATTTAATTACTCATAAGTGGAAGTAATTATTCCCATTTCACCGAACAAGACCACTTAGTACGAAAATACATCCCACTGAAAAAGAAGTACCACTAAACCGAAATCCATGATGAAATAAAGTATAAGGCATTTTGTTGTAAAATTACCAGAGTAAATTGTTTCGAAATTGTTTCGTCATAATTTTTGCTACTCGTAGAAGGCGTGTAGATATATTTTTAAAAAGCGGCAAGTACTAATTATAATAGCAGGGTTACATTTGCGTTAGCAAACTACTTGGAATGACTTCTCACTCACTCGACTACTCACAACAACCCAATAATAAAAATCGTTTCTTAAGTTTTACTTCTAACTAGCAAATATTGCGTTACAATGAATAATAACTCATAATTACTTTGCTAAGGGCCATGGAACCCAGTTATTAATGATTAAAGTTTATTTTACTAATTATTTATCCTAATTTTCTCTACTTAAATATTTGAATGATAAATTTGGCGAGATATACGATTTACCTATATCGATTAAATTGATTTTCAATTGACTTTTTTTATTGAAAACGGTTTTATGAACTTCAATTAAAGTTATTAATTAGAGTTATTCCAACGAGGTCAAGGCCCAATTTAAAAGGGACTCTAATCAACGCCGAATTGTATTTAAAATTACACTGTACCTTAATACGTATTATCGAGTCTATTTTTTATTTAAAGTTTAAAGAAATATAATGAAGGAGTCAAAACCACAACAACTAGCCTTTGTTTGGGCAAATTGGGGTTGTGTGATTATCATCGGAATTTATGGTGCTCAAAAGTATTATTATAAAATTACAAAAAGGCCTAAAAATAATTTATGCATTCACATTTTACAAAATTTTAAAAAAATATTATTTCGCTAATATAAATCTATGTAACTCGTTTTATTTCTGTTTTGAGATCATTGTAATAATAGAAATCAATCACACGGTCCGGATATATAGCGCATATTTTGATAAATTCATTGAATCTCAGTTAGGTTCCGCGAGGCTGCTGGGTGGTACATACTGGAATTCATAGGGGATTAGGAGGATGTTCTTCTTTCTCTCCATTTTACAATTTCCTTTATGCTGTCCTCATGTGGTCACCCAAATTTGTACTAAGCAATGGTTGCTTGACATCTGTCTCGATGTTTTTGTCGCATTATCTCTTTCTACCAAGCGCTCCCAAGACTAAAATAGTATATATGTTGACACGACATGGTTAGAAGACCACTACACTACTTGCTATTAAATTATAAAATAATTATGATATTGCTTAGTCCTGGTCTAGGGTCCATAAACATGGTGAAATGGCCCTGTTTGGAACTTAAGGTTTTGAGCATTCTTTATATGCCTCTCGAGATAGGTATTTCGATGAACTAACATTTTATATAAGTTTGGCTTTGGAAAATTGGAATCGGAGCAAATGGTGCTAAATCTGATAGCTGATAATTAATTCTATAATATAATAGTCCTTTTACTTTCTATTTCGATTAGGAATAAAATGCCGAAAATAATGTATAACAGTTTTTATTTAACCACGATGCACGAGACGAAACATGTTCAACATTATAACTTAAACCAAATTTACTATTATTTGTATACTATATATACTCGTACATGTTCGAGTTCTTATCGGCATAGTTTAGAAGGTTAATCTTCAATAGCACCTAAATTATATGAGTCTAAAAGTTTATCATTCCTTTGGTAGATATTCTTGAAGATGTTGTTGTGTGTATTGAAATTCTTCTACAACAGGAATAGTTTTAATTCCGATAAGAAGCCGAGAAAGTATACAAAAAACAATATTTGTTTAATATTCTCAATTGCGCATCATTTGCTTATAAAATGTATAACTCTAATGCTATCCAATACACTTGCAGTTGTTCTACCTACAAATAAAACCAAAATCTTTATGTAGCAGTAATGACTTTAAAAAGTACATCTATCAAAATATCTTTTATTTAACCTCCAACGCTGGTTCAATCCAAGCATCTTTTTATTATAACATTACTCACTGTTAACCATTTTTA
Organism: Nephrotoma guestfalica; assembly: GCA_963691935.1. Taxonomy (NCBI): domain Eukaryota; kingdom Metazoa; phylum Arthropoda; class Insecta; order Diptera; family Tipulidae; genus Nephrotoma; species Nephrotoma guestfalica. Next base: position 149,168,362 of record OY829914.1, on the reverse strand, counting down.
AAGTATACAGAAATATTCCAGCTGATGTGGCAAAATAAATTTCGCACTTTTTAATTCAATAAGAAGGTTTATTATATTATGTAGAAATTTTTCTACAGGGGGGAATTTTACTAGTGGGCTTCTCCTGCTATCTTTTCGATAGTTTGATATTTTCTAACTATAAAAAATATAACACAATTTAAAGTGTATTGTATATAGCAAACAAAACTTCTGTACCACAGTGAAACACCCTATACAATGTCCAAATAATTATAAAATATGATTACGTAATTGTCAAAATTTAAAATAACACGACACACTGTAATTATAAATTTAAAGAAATTATAAATGAAAAATTATTTACCTTCTGAACTTTTATTTAAAAAGAAATGGGCATTCCCTAGCAATGGTATTGCTCGTGGTCCCGCAAATTTGTTACCTAGGTCTACATAATGTTTACGTTTAAAATAAAACGAGAAGATACACGTAAATAAACCACATACAATTAGTATTAATAAAATCATTTTATGCTTATTTGTAATAAGATCGAATTGAATTTAAGAATTTTAACACATCTCTGATTTAAAAATGTATGATTACTACTGCTTATAATGCATTATTTGATAAGATTATTTTATCATTACTGAAATATTACACAAAACAATTTACTTTCACAACTTTTTAATATAACACTGATGTAGTGATGTATGAACCAACAATTGTGATGGAAAGAAAGTAAGTATATGACCAAACCAAATAAAAACAAAACAAAAAATACATTAAGATTTTAAGTTTCTTTTATTATATTATTTCTGAGGTCTGCTTCTTAAAGAAACACTGTAACTGTCAGTGTCGTATACATAGGTTTATATGAAAAATGCATATCATTTGAATTTGAATACATTCTATAATAATGTTATGAATGTTATGCTCAATGCGGCACTTGCATGTCGATAAATACGTTTTATTAGTTTTTGGAAAATTGGAATAGTAGTAGTTAAGTTGTTAGTAAACTTTTAAAGTGGTGTAGGATTAAGCCAACCTATCGGTTATTCTGTCCGAAATTATAAAAAAGTAGAAGTAACACATACACAACAAAAACTTCGCTCTAAGTTATTTTGTGGCTAATTTAAACAAAGTTTTAAACATATAAATATATCATCAGATTTCTTATTCTTAAAAAATGAGCAGTGTTACTAATAAAATGAACAAATTGGTTGTAACGGGTGGCCCATCTAACGTTTGCATTTTATTTTGGCTCTAATTCAAAGACGAATGAATATTTTTCAAAGCGGTTAGAAAGAGTATACATTGCCATTAAGTATGGAACACAATTTCATTCCAAGGCTTCCACGGCTGGCGTTACCGTACACCATTCTGTCAACCCTATTTTTCAGAACATTTTCGATTATATGGGCTCCTATCCCATTAATGGTAGCTTCCATTTGATCTTTCAAGTCTTGGATGGTCTCTGGATGGTTAGCGAAACATTTATCCTTAAAGGCTGCCTACAAGAAAAACCCCAACGGAGTAAAATCACAGCTGCGTGGTGGCCAAATGATATCTCCGTTAAGGCTGATTATTCCATCTCCGAAGACAGTGTGCAAAAGACCAATTGTTGCGTATGCCGTGTGGCAAGTTGTGCTGTCCTGTTGAAGTCAAAAGTCGTGTGTGTTCTCCTGAATTTTGTGTAAGAAAAACTCGTTTTTCTGACTCGGTAACGCACCTCATTGACTGTAAGGGCGGCTCCGTGTTAATTTTCGTAAAAAATGGACCAATGGTTCTCAGCCCCTAATGCGACAATTTTGCTTGTTGACATAGCCTCCGAGGTGAAAATGAACTTCCTCGGAAAATATGATTTTTCGGTAAAAATTCTCATTTTCTTCTCAGCGCTCCACAGCCCAATTAGCGAACCGAAATGTTGCGGATGGTCATTTGATTCAGCTCCTGCAATAGTTGAACTTTGTACGCCTTCATACCGAGGAGTTTATGCAAAATTCTCATCACAGAACTGCGTGAAATGTTCAATTCTAAAGCACGATGGGAAGTTGATGTTGATAGATGCTCAGACACATTCTGAGCAACAGTTACAATGTTCTCGGCTGTACGCCCTGTAAATGAACGTATACGTGTTGATATATCCAATAGCAATCCATTTTCACAAACTCGCTTCACAAATTGGATCAATTGGTGAAGAGGACATACATTGGAATTGTAGGCATTTCATTTCTACTGAATTTTCCACGTAAATTTCTTACAGTTTGGGTAACACTCACCACCTTGAAAGTAAGTTTTAAATATTTCCCAATTTTGTTCAAGTAAAGCCAGCCATTTCGTAAATGGCAAACATTAAACTAATTTTCTGTGATAACACGTTTGACGTAAGTGTTGCCACTCTCGAAATAACGGGTAGTTGAAATTACAAACGCTAGATGGGCCACTCGTTAGCATTGAAAAGACGGGCTAGATCATGTAATGTATTATTTCCTTAAGTTGATCATGGATATTATTCTATATAGATGACTTGTTGTTTTTATTCAAAGTAATGATAAGTTGACTGTTGGTAGATATGTTAAGTAAATTATGGTTTCTTTGAAGATTTTATACGATATTAAAATTGTACCCTCCTTTCTAGGTACACCCGTTTTTAAGGGAAATTATTCCGTTGCGTGGTAATTGCTCTGTTGCAAAGTCCCCATCAGGAGCTATACTAGTCTGCCATTCTTGTCCAATTAAGAAAATGCTCTTATTGTTTTTCAACTTGATACATGTATCTTGTAGACTTCCCGATGCTGCTTTTACAATATGATAATTGAAAGGTTCTTGTGATTCTAATAAATGTGTATTAAACATATAGAATTGTTGTTGTATGAGCAATAAATAGGAAGTAAAACATACACATATATTCGTTGTTGCTATATTTGAAATGACTAAACTCGTCCTTTGACATCATGGTAGTGTTCATCATGATGTATTCAGGTTACGTAATCACAATGTTGTCGTCTTCGATACTAAGTAAGTAGAGTGTTTTCTTTGTAACTTGGAGCTCCTGGGTTGTATTCCTGATGGTGACAAAAAATTACGACTGGGCTTTTTTAATGTGTTATGTGTTACAACGTGCATTGTCTATATATATCTCAAGCCATAGTTGTATTTTCTCAATAAATATCAAGAAGTTATTTGCTGCTTTACAGGTCGCATGAAGTATATTTTTGCTTTAGTTGTTTTTAGATTAGAATCAGCAATCGATATTTTATTTTTGACTAGAACTAACAGATATCCTTGATTTAGCTTGACTCGTTTTATTTCTTTTTCGTAGTGGTTAGCATCACGGTCATCAAGGACGCTAAACAAATCACTTGCCAAACTGTGTGCAATGTTAAGAATATCTCATTTGCGTCTATTTGCCTTGTAGTGAGAAATTTCGTTTTTCTCTTCTAAGTCAATTTATAGGTGGGTGTGAAAGTTGATTATTTATCACAAAGCACATTTGACGTGTTTGTACAGTTGGCTCGATGCAAAGCTGATCTGTGATTTCGTCAAAATTCTAACTTAGTGATATTATAAAGTGTGAATTTTTGAAGAGACTGGACTAATAAAAGTTGCCACAGTAACTAAGCTTAGTAGTTGAGTTGGTAGTACTTTGAAATTCGTGATAGCATGTAAGAGTTTTGCTAGACTCCATTTCTGATTCTTTTCTATCTGAATTGTTAGCACTTAGTTTGCTAATGGGTCTTTTGAGTATAGCACCATTACTTCCTTTTGCTGTAATTACTCTATTTAAGTTATATATCCTTTCATCTTTTGGAATAGTATTCGCCGATGGGTGACAGAAATATGCAAATTTAATTTTATAGTTGTAATTTGCAAAACACCAATTGAAAAGTGTCGTGGGGTTGGCATTAGCGAATTTGATTCGGATGTAATTGTTGTGAGCGGCGATGAATTAAGACATGATACAATCTATGATACACCTATTGGTAGTTCTTCATACGAAAAATTGTGTTTCCAAAAACACTTTTATGGTTTAATTTTAATGACTTAATGACTGCTTCCCAGAGTCCCCCGAAATGTGGAGAATATTGTGGTATAAAATGTCATTGGACTGCTATGTCAGCTAGTGAGTGTTGAAGTTCAGGAATTACTTGTTGTAATTCTTCTTGCTTTTTTCTGTCAAATGTGTTTCGGCTCCCACAAAATTGGCTCCATTATGGTTGTGAATTCGTTGGTAAAGACCTTTTTGATAAATAAATGTGTTAAGATCGCAATAAAGGCTGCAGTAGTCATATTGCTGATAACCTTATAGCTTTTGCTGTCTCTGAGCGAACGTCAACGACATCATCGGATTCATCAAATCCAATCGACTTAGATGATTCGGCCACGGTTCTAGATCTCCACAACAATGGATGATCACTGGTGTTCTACCAACAACCAGCCAGAGTGTGTCGTAGAGTAAGACCCTAACTGCGCTGGCGTGGATCGAGACGGGTGGATGACCATAGTGCAGGCGGCAAAATCTCTTCATGGGATGTGAAAGCTAGAGAGAGAGAGAGAGAGAGAGAGAGAGACGAAGAATGTTACTTCTACCGTTGATGATCCAGTATTTGTTTCTTAGATGTAACAGAATTAATTGAATGATGTCTGGTTTCATACTTCAGGTTTCAATTGGTTATTCTCCCTCCTTTCTTAGTATTAAGTTCATCAATAAATATAGTATATTGAGCGAAAGCAGGTCGGTTTTTGTTGATACTGAGCCTTTCAAACAAGATCTGCATGATTTCAATCTGGAACTCCACATGTTAAATTATTATAATCAGCTCGTTGCAGGATTCATATACTTTTCAATAGAAAGTAAAATTGGAGAACCAGTAGTTAACGAGAGACAACGAGAGTCTTTTTGTTCATTTTTGAAAATCGTTCTATAATCTGCACAAACGGATTAACTATTTCTGATGTTGCAAGTGTCACTTTTGTCTAATTTCCAAGTTAGTGTCACTTGGAGCAGTAGTTTGTTGTGACCAATGTTCTTTTTAAAATTGTAACGAATTTGAACCGGTCCACCATTAATTGTTATACTTTAGTTATTTTGTGCCGATGCCTCTTGATAAAAAATCTGCTGGATTATCAATTAATTCCACGTGATGCAATTGTGCTGGACTTGAAAATGTATGAATTTCTGATATTCGATTGGCCCGTTATTTGCAGGATTTGCATGGCTTCTTTAACTTGATGCATTATATATATTTAATTTTTAATAAATGAGAGTTAGTTCTTTTGTTTGTGTGATAATTTAAACTTTTTTAATTTTACATTAAATTCCAGTTTCGCTCTTTCTCAATTTTAACTATTCTCATGAAGTGAATAGTTAAAGTTGGCAAAAAGCGAATGCTCGAAACTTGGACTTAATGTAAAATTAACAAAATTTAAATTGTCACAAAAACAAAAAAACTAACTCTCATTTAATAAAGATAAAATCGTGATAAAAAGTTCACAAAATGATAACCATAGAAAATAATAATTGGATTTTACTCGTAGCTTAGCAACGCTCCATAAAGCTCAAGACTAGGTAGCGAAAGTAAGTTTTTGCTCGGAGCAACTTATGTTTTTGATGTAGGTTTCAGTGGTTGCTTACTGCACACTTAGGCCAATTTTTAGGCCCATTGTGATACCACTCATTCACTCCACATCATTAACCCACCTACTTCACCTACTCACACAACTACAGTATACCACCTGCACATTGCAAGCTCCATGTCAACCTGTACATTGACATGGAAGGTGTGTCGGCGCGTGACACGGAATTCTGCACTCCATCAGAGGGTCTTAGTTGTATTTATTAGCATCACCGATCGTAATCGATGATGAAAATTCGATTTGCATCTAGCCTCTGATGGGATTCGAACCCAGCACCTTCCGGTTCAAGTGCCGAAGCTTTAACCACTGCACCACATGTCCGGTTTTTTTGATGTAAAAACCCTTGCATTGATAATACCTTATAGGCCTCTTCTTAAGCGTCGCAGAATCCATCCAACTCTGATTTCTTGTTCTTCTCAAAAGGGATCCAACGTGGGATACATATTTCTTCCAGAAGAAGCAGTAAGTTTATAAAGTCCTGTCATTTTGTTTATATGTGTGACGCAAGTTCTTCGTCGCAAGAGAGGTCTGCTAGCCAGAGTTCTTGGGTCATAAGCTCGGCTACAACCAACAACATACAAGCCAGCATAATTGATCAAAAAGTTTTGTCGTAAGTAGGCTTCGTAGTTTTGACGATATCAGACGACGATTGAGTGACGTTGAAGCCGAATGTATCTGCTGCTGGATTCCAGTGTAGTCCAAAAGCTTTAATGGTATCGTCAAGTTTAAATTGAAATCGATTACGATTTTTTAGATGTGATATTATGGATTCCAAAAGGACGGAGTTGTAGACCATTTTCTTAAGATAATCCACCGCTGTTTAATAAGAAAATGGTTTGTTTTCGGTTGAGTAAGGCTTCTTCCAGTATGTTTCTCCAGAAAAATCATATAAAACTACGTAAGGCGTATAATCATAAAAATATCCAGCCTAATTTGGTTTGTTGGGTAATCGGTTATCGAATGCGGACTTTGCTACATTACTCATTAAAATTTCTCCATAATGCAGACTATTATGTATCTGATACAGACCTTGGTATGTTTCGATTTCCATGGATTCAGAGGCTGCTCTGGCATATCTCGCGTTATGTTTTTGAATGCTTATGCCTTTATGGCTACATAAATTATATTTGGAGTGCAATCCTCTCTTCATGGTAAATTCAACTGTTGAGTTCGCCACTCCAACTTCGGATTTTCTCATGATGCCTGTAACTTCTGCAACAGCGAATTTATGTTTTCTGAGGCAACAGTTCGCGTACTGTTGGTACCATGAAGCAGGCTGTGATGCGAACCTTTGCATAATTCACAACTTTTATTACATGCAAGTTTGTGTTCTGGAAGCAAGCATCTTCGGCACAGCGGTTTATAATATAATGCCTAACTTCTTTCGATTTGTGGTAAATTTCAGAATTTATCACGTTTGGGTAGATTATGCCCTAGTTAACAAAAGCTTCATTTATCGAGTTTTTTTTGTTAAAGCATCATTTGACTTACTGGATGAGGTTGTTTGTTGGTTTACCTCGTTTTTTATAAGTTTTATCTAGGGTTTTTTATAAGTTTTATCTACTCTCAGAGATTGGAAACTTACTTCTTGAAAGGCTATAAAATCTATCATAGTATCACTTTCCTTAATCTGTATTGATTACTTGGTTTTTAATTGTATGCAAGCATTCAAGTACATTATCATGTAATATTCGGCGACCATGAGTGGAACCTGACGATAAATTTGGTACTTCTAAAATCGTGTATGTGCGATAAATTATATTGGGTGCACTATGCGAAGACTATTCAAAGTGATTGTTTTCCGACAATTTTTTACACATACCTAGAAATTTATCGATGAGTCCGGACTCATGTGTCTTGTGTGGGCGTAAATGGTATTATGAGGCCAGAAACCAGTCTCAAATGGGTCCTCGTGTGGATTCACCCAATGTATTCTAAATTCATGTATGTATTGTAAATATGTAATATGGTCATTCATGGATAGGTGGAATTATTATTTATTATTAACTGCTTTCAATGCTTATTTAATTGGTTTATAATTTATTTAATTAAATTAATTTTCTTTCTAATTATTAATAGTGCACGCTGAAAATTTGTACTTAATTTTCAATTTCAAATAATATAAATAAAACACAATTTTTGTAGATTGGGTATGAGTTCTGTGTATCGATTTTGTCCCAAAATGTGTGAAACGAAATGAGTGTAACCGGAAAGATATAGTAGTAGTATTTATGTTTATGTTGGTTAGTGACGCGGGTATAAGTGGTTTGCTTTACTATACACATGCAAACCACGTGACATTGTTTATTAGTTTATTCTATTAACCCTTGATGAGATTTTGGATTCCTATATTGAGGAAATTTATTTGAAAAATTCATCATTTTGGAACAATATGATTGGTCGAAAAAATTCTTTAAACGAATGAAAAGACAAATTAACGCAACACTGAATCCGCCTTTACAAGATAGTGTTACTTTTTAAATATTTATGTATTTTCGATTTTTTTTTTAATAATTAATATTTTATTTTTAAAATTTTTAAATTTAAATTAAATTTGTTTATAAAATTTTAACATATAACATATAAACATATAAAATTAATTTATTATAGAAAAATATTAAATATAAAATACATTAGCATGTTAAATAATGACACTCAACAGCTCGTGAGCAGACGTTTTGTGTTGAGAAAAGGAAATAAGCAACATAACAATTAAACGACAATTAAAATGACACAAATACGAACAAAAGAAAAATACAAATACAAAGACATAATTGTGTATTGTACAGTGTATACGTATTCGATATGTTTTGCTTCACTCATTTTAAATTAGTAACTCACGGGACAAAATCGATATACTGTTCGTTTTTATCAAGCAATTCAAGTTGGAATTTGTATACGTATTCAGTGTATAATATACACTTTTAATATGTGTGCCGTCATTTTCTATCTTTGTGTGTGTGTCAAATTCTCATGAAATTTCGGAAAAATGTTGACCCGATTTTATAAAGAGCACTATCGGTTGAGAAACAATACATCATGAGTATTTTTTCCTCTGCTCGCGAGCAAAGGTAAAAATGACAGATAATAAGACAATAGTTTCGATTGCATTTTTTTGTGAATTTTACATTTATATTTAGATAAAACTTAAATAAAATAAATTTTATTAATGTTTTTTAATAAATTTAATATTCCCAGTTTAATTATACATTTATCTATATTTGTATGTATTATTTATGGAAATAATATTGAGAAGAAAAAGTTTAATAAATTATAAAGTGGATTAACTGAGGATATATGAATGATAATGAAATTACTTTTAGATTTATTTCCTAGGAATTAGATTAAACTATTTAGAGAATTAACACAACACTTTATTAATTTAAATGGTATTGTGAAATTTAATAAACTCACAAATTATGTACCTAAGATATTATTTTGGGTTCTTAAATGACGTCAAAACACGAAACAAAACAAAACACGTACACCAATATGTACACCACTACTATTACGTTCCGGTAAAATCCAAGTTGAATTGTAAAAAACGAACAGAATTCATGTCTTGGACATCGATTTTGTATGCTTTTTTTTCATTCCACTGGGAATTTACCGGAACGTCATAGTAGTGGTGTATCTATTGGTGTGCGAGTTTTGTGTTGTTGACGTCACTTAGAACAAAAAATAATATGTTAAGTACATAATTTGTGAATTTATTAAATTTCACAATATTACTTAAATCAAATTCCAAGTAAATAAATCTAAAAGTAATTTCATTATCATTCACGTTTCCTCAGTTAATCCATTTCCTAATTTGTTAAAATTTTTCTTTTCAATTTTATTTACATTATTAACAAAACAATATACTGATAAACATATAATTAAACTTGGGAGTATTAATATTTATTATCAAACATTAATAAAATTTATTTTATTTAAAATTTATTCAAATATAAATTCAAAATTCATAAAACAAACTTCAATCGCAACTATTTTATTATGTGTCATTTATTTCACTACTCACGAGCAGTGGAAAAATTCTCATGATGCATCCACATATACTTTTTTCAATCAATAATGCACATTTATAAAATCGAGTCAACATTTTGGTGAAACTGAATGAGAATTTGACACACACATAAAGATATAAAATGACAACACACATATTAAAAGTGAATATTATACACCGTATACCTATACAAATTCTCATGAGAATTTTGTGAGAATTTCGTACAAAATCCCTGTCCTGGTTTAAAGGGGTGAGACTTCATATGTGTTACGGCACGGCAAAGGGAAAGCGGATTTTTAATTTTTTAGTAATTTTTTCTGTGAGCACCTAATTGAATTCTCAAACCACACTGACTACAAAATAATATTACCAGCTCGAGCGAAACAGTTATCGAAATACAAACACCCACAAACGAACCAACAATCTGTTCAGCATCTGAAATCAAACCAGGGATATTTACCCCACACACACTAATCCAACCAGTCAATTATAAAGCACAAATTATTGTATCCAACACCTTAACAGTTGACGCAGAACTAACAAATTTTCAGCCAGAGTTAGAAACGATATCCGAGACACCGCAATACACATACCTACCAAATAAACCCGACGATCGACAAACACGCATCATACAAACAATTACCGAAAACTTAGACACTGAAAACAATGTGGAAGAAAACCTAAGCATAATGAACTTATATTTACAGCACCAAGACATATTCTTCCTAGAAGGAGACTGACTAACCACTATAAACGGAGTACAACATAATATTAACTTGTACACTGATCCCAAACCAAACCATATCCAACGTTACCGACTCCCCACAAGCTCACAAGAACGAGATAAATAAACAAGTCAAAGAAATGATTGATGAAGACAAGATTCAACCAAGCACCAGCCCTTTTAACAGCCCCCTTCTCGCTGTACCCAAAAAACCAGGACCAAACAGCAAACCAAAATTGAGAGTAGTCGTTGATTTCCGCAAATTAAACGACATTACAATATGAGATTCCTTCCCTCTGCCAAATATAAACGATATTCTCGACCAACTCGGTCATGCTCAATACTTCTCTACACTAGACATGGCTAGTGGATACCACCAAACACAAAAGAACTCCAACAATACCTATAAAACAGCATTTTGTACTCGAATGCCATTTGGTTTAAAAAAATTACAAGCAACTTTCCAACGAACAATCAACCATGTTCTCCGAGGTTTCCAAGGCCTCAAAGGTTTCATATATCTAGACGATGTAATTATCTATGATAAAAATTTAAAAGACCATAACAATAAACTCACGGAAGTATTTGAAATATGCCGGTAAAACAACCTTCAACTACAATGCACTAAATGCTAATTCATCAGAAAAGAGATTACCTTCTTAGGCCATCTAATAACTCCAAATGGTATTAAACCAGATCCTACTACTACAAAAGCAGTATAAAATTTTCAACTCCACGAAATATGCGTGAAACACAATCATTCTTGGGCCTAGTAAACTATTATCGCAGATTCATTCCAAAATTTTTTCAAAATCGCAGAACCTCTAACAAAATGAACACGTAAAGGAATCCCCTTTATATTTAACGAACAATGTGAGCAAGCATTACAAACTCTTAAAAACTACTTAATCAAACCACCCCCCCCCCCCATACTAAAATACCCCAACCTAACAAGACCTTTTACACTGACAACAGACGCCAGCGATTACAGTTTAGGTGCAGTCCTATCTCAAATTTACCCGCAAGGTGAATTCCCCTTCGCTTATGCCAGCCGAGCATTAAGTAAATCTGAACGCAACTATTCAACAATAGAAAAATAAACGTTAGCCATCTACTGGTCAGTCAATAATTTCCGACCGTATCTGTACGGCAAAAAATTCACAATAGTTACAGACCATAAACCCCTCACCGGTAATTTAACCAAAATCCCCAACCGTATCCTGAAATGGAACTTAAAACTATCAGAATATAGTTTTGAAATTATACATAAATCAGGTAAATTAAACGCAAACGCCGATGCACTCAGCCGCAAAAAACAACCAGACGGCAAGTACTAGGAATCACTACATCACGTGCCCAAAGCAGAATACAAACCAAAGGAAAACTATATTCAAACAACGATAACTATAATACGACACCCCATGTTCTACAAACTTCACTCCACATGAATTAGTCTACTGACAACCTGCTCTCATTCCCAGTGCTGTTCAAAAGGAACCCGAACCCACATATTCTTAAGAACGATTATACCCAAGAAATAAAAGCAAGGTTAAGATTAGCCCACGCTGTAGCCCGTGAACGCATAAACAAAAACACCAAACCAAAAATCGATATGATCAATCAATAAATCCACTACAATTACAGTCAAATGATCTAGTATGGCTCAAAAACGAAGCCAGACGAACAAAACAAGAAGCACTATGGCTCGGCCCATACAAAGTATTATAAATTAGCTCCCCTGTTACTACAGCCATTGCTAATTGCAATCAACCAGATAAAAGTCAAGATACACAACAATCGATTGCTCAAAGATCAAAGTCAATCTGAAGCATTATCCCCCACATTCTCTAAAAAATAAAGGAGTATATCAACCCAAACATTGAAAACACAATCGTAAAACATTCTATCCATACAAATCGATCATAAACCATTTCATCAATCACAAAATCTTTTAAAGTGCAGACTAAATTTTTTTTTATATACTTATAGAACAATGAACCCAATAATGACTATCATGACATTAACAGCAGTAACAGTAGCAATACCAATAAAGACAAACGAGGTATTCAAAATCCAGAACTTGAACAACAGCAGAATCTACTTCGAGACAATCAGCACAGCAATATTTTTCTCTAAACGTATAAAACTAATTACCGAGATAAATATTCCCGAAACAAACCAGATAATCGAAACACTTTTCAACTGTAATCAACATTTTAAAACATTATGCGACGAACTATTAGACAGTAATCCCGCAGATCTTTGCAAACCCTTCCGCAGAGAATTAAAATGGCATACAACTTAGATCCAAAGACAAGATGACAAATTATCACAAATGTACGGCAACAGACAAAAACGCGGACTAATAGACCTAGGCGGCAGAGTATATAAATTCTTCTTCGGTATTATGGATTCAGAAGATTCACACAAAATATATGAAGACTTACAGAATCTGAATAATGACCAAGAAAAACTATTCAAATTAGAAAACGAGAACATCGCAATCTTAAACGCGAATTATGACAGTCTTTCTAAACCAATTATACAACTTCAAAACGAAACACAAGAAATCGAGGATAAATTGAACCAACTCATTGTCCGATCAAATAATCAACATGAAGTATTCGATAGAGCACAGAAGCTTAACCAACAGACCATGGAGCTATCTTAACTACTTCTCGTACAATGCCTTCACATCAACAGATTACGAGAAGAAGCAACTGAAATAATTACATCATTCGAAAAAGGAAAACTGCATCCATTAATCGTACCTTACAATAAGATTACCAACATAGTAGAAAGAGAAGGATCAGGGATTAACAACAAAATGATAAACCAAGAACTACTACGACAAATCGCAGAGATAGATTTTACAGAAGCACAAGGAAAAATCATCGTCAAAATAACCATTCCCATCCTGGATAAAGAAAAATACATCTTATACAAGCCATATCTCATCCCATTCAAGATACAAGGAGAGTACAAAACATTCATAACGGAAGCAGAATATTTAGCAATTAATAAATCAACACGAAAATCGATAGAACTCCATACTGAAGAGATACGAAACTGTAAAACTGCAAGAGACCATCTAGAAGCCAAACTAAGGACATGTGAACACAAACAAATACTACCTGAGCAAACTACTCACTGTTTACCAAACTTATTCTTCAACCCATGCAATACAGAAAACAAGTGCCATACCTTGCCTACAAATCCAGTCAATACCATCACCAAACTATCAAACATCAACGTTTGGTTATATTCCATCATGCAGCCCATTAAAAAGATCATCGAATGCAAGAACAATACATGAAGCCCTTATCATCAGATGCAGTTTAAGACAAGAAATAATCCAATTTTTAAAATTTCGTTATTTAATCGAATTTATTCCTTTTGCATACTAATAGCAATAACCTCGTATCTACATTAGATAAAAGGATTTATTATACCATTTTAGAGTCTGCATTAAAATAGTTTTTAAAATAGTTGGCCACTTAGGTTCTCATACATTTTTTATCACCAAAGACGGTCAAACTTTTATTAAAAAAAATATTTATCAGACTTCATGGTGAAAATTGAAGTTTAGATTTTTTTTTTTTTCAAAAAAAGTGCAACTGCTACACATACTATTTACTGCATATCTATTAGTGTAGTAGAATATTATAACTCCAAAAAACCGATGGATTTAATTTATTTGTAGCCGTGGTGATCGAAAACGTAAAGTAATGTGAAAAAATGGACTTTTTTTTTTAAATAATTTATCTTAGGTACTACTTGGGGTATTTTTTTTTGTATTTTATTGTGAGCGCCCAATAGCTCTACTATAAAGTGCTTCAGGCTTATCCATTCATTCTGGGACACCCTGTATATATCGTAGTGGGGAAACAAATTTATTTGTTTCCGTGTATACGATTTGATATATAGTACCAGAATCTACTTAAATATAAGTCCTGCTCTAACTCTCATTGACAGATACCTATATAAAAATAACTACCGAAGATTGTGTTGGTTACACTAACAATCCAATGCAAATTTGATTTTTTTTGCATTTTTGCTTTGTTTCTGAACCAACGCATTTATACTTAGTTTATTTATACTATCTTTAGTTAGTTAAAATTGACAGCTCGGTGTAAAATTTTATTTTCATTTAATAAATAGTTAATTAAAGTGGTTTTGGGTTTTCATTAAGTTAAAATAGTTTTATAGTGGTGTACGAACAATTTTATAATATTAAAAAGGTGGTGAACGCATATATATATAGTGTTTTAAGTGAATTATTATTTGGTGGCAACAACAACAAGTGTTTGTTTATATTTAAGCGGCGTGTTTTTAGACAGTAAATAAAGTCAGGTGTGGGCAAAAGGAGGGCTTCGGCCCTTGAAAGGGGCGATGTTTGAAAGCCCAAATAGATTCGCACCGTTGAGGATGTTGGGAAATAATACCCAACCCTCCAAAAGGAAAAAGATCGAAGAAATGCGAACAAAGAGATTAGGATTCGGTGGCGGTGCAGATATAATGGATTGCAATAGAGTAAACGAAAAATATCTAATAATCAAGCACGAGCAGGAGGGACAAAACCTGTCAAATTTTTCACCTTTTGGAATACAAAAAGCGCTGGATATGATAACCAAAGGTATCATTAAAACGCAACGTTCGAGAGCTGGAGAACTCTTGGTTCTGACAAAAAATCAGGCAGCGACGGATGCATTATTGAAGGCAACATCTCTGGGACAATTGGCCAAAATAAAAGTGACGGAACACCCCATATTAAACAGTTCCAAAGGTATCATTTTCTGCCACGACCTAAAAAGTTTAACTGAGGAGGAAATCAAAGAAGGGCTTAAGGACCAAGGCGTCATAGAGGTATACAAAATAAAGAAATGGGTGGAAAATAAATTAACGGACACAGCAGCAATTATCCTGACTTTTAATTCACCAGTATTACCGGAATATGTGAGGCCAGGCTTTATACAACTAAGCATTCGATTGTACATTCCAAATCCGTTGAAGTGCACCGAATACCACAAATTTGGTCACACCAAAAAGAGATGCACAAGTGATCCTAAGTGCTATAAATGTAGTGAAGTAACACCACACAACCAGCCGTGCACTACACTAAAATGCATAAATTGTGGAGAGGCACACACCAGCAACAGTAAGGAATGTCGAATATATAAACGAGAAGTAGAAATAGTGAAAATTAAAACTGTAGATAGATTAACATTTCCCGAGGCGAAAGCCAAATATTTTCGATTATATGCAAACACCACACCAGCTAACCAGACAACATATGCAGATACACTAAAAACATCCTTTAACCCACCAAACACACCACAAAAGCCGCAAAACAAAGAAAACCAACTAGAACAGACAAAACCACAATCATATCCAAAAACTATTTCAACTTCAAGGCAACAACAGACACAATTAAACCAACCACAACAACAACAGCAACAAAAAGATCAAGTACAACAACAACAAAACCAACAACAGCCGCAACAACTAAAACAACTACTAGAAACGAACAAACTACAACAACAAATACAGCAAGTACAACGACAACAAGAAAGATTACAACAACAACCGCAATCAAATCAACAAACAACTTGTAATACAGCAATGGACATAGAGACAATAAAAAAAAATGAAGCATGGCTATGTAGCAATGAGACATTCTAATTTAACTCCAAAAGAATTAACACTATTTGGAAATAACCATGTAAGTATGATTGATGATGAATGAGGGAAGGAGGAGAGAGAACGCATTTGCATTTATAAATGCCCTATCCTTTCTTCATTTCTTTGAATGGTAGAGCGAATGCTGAGATCCAATGAATGCATGAAAATTGGTCAGATAAATATTCGCAGTATATATGCCAATGGCGATATGTTGCGGAATTATCTGACCAATAATGATGTGAATGTGATGATTTTGTGTGAAACTTGGGAGCGGGAGGGTAAGACGTTTCGAGTGAAAGGATACAATTATCTGTCCCGACCGAGGGCTGATGGCTTCGGCGGCGTGGCGATATTGGCACGTGCCAATATCAGCCTGGTCCTTTGTGACATACCGCGCTTCGAGCACATTGAAGTCATCGCGGCCAAAACTCGGAATCTGCACAGAAACTTGTTATTTGTTAGTATCTATGCAACTCCAGTGTTGTCTACGACTGACAGAGAGAGAAGCCAACGAGATTTTCAAATTTTGTTTGAATGGGTGGAAGGCAAAAGTGACGTGATTCTAGCGGGTGATATGAATGCGCATTCGAGAATATGGGGGAGTGAAAGAACTGATGCTAGAGGTAACTGGTTGACCCGCCTCATTCTGAATTCCGATCTCGTAGTCCTGAATGATGGTGGGTCGACTAGAATGCCGAGAGTGGGGTCGACAGCCAGCGCGATAGATTTAACTTTAATATCTAGCGGGCTGGCGGGCCAAGTCACTTGGAATGTCACAGATGAGAATTTGGGTAGTGATCATTATTTGATCAGGGCATGCTTAGGTGGTATAAATGTTGACATAGACCGTAAGGTCATTATGAATGGTAAGAAATGGGTCGAACGTATGAATGAGATTCTCACAATGAAAGAAGTAAATGAGGTTAACCAACTTGAGGATGAAATAGAGAGAGCGAATGAAATGTGCACTATAAATATCAGAGGGAATGAATACAAGGTGAATGGTTGGTGGAACAATGAAATCCAGTATTGGTATGAAAGGAAACGGATAGCATTGAGAGAGTTCAGTAGGTGTATATGTCATGAATGCAGAATAAATTATGGAAGAATGAATGCAAAATTGAAAAAGGCTATCCGTAGAGCGAAAAGGAAAAGTTGGCGGGACTGTGTATCAAAAATGACACATAGAACCACAACTAAGGATGTATGGGATAAATTTAATAGAGTGAGAGGATATAGAGCGCAAGGCAGAAATGCAGTGTTAGATGACAGAGAGAATGGAGGTGTCTTTTTACAAATGATTACGGACGTACGTAACAATTTGAGTGATAGGTATGAAGTTTTGCTACCTGATAATGAAAATGAATTTATGAACGATATGTGTAAGGAGTTTGAATGGGAAGAGTTCCGAGGGGTTTTAGAAACATCCAAATCTACTACCCCCGGAACCAACAGAGTGAGTTATAAAATGATTAGTAGATTAGAATTCGAAGCCAAGGCGGCCTTGCTTCGAATTCTCAATCAAGTATGGATGAGTATTCAGATACCGGAAAAATGGAAGGAAAGCAGAGTGGTACCTATTCCTAAAAGGGATCGAGATAGGAATCTGGCAACAAATTACAGGGGAATATGTATGTTGGATGTATTTGTTAAAATTATGAATGGTATGATGAAAGGTCGTATAGATAAATTTGTGAATGAGGGAAATTTGTTGCCGGAAACCACCTTTGGGTTTCGTCACAACCACTCTGCTAATGAGTGTGTAGAAAAGTTTGTGTGGGAAGTACAAAAGGAAAATAAGTATGTTGTGGCGGTATTTTTGGATATAGAAAGGGCATATGATTACGTGGTTCCAGGGAAACTTTATCAAATCCTTATGGACTTGGGGTTTCCTTGGAAAATTTGCAAATGGGTGTATGAGTTCATGAATGAGAGAAAGTTAGTTTTATGTGGTAGAGGGTATAGGTTGGAAGGAGCGGTGACTATCGGCCTCCCCCAAGGCAGTAAAATCTCACCGACTCTCTTCAACCTGTATACGAGCTCGATACATAGGTGTAACTCCTCGGGCAAAGTCATTTTGCAATTTGCCGATGACTTTGTCCTGATGGGTAAGGGGAGTACCATCGGGGAGGCCTTGAGTCGGGATCAAGAATGTGTGAATCAGGTAACCGAATGTTTGAGTGAACTGAATTTGAGAGTAAATTCGAGTAAATGTTGTAGTATGGCTTTTAGAACGAATCGGATGGTTGATGTGCGAATATATAATGAGAGAATTGAGTGTGTGAAATTGACTAGGTATTTGGGAATCTGGATTGACAGAAGAATAAGTTTCAAAGTGCATATGGAAAAATTGGCCGATAATTGTAAGAGTAGATTGAACGTGATTAAAAGGGTGAGCAAAACGAAATGGGGAGCTCATCCGGGTGTGACTGATATGTTACGAAAGGCGCTAGTGTCAACTAAAATTGCGTATGGAATGAGTATATATGGTGATGGGTCCAAGGTTGGGTTTAAAAAGTTGATGCTTGTGGAGAATGCGTGTGCTAGAGTGGTATTGGGAGCGATCAATTCGACACCAATACACACTCTGTGGTCTGAATTGGGTGATTCGCCTCTTAATTTTAAGAGGGAATGGATCACCGTGCGAGAGACTGTGCGAATGTTAACTAAGGACAATAAATTAGTGAATGAAATGAAAGAGAGATTGCAAAGAGGGACGGTTTACAAAAAGACAACAAGATCACTGGTAATCTTGGAAAATATTAACATATTCTCCAAGATTCGTCCGGCAAATCCGAAAGTCCCTCCGAGCAATCTAATAGTGCGGTTGAAGTTTGGTGACACAACAAAAGCAATGATGAATGAGTTATCGGTTAAGAGCGAATTTTGCAAAATGCGAATGAATTATGTTGCACATGTGGAAGTGTATACAGATGCTAGTGTAAATGTTGATCGCGTAGGTGTGGGAATTTATATTCCTTCAATGAGGAAAGAGAAAATGGTAAGAGTGCATGACAGTATCTGTATAATGAATGCAGAATTGATAGCGATTATGGAAGGGATCAAGTTGGCAATGACACAAGGGAGAAGGAGAATAGTGTTATTCTCTGACTCCCGGAGTGGGTTGGAATTAATTAGTAAGGGTGGGGGAACTCATTGCAATGTGTATGTGGAAATGCTATATAAGTATCTTCAATCTTATGGGAGGGAGGTCATCCTTCAATGGATACCTTCACACCTACAGATTGAAGGTAATGAAAGAGCCGATATGCTTGCGAAACGGGGTTGTTTGATTGAGGATGTAAACGAATATGAATTCATGGATGCCAGAGACGTACTTCGCATGTTTCAGATGAATCTGTGGAGAAAATGGGAGAGAGAGTTTGTTGAAAAATGTCAGGTGAAAGGTAAGAAGTACTTTGAGTTGGTTAGGTCTCCTTTGAGGCAACCGTTCTTTAAGGTGCTCAAAGGAGATACTAGAATGTTACGAACTATGGAACGAGTGAGATTGAATCATGGAAATTGGAAAGAATGTTTGAAGAAACGTAATTTGGTTGTGTGTGAATTATGTGAAAGCTGTTTGGTTGTGGAGGACATCGAACATTTGATTCTGAAATGTTCTGCATTTAACCAGAGCAGACAAATGTTCGATGTTCTATTGAGTGCAAGTAGTTTGACTGAATTATTACGAATGGGAATGAACGTATATAAGAATATGTATGAATTTATTAGAACAAATCAGATAGAAGTGTGAAAGGGGATCGATGTGTGCTATGTGAATGACAAGAAATTAAAATTAAATTATTAGTAGTATGGTAAAAAATGTAAACAATTAAAAATTGTAAATTTTGAAACGGGCCATATGGCACCAAATTTTTGGAGCTAGTGCCAAATAAATAAAAATAAAAAAAAAAAAAAAAAATCTTTAGTTAGTTATTGTTTATTTCATATGTGTGAAATTAGCAGGACTTATATTTAAGTAGATTCTGATGTGTGATATGATTTGGTTTATGTATGTGAAATTAATGATTGTGTGGGTGAGATGATTATACAACACCTCCTTCTCTCGGGAGAGAAGTTTTCGGAAGAAAACTTCTTTAGTTGTATGTTAATGTTTTGTTATGGGATTATTTTATGTTTTCTTTAGAGAATATTGCTTAATTATTTATCTTAAAATTATTGTTCTTACTCCTAGATTAGTAAAGTTTTAGTTTTGATAATCTTGTTCTTTCTCGATTTATAATAGATTCGAGATAAGAAACAGTTATTACAAAATTCACATTTTGTCTTACTTTGTTTTATTCATGAAATTGTTCGGAGGCTGCATTGCATGATGGGTTGATTAGAGATGAAAATTATTATTCTATGTTACTGTAGTTCTCCTTTTACTTATTTGATTTGTTCTGCGTTGATTTGGTCTCGCTGTGTTTCGTTGTCTTTTATGCTGATGTTGGTCCATTTATTTGGCTTGATTTATGCTGGTCTCATTTTTTACGGCTTCTTCATCATCCCATATAGGTCATGGGTAGACTGCCGTTTTGTGTAGTTGTAACGATTCCAATTTTTTCTGGCATACTTTTGCTTGTTTGAGGTATTTTTCTTTTTGTTTGGTATTATCCATTTGGTACCATTTTGTTAAATGTAGTGGTTCTGGTGATGGTTTCTCGATTGTATATCCAAATTTATTTATTGGTGCATTGCTAGTTTTGGTTATTTCATCTAGCATTTTTAGTTTCAGGAGATTTAATGTTTTTTCATACGCTTCTTGGAATGTAGTCATTTTTGTTTTTTCTGTTAATTGATTCTGGCTTTAGTTGGTTTTTCTTGGTTATTCTTGATTTTTGTCCATTATGAGTATTCTATTTATATTATGTGTTGAATTATAGTATTCTGAGTCCGCTATGAGCTGATATGTCGGTAGTTTTTGGGTTGGGATTGCGTCTTATTTGGTATTCTGTGCTTCTACGTTAAATATGTTTTTGCTAATAGTCCTTTTAGTCGATTTGAATTTCTTTATCCATACGTATACGATTACTATGGTAATTATAAGGATGATGGTACTTATACTGAATATGCTTATGCGTTTTACTAGGTTTTTCTTCATATTTTGTCGCTGGGCATTTATTCTGTTGCTAATTTGCTGTAAGTTATTGATTTTTGTTGCTTCTGCTAGAAAGTCTTGGTTGTGTTTTCTGCAATCTATTAACTTTAGTTTAGTAGGTTCTTCTGCTATCTTGGGTTTTTCGAGATCTTCTAATTCTATCTTCTCTTCAGGTTCTGGTGTTATGTTGGATTGCTCTATCTTGATTTCTGTCGGATTACCATTTACTTCTACTATCCAATCTTTGGTTGATACTCTGCATTTGGTAAAGAATGTTATCGTTCCTTGGTTGCTGATTTCTATGTTAGATGTATTGTTCTTGCATTCGGTGATCATTTTAATGGGCTGCATGATGGAATATAACCAAACGTTGATGTTTGATAGTTTGGTGATGGTATTGACTGGATTTGTAGGCAAGGTATGGCACTTGTTTTCTGTATTGCATGGGTTGAAGAATAAGTTTGGTAAACAGTGAGTAGTTTGCTCAGGTAGTATTTGTTTGTGTTCACATATCCTTAGTTTGGCTTCTAGATGGTCTCTTGCAGCTTTACAGTTTCGTATCTCTTCAGTATGGAGTTCTATCAATTTTCGTGTTGATTTATTAATTGCTAAATATTCTGCTTCCATTATGAATGTTTTGTACTCTCCTTGTATCTTGAATGGGATGAGATATGGCTTGTATAAGATGTATTTTTCTTTATCCAGGATGGGAATGGTTATTTTGACGATGATTTTTCCTTGTGCTTCTGTAATATCTATCTCTGCGATTTGTGGTAGTAGTTCTTGGTTTATCATTTTGTTGTTAATCTTTGATCCTTCTCTTTCTACTATGTTGGTAATCTTATTGTAAGGTACGATTAATGGATGCAGTTTTCCTTTTTCGAGTGATGTAATTATTTCAGTTGCTTCTTCTTGTAATCTGTTGATGTGAAGGCATTGTACGAGAAGTAGTGAAGATAGCTCCATGGTCTGTTGGTTAAGCTTCTGTGCTCTATCGAATACTTCATGTTGATTATTTGATCGGATAATGAGTTAGTTCAATTTATCCTCGATTTCTTGTGTTTCGTTTTGAAGTTGTATAATTGGTTTAGAAAGACTGTCATAATTCGCGTTTAAGCTTGCGATGTTCTCGTTTTCTAATTTGAATAGTTTTTCTTGGTCATTATTCAGATTCTGTAAGTCTTCATATATTTTGTGTGAATCTTCTGAATCCATAATACCGAAGAAGAATTTATATACTCTGCCACCTAGGTCTATTAGTCCGCGTTTTTGTCTTTTGCCGTACATTTGTGATAATTTGTCATCTTGTCTTTGGATCTAAGTTGTATGCCATTTTAATTCTCTGCGGAAGGGTTTGCAAAGATCTGCGGGATTACTGTCTAATAGTTCGTCGCATAATGTTTTAAAATGTTGATTACAGTTGAAAAGTGTTTCGATTATCTGGTTTGTTTCGGGAATATTTATCTCGGTAATTAGTTTTATACGTTTAGAGAAAAATATTGCTGTGCTGATTGTCTCGAAGTAGATTCTGCTGTTGTTCAAGTTCTGGATTTTGAATACCTCGTTTGTCTTTATTGGTATTGCTACTGTTACTGCTGTTAATGTCATGATAGTCATTATTGGGTTCATTGTTCTATAAGTATATAAAAAAAAATTTAGTCTGCACTTTAAAAGATTTTGTGATTGATGAAATGGTTTATGATCGATTTGTATGGATAGAATGTTTTACGATTGTGTTTTCAATGTTTGGGTTGATATACTCCTTTATTTTTTAGAGAATGTGGGGGATAATGCTTCAGATTGACTTTGATCTTTGAGCAATCGATTGTTGTGTATCTTGACTTTTATCTGGTTGATTGCAATTAGCAATGGCTGTAGTAACAGGGGAGCTAATTTATAATACTTTGTATGGGCCGAGCCATAGTGCTTCTTGTTTTGTTCGTCTGGCTTCGTTTTTGAGCCATACTAGATCATTTGACTGTAATTGTAGTGGATTTATTGATTGATCATATCGATTTTTGGTTTGGTGTTTTTGTTTATGCGTTCACGGGCTACAGCGTGGGCTAATCTTAACCTTGCTTTTATTTCTAGTTCGTAGGAATATGTGGGTTCGGGTTCCTTTTGAACAGCACTGAGAATGAGAGCGGGTTGTCCGTAGACTAATTCATGTGGAGTGAAGTTTGTAGAACATGGGGTGTCGTATTGTAAACAAAAATGGTGTAATGGCACATTTCGTCCCAATTATTTCGGTCTATGCCCGTGAAGAATCTAAGATATTCTTTTAATGTATTATGGGATCTTTGTAAGGCTCCGTTTGTTTCAGGATGTTATGAAGTGGTGGTTATGTGTTTTAATTTCAGTAGTTTACATATTTCCTTGAAAGTGTTGCTTATGAAGTTGCTGCCTTGGTCAGTGAAAATTTTTTCCGGTGTGCCGTATTTTATGATATAATGTTCACAGAGGGCTTTCGCGACCGTGTTTGCTTGGGGAAAGTTTTGATTGGGGGTTGGTCCTGCGCCTGAAAATTTAGAGAGATCATCTTGAAAAGTTAATAAATACTTGTTGAAGTTTTCTGTTGTAGGTAATGGACCTACTATATCGAAAGCTACTCTTTGGAATGGGTGAGTGGATGTATCTGTGATTTGCAATGGCATTTTCGTTTTTCGGTGGTGTGCTTTGTTCTTTTGGCATAAGTGACATTTCCTAATAAATCTGTTAATGCCTAAAAACATTTTCGGCCAACAATATAGCATTTTGGTACGATTGTATGTACGCCATGTACCGGCATGTCCGTCAAAGAGTAAGTTATGGTATTCGTTGAGAATTTGTTGTCGTTTACGAGTGTCTGTACAGTTTCAATTTTCCTGATTTCTAGTTTAACTTTTCGATCTGCTACGGATTGTTTTATATATTGTGATTTAATAGTTTGTTTTATTAAATGTTTTATTATATATTATTGTTCGTTTTATTTGCGGTTTTTTTTACTTTATGTATTTTATTCTTATATAAAGAATCGATTAGAGTCGATTAATCATAATTTGCTTCAACCTTTCCTTGGCACCATAACCACTATGTATCAGGTCATGTAACGGCTATGCACATATATGACCCTAAGCTAGGCTAGGTTGGCGGAATAAGTTGTAGTATTATTGTATATTATTATTATTTTGGTATTATACAAGTCCCTGTCCGTATTCTGTTTGACTATGATGGCTTT
Source organism: Nephrotoma guestfalica (assembly GCA_963691935.1). Classification (NCBI taxonomy): domain Eukaryota; kingdom Metazoa; phylum Arthropoda; class Insecta; order Diptera; family Tipulidae; genus Nephrotoma; species Nephrotoma guestfalica. The sequence goes on along the minus strand of OY829914.1, from coordinate 149,144,019 downwards.
ACCATCTAGGTTAGTAAGAATTTTTTTTTCTGTGAGTTATGTTTACTTCAACCCACTATCCTTGGCTAGGGTAAACGGACTTAAAAGTCTAGTCTGGTGAGTGTAAACTTGTATATGAACCAATATTATACTTACCAAGAAGGAATTTGTTTCCCTCTTTGTGTGACTTAAATAACACTTTAATAAAATATGTTTTTTAACAGATTTATTTTATTACAACAATTAGTGAATTGTTTACAACTGACTGATATGATTTTAAAACAAATACTTTATGATTTTTCTTACAACCGCATTCACTAAATTTTACAACTGACTTCCGAATGAATATATTTTACAACTATACCCTTTGATTTTACATTTTGGGGTTTATATATATTTAATTTTTTATTGATAATTGATTAAAGTTTTGTAATGGGCGGGATTAAAGATCCTGATTTTTTGTAATTTTAATTATACTTATTTTTGATTGGCTCGATTTTGTGATTCTTTGTATTTTAATCGGGACCTTAAATTATTACGAGACTAATTTTTTATTTATTTTTTATGTGACAATGATATCTTACATATGGCTTTTCTAAAGATATCGTGGGTCTTTGTATACATTCAATTGTCCGGTGATAGAAATTTTTATTGCATGAATTTATTGATATTATAATGTAATTGAGTTGTAATTTTTGTGTTTATTTTATATAAACAGATACATAATCTTATATTTTGATAAACATATGTATCGGGATCTGAATTGTAAATTTTTTGTTGCTATCTTATTGTCCTATGTTTAATTATTTTTTTGTATAGTTTTGTATAAATTAATATCTTGTTGTTGCTATCTTATATGATATAGTTTTACATCCTCATTTATTGTTTTATTTTTTATAATTGGTATTTTATTGTTGTCTAAAAAGTATGTTTCGTTCTATTTACTTTGTGATTTTTTTATCATTAATATTTGTTGTTGTATAATTTTGTTGGACATGTATCGGATTCTGAATTAAAAGTTCTTATTTCTATCTTACGTGCTATTACTGGTTTTTGTGTTACCTGGACAATGTTTTAATGTGTTTTTTATACTGTCCTGGAAACACAACATACGCTGCCCTTATCGGAGAATTTTGCTGGGTTTTTGAAGAAAGCCCAGGAAAATTTTAGGTATATGTACCACATATGTAAAAGATTTCTTAATTTTAGTGTTAGTATAGTTCTATATTATTTGTTACAAATTATTATTTGTTATGCGATGAGCTGCAATCTTTATGTTCTAGTACTTTGCCTTTTGTTTATGGTGTGTAATTTTTTTGTGTTGAAGGTTTTGCCTCTGCGTCCTTTTTGTAAATTTGTGACCTTTGACGCATTATGTATTTTATGTTATGTATTTTGTGTTAATGACCTCTGTATTGGCAGGATTTTCATCTTTGTATCTTGCCTGTTCCGTGTTGTATTTTTGTTCTCTTGTTGCATTTGTTGTTTACCTTCGGTTTTAGTTTACATGGTGTTACTGTTTGCTTGTTTTTTTGTTTTTTGTATTTAAAGTGTACAGGTATTATAATTATGACTGTATTAGTTTTATGCCTCCATATTGTTTTGGTGTATCTTGTTATGGTTTCGTTATCATATTGGTTTTGATTTTGTAATATGTTAACATTTTAGTATTATGGTTATATTATGATATTTTTTGATTTGTTATAGATGTCGTATTATGGTTGTATATTATGGTGCGTTATGACTGCATTCTATCATATTATTTTTAATTGTTATTTTTCAATATTATACATGTTGTATTGATACATTTGAATGTTTTATTACCGTTTTCTTTTGATAAGTAATATTTTTTATAATGCTGTATTTCCATCTCATGGTTTGTTGTTTTTTCGGCTCGTTTTGGTACTCAGGTTAAGGAGTTTAAAGACCACCGCTAGTTTTTAAATTGATTAGTGATTTATAAGAATTACAATGTTGTATTATTTTGCAACAGTCCTCACAATTCAATTTTCTAAATAAATATCGGACTATAAATCCCCCTATGTATTCAATAACTTTAATTGAAAATTCACTTAGTATAATTGGGTATCCAAAAGAATCTTCGTCAAACATATTAGATTCGTCTACCTATAGACGATAGTCTACCTATCTGATAAGGCTTCAACCATTGCATTTTCAATTCTCCATATTTTGGTAAACTAAAAACAAATGCTTACATTATAATTTCTGTAAAAAATTGTATTCACAGTACATATTCCAAAATAAAAATTATGAAAATTATGAAAAGCAAAGCACTTACCCAAGTATAACAAAATGGAACTTATTTTGACAGTTTCAACTTTTGTTACGTTTTTGAGATTTTCATGGAAGAGGAACTGGCATGTAGTACCGCCATATTATTTATATTCGTATATACGACTTAGATTCTCTGACGTAAATATAAGATCGTAAATTTTTTTTATATAATTGTGATAATAGTAAATAATAATTTTACTATTTAATAAGAATAATTATAATAATAATAATTTGTTTATATGTGCTACAATATTTTTTTATATAATTGTTATGTTATTAACTTTCAGAAATCAATATACATGAAGCAATCAGAACTAGACTTCAAAAAGTTCATGCGGGAAAATCTCAAAAATATTTTTACGGATGACTTAGCACAACAATTTACATTTAATGGCCGCCAAGGAAACATTTCGGTCAAAAAGTTAAACTATTAAAAGGTAACCAATTTTAATAGTAACCACTACACATTTCTATAATGAATCTTTTCTGTATTTTTCCATTTTAGAATGTGCATCACGAAGAAAATATAACGGAAGTAGATTTTCATACGCGTACAACGAAGTATTTTTATTACATTACAATAAAACCGTACCTGGGCCTAGCACTTCTCATAATTTAAGAAATTAGCATTATTTTAATATAAGAAAAAATTAGAATTAAGAATTTTTATAGTTTTATGGTACTATTCCACTAGGAAACAGACAAATTTTACAAAAATTTTGCAGAAAACATGACAAAGACAAGAACTAAAATTTGCATTAGCGCGACTGAGATAAAACATTTTTATTTTATGGTATAAAAAGTTGGGGAAATTTTGACATCATCGAAAACTAACCTATAAAGTATTTAAAAGATATAAAAAATCTTTATTTTTGATGTTTGACAATAATTTTATATCCCAAAAATTACTAAAAAAATTATTATTATTTTTTCGATGAAAAAACATATGCATTTTAATTATTTTGAATAATTTACGAAACTATCGAAAAATTGGTTTACTATAAATCATGTGAGGGGAAATTTTTGACAAGTTCATATTAAGGTTCTATTCCACTAGAAAAATTCTTCAAATTTTACTGATAGTAAACAAAGAAGAAAAGAGAAAAAAGTCCAAAACTCTATGTAACAGACAAAGACAACGTTTTTTTTTAAATTGTTTTTATAGCAAAATTTTAAGGAGAAATATTGACAGCACACAAAAACATTACCAATAACAAAATTAATATTGCTATTAATTCGGTTAGTTTTACATCTCAAAATTAATAAAAAATTAAATATTATTAATGCCCATATCAGAATTATATTTTTTAGTATATTTGCCGTAAAAATTAAAAAAAATCTCTACCAAAAAACGTCATGTGTTTTTTTATTTTTACTTTTTTATAGCAAATTTTTAAGGAGAAACTTTGACCATAAAATTATTTTAGTATGTGAAAAATATTTCTCATCATACACAAGTTTTATGTATGTGTGGTAGTGAAACTCCTATAAAAAGTTCTCGATTTGATAATTTTTATAATTTTTATAGGAGGCTACACTACTACAGACACAAATAATTTTGTACTGAGAAGATTTTTTGTTTCATTCCCCCATCTACTAAATATATATTTTTTGCTTTCTTTAATTTTACTCACAGTACATTTTTTCTAGTGGAATTCCCCCTTAAACCTAAAAAAAATCATTCAGCAGCCGAAAAAAAAACAAACAAAAATCGAAGTGTCAGATTTTTTAACCCATAAAAATATAGTAAAAGTCAGTTCAGTCTTATATTTGTATCAAAATACTTGTATAAAACTGTGTATCGATTATTGAAACCGGATAATAACAGCAGTGATGTGGAAGTGGATGATTTGGATTGTGAAGAAAAGGATAATACGATTACATTAATCATTTGAGTGCTATCGAACGAACATTGAAATTTTGATAATGTTGAATGATGCCGATCTTATACAATTTGTCTCAGCTAACCGATCAATTTCTATTTGACTGTTTCTGAATACATGTAGAATGGAAAATAACAGAATCATTCCGACTGTGTAAGCAAATGTACCAAATTGGTATTTTATATTTTTACTTTCAGTGCGAGAACAATTAAAAGTTTTAAGGAAACAGTTCGATAAATTAGAAAATGATTGCAAAATGTTGGGCAAATTGTCGGGGAGGTACACAATTGAATGAGGATAAATGTAAGTACATACCTCCAATATGTCGGTGATTCAGTGAAATGATGTTTTATGTTATCTATATTTTTATAGTGATTGTGAAGGCAACAAACGGGCCACGATATGTTGTTGGATGTCGACGTCAGACAAGACAAAATTCCAGCCTTCAATTACTAAGGTAGCTTTAGATATAAAGTGCTCGTTTAATAAGTGAAGTGTTTAATTACACTCGTGATCATCAACCGTGCATTATATTACTGGATGAAATGCAATTGATGCAATTGGAAATCGTTGTTTTTCCGAAGCTACATCAGTCGATCGTAAAATTCAACGTACTCTAATGGAATTGCTTAATCAAATGGATGGTTTCGATTCGTTGGATTAGGTTAAAATGATCATGGCTACAAACCGTCCGGATACGCTAGATCCGGCATTATTACGTCCCGGACGGTTAGATCGTAAAATAAATGTAAGTACATACCTCCAATATGTCAGTGATTCAGTGAAACGATATTTTATGTTACTTATATTTTTATAGTTATTGTGAAGACAACAAATTGGCCACGATATGTTGTTGGATATCGACGTCAGTTAGACAAGGCAAAATTGAAGGCTGGAACTAGGGTAGCTCTAGATATGAAGTGCTCGGTTAATAAGTAAAATGTTTAACTACGCTCGTGATCATCAGCCGTGCATTATATTAATGGATGAAATGGAATTAATGCAATTGGAGGTTGTCGTTTTTCGGAAGGTACATCAGCCGATCGTAAAATTCAACCGTACTCTAATGGAATTGCTTAATCAAATGGTTTCGATTTTCGATTCGTTGGATTAGGTTAAAATGATTATGGCTACAAACCGTTCGGATACGCTAGATCCGGCATTATTACGTCCCGGACGTTTAGATCGTAAAATCGAAATTCTGCTTCCTAATGAACAGTCACGTTTGGAAATTTTAAAAATGCATGAAATTTATTATGAAACCATTGTTAAATGGTCGGATAGTTATTTAACAAATGTTTCGAATGGCGGTTTATGAATACAAGTAAGTCTTTCAATAAAAAAATGGTAAAGTTTTTAACTAACAACAATTTGGCAACAATCAGGCCCACGACGATTTCAACCTATTCAAAATTTTACCCGCGAAGATATTGAGGTTGGGCCACCATTATCGATCAAACAAATTTGATCGATTACGATATTTGGATGAATATTGGGTACGAACATTTTCTCGTTGAGCTTCCATTGGCCGGATTCATCTTATCGAAATTGGCCGGTATGCATTCGGATTTCGATAGACATCAACTGACATCACTGGATCCCGTATGGGATGTATCAGAATTAGGTCTATATTTTACTGTTGTCTGCCGTGTGTCTGTGGTGATTTAGGAATACCGCGAGTTGAAGAGCTGCGACAAAACGCTTCTAATATAATGGCCAACTCATCCAATCGCATTGAATATATCCAATTAATGGTCGACTTTATATTTGACTTTAAATAAACAAATTCAAATAAATTTTAATAAATAAATTTTAATTTTAATGATAAATTTTAACAAAATATTTCTCATCTGAAAATCCTGTGTTTTTAATATTTTCTGTAAGCAATATGATACCTAGGTAGGGTGTTTTTTTATAGTCGAAGGAACTATTTTGGCCTAGTTACCTAGTTCAGCAGTCGGTATTATTTTTAAATTTTGAATTAAAAATTTTTTAATAGAAATATAACCTAAAAAAATTAAATGCAAAGTGAAATTTCAAGAAGGCGAAAAAATATTTAAAATGTAGTGTGAATTCCTCCAATATTTTTTTCAATTTTTTCCAAAAAAAAAATAAAATTTTATTGTGTCGACACACCAAGCACAAAAAATTTATGTTTCTACCATAAAAAAATCAAAAAAATAAAAGTTTGCTTAGAGTGGGGATTTTTTTTCATTTTGGTTGCCATAAAAAATACTTTGTTTGATATTTTTAATTTATAATTATGGCAACCAACTCAACAACAACAAAACATTTTAGAAAAAAAAAATACTGATGTACGGGTCACACACAGAGAGAATCTATATTTTTATCTCGTTCTAGTTTTCTGCAAAATAAAACGCTGTGTAGTGGAATAGACCCATTAAGCACAAAGCATTAATTTTGAAATTGAATTATTATTATGGCAACAATGAAATGTGATTTAATTATTTTAACATTTGAAGTGACTGAATTTTATTTTTAAATATTTATAATTTATTATTTAGAAAATATAATTATTATTAAATATTATAAAAAAACAGAAACATGTTTTTAATAATTGTACCCAATATTTAAAGCAACCAAAACTAATTTTGTAATATAAATTTGGCGCCAATTTAGGAATTCAACATAAATAACATAACCCTATATTTTTAAAATAATATTTCGCACCAATTTTCATTTTGGCTAGTGTGCACACATGCAAACAAAAATATCTAGTTCATTGAGTTATGGGTTTTGTTACACAGTTATAGTAAAACTTATAATAAAATGGAACTTGACCGTGGAACTTAGTTCCAACAATTGTTCCATAAAAATTAAAATAAGTTGGAAGCAGCGATACTAGGGTAGCACCCCAAGTATAACACGACGAAACTCAAAATTGAGCTATCGTATTTTCCTTCGAATTGACGAAAAAGTCGAAAGAAAATTATTTATGTATGCCACATAAATATTATTTAGCAGTGATATGTATAAGAACGGTGTAGTAGAGGCAAAAATAAAGTATCGTGTTATTTTAATTTGTATTCATAATCACAAATTAATGAATAATTATAACGTATTTAAAAATTATAATGTACGAGTATTATTTGCCAAATTTGTAAATAATAAATTTATTTGTAAACGTAACAATTTTATTCGTGTGGTATCATCAAATCGCAAGTTTGAAAGGATATCAAATATTCAAATTGAAAATGGTCATACTTTTAACACTATCCGCCGTTGGTACTTGGCGAAACACATTAACACTTAATAAACACATTAAAACACTTGTTCATTATTTCACAAAAAAACTGTTTTTTGCGAAATACTAAACAAGTGTTTTAATGTGTTTATTAAGTGAAAAAGGTCATATGACAGACAAATTACATAGTTTAATTCTACAAAATTGTAATTTTTATGAATTTGCTATTCTATTTTGGATAATTTGCATTTCAAACAAGTGTTTAAGCATCATTTTACCTAGCTTTAAGAGTGTTCTTGTTTAGTTATTAGTTTATTACTATTTCAGTTTATGTATAGATTTAATAAGCTATTTTATATAAATAAAAAATAATACCATAAATAATATAAATAAAATTAAAATTTAGTTTTATTAATATAATATTTAGAACCCCCAAATTCATTTGACATTTTACATACATGCACAAAATTGCTCCCGCCAATTTTATTTTAGCACATACATGCACACAATTTTATTATATCGAGTTTCGCCGAGTTTCGAATTTTCGTGAGAAGTTTCATACGGCTTCTTAGAATAACTCGAAACTAAATCTTAGGAATATTCGAAACTTAGTTTCGAACTACTATCGAACAAAAAAGGAAAAAGTCGAAAGTAAAAATACTTGGGACATGAAACAAACGACGTTTTATTAAACTAAAATAAGAAAATGCGGTACTGGTAATAATATATGTTTACAAAACAAAAACCCACGCCAACAACCAAAATGGTTTTTTTTATTTTATTCTGATTTTTAACTTAAATTAAGGATAAATTTACCACAAATCACTTTCTTTTTAACATAATTTACATTTTATTTTATATAAATACTAACTGATAGTTCGAAATTCCTTCCTGTAATTTTTTAGGCGTATTTTTGCAGTTTTTCACAAGACACTTCATTTTATTAAATGTTTCTAATTTTTATTAACAAATGATGCACTACACACAATCCGCTAACTCTTTTAATAATATTTTAATTAATATTTTCAAGATTTTTTAAGAGCACAAAATTTAGCGCGTCACTTAGACAAAAACAAAAACTGGTTTGACGGGTTTTTGTTTTGAGATATGAGACCGCCATATGCATTTTATATATAACAATCCTGCTCTGGCTTGTGACACATGAAATAGCAAATTTTATATGGGACAAATCTTTACATTCATTCCATAGTTTATAATTCTATGTATCATTCGGTGGCGATTCAATGATGGAAGAGTAAACACCCCATGACGTTAGTTTATTTCATGGAAGGATGAAAACCAAACTGAACAAAAATTTATTTCATGGAAAGCGATTATTGGTGATAGTTCTGAAGAAGGATCCTCTGGCATCCATCTTTGTCAATTATTAATTGATTAAATATTGAATAATAATATTAAATATAAAATATTGATTTCAGTTTTCTAAAAAAAGAAGAAGGACGAGAAATATTTTAGTTTTATATTCGAATATAAGACACAACTTCTAATTATTTATTTTATTATTTTATTATTACCACCACAGGAGTATATTTATTTAAGTTCTTCTCTAAAATCACGACATCATAAACTCAACTTCTGAAGTCACGTCGTCGGATGTCTGTGCACCATAAAAATTTCCAAAAAACAAATTAAAAAGGGAGTGCGGGATTTTTATTTTTGATTTTTACATTTGCCGCCATAAAAAATAATCAGCTTGATATTTTTCAGTAAAAGGAGGAAAAATTATAGCAACTCAACAAAAACAAAAAAATCAGAAATACCATTCTCACATATCGAAATGATTTATTTCGTCTCCTTTTAATTTTGTACAAAATCCTGTAATTTTGAATGGAATAGCGCTATTGACTTATTGCACATGAGAGACAAGAAAAGAAATATATCCTAACAAAATTTTGGGGAAATTTTTTTGGCCCACTACACCACCATAACAACTATAAAAATGAAAATGTTGCCATAAAATATATTCGATCCGAGTATTTTTATGGCAACATGTTTAAAATTAACAAAAAAAATTATTTTATATTTATAAATGTTAAGGATTCATATTAAAAACCGACGCCATAGACAAAAATGTAAATTTCGCATTTGAATTAATTAAAAGTAAATTAATAATTTTCCTATAAAAAACTTATTATTACTATATATGTTTATTTCATTTTCACATATTGAATATTTTTATATAACGGATGCTTCTTATTTACCTGCAAAAATTTGTAGAAAAAAACATTTTTCTACAGGCGCAATTCCTTTACTGTGACTTTTTTATGCAGAAAAGCAGAAAGAGATAAAATCAAACATTCCTATGTGTGTGAGCGGCGAAACAGTAAAATTTTGTATACTTAAATTTTTAGTTGTTGCGTTTTGGTTGCCATAAATATAAATAAAAAATGCAAAACGAAGTATTTTTTATGGCAACCAAAATAAAAAATACTCCCCACTCTCATCAAATTTTAGTTTAGTAATATTTTTATGGCGAGCACTTGGCCCAGACATTTTATATGTTTGGAGGAGTGTGATATAAATCGCGTTTCCATTATAAATTTATATTAATGTTCACATTAAAATATTTTGCAATTTTTAATTTTTATTATTTACCCTGTATTAGATAATATTAATGCATGTAATATTATTTAGGTTATGTTATAAACGCGGTCAAATATTCCCCTAAATTTTTTTATAGGAAAGTGTTTTTATAGTTTTTAATTATTGAAAGGAAATGATTAAAAAACATAATAAAATGATGCCTACAAATAATATTTAGAATTTTTAGTAATTTAGAGATTGAAATAAAATTGATCTAACAATAATTTTAATTTTTTAACTAATATATTGGTGATAATATCGTAGTTGTTAAATATTCCCCTTAAAATTTCGCTATAAAACAAAAATAATCTATCTTTGTTTGATTTTTGATTTTATCTCTTTCTGATTTTCTGCAAAAAAAGCCGTAGTAATGTAATTCCGCCTTAAATGGGTCTAACGGTGCGTTTATAATTGCGGAAATTAGTGCGGCACTAATATATCGCACTCGCTACGCAGGTATGAATATATACCTGCGGGAGCGAGTGCGATATATTAGTGCCACACTAATTTCCGCAAGTATAAATGCACAGTAAAGCTGCCACACGAAAATAGTCTACGAGCTTGGCTAAACATAACAAAGTTAAAAATGTGTGATCTTAAAACGGCAGTACCAATTTTTTTTTTATTTTGTGCTATGTAGATAGTACATATAGTGCAATTGTGTTGTAAATATGCTAACAACGTCATTTCTATTTTCATTGAGAATTGTCATAGAAAATTATTTAGATCATTAAGAAATAGCAAAAAATAAAGGTCACTTTCTTTTTAACATAATTAATATTTTATTTTATATAAACACTTACTGATGGTACGAAATTCCTTTCTGTAATTTTTTAGGCGTATTTTTGCAGTTTTTTACAAGACACTTCATTTTATTAAATGGTTCTAATTTTTATTACTAAAATGATGCAATACACACAATCCACTAACTATTTTAATAATATTTTAATTATTTTTTAATTATATTAATTAATATTTTCAAGATTTTTCAAGAACACAAAATTTAACGCGTCATTTTAAATAAAAACAAAAACTGTGAAATATGAGACATATGCATTTTTTATATAACCATCTGTGACTTGTGACACATGAAATAGCAAATTTTATATGGGACAATTTGTACACACTCTATAGTTTATAATTCTATGGTTCAGCATTACTTGGCAACTAGCGGCAAGCATATGAAACTGAAACGTCAAATTTGATCGTAATTATTCCTGCCAAATAATTTTCATCGGCTCTTGCTAAACTAAATGCACACGTGTAAAATTAAATTAATATTTGTGCGTTTTACCTTAAAATTCCAAAATGTAAGTAATTTTAAACGTTTGCCGGTAAGCGAGAATCTGAAATTATGCAAATTTCATTTACAGCTGTAAATACTACTATGATTGAAAATAGTGAATTAATACCGAAACTTCTCCAACTTGGGTTGAGTGAGGTAAAAGCAAAGGAGACTCTAAAAAATCAAAATCTTACAAAAAATATAATGTTTATTCTTAATATATGTGATGGTAGCAGTATTCCAGAATCTGCGGGCATACTATTATACCATTTGGCCACGAAGATTAAGCCACAAATTGCACATTTCCTGCCGTTCATCGTTGAATATATTGTGGCTCAAAAATTAGATAACACCTTAAGAGTGGATGCTGGATTAAAATATTTGTTACAATTTAGTTTAAATGCAAACGTTAATCGTGAAGAATTTGAAAAACATTGTGGAGTTGGAATTATCGTGTCACCAGAAGAAATCGATAGGACGGTTGAGCAACAAATACAAAAGTATAAAGGTGATCTAATGAATCAGCGATATAGATTTAACCATGGTAAATTGATGCAAGAAGTGCGTACACTTTTGCCGTGGGCTGATGGAAAAGCTATTAAAAATGAAGTAGAAATTCAAATATTTGATTTACTTGGTCCAAAAACTGATGATGACTTTAAACCACAAAAGCATGAGAACAAAAAAGAAGTATTCCAAGCGACAGAACAAAAGGCACCGGCAAGCGATAGTAATGAAACTGATGGAGCCAGTTCAATTACAGAATTGATGAAAAATAAAGTACAATTTCACTCACCTGGAGAAAATTATAAAACTGACGGTTACGTAATTACTGAACATACGATGAAATTATTGCAGGAACATCTTAAAATTACAAAGGGTCGGGTAAAGACAAGATTTCCCCCAGAACCAAATGGTATTCTGCATATTGGCCATGCTAAAGCTATAAACATAAATTTCGGATACGCAGCGGCTTATGGAGGTTCTTGTTATCTTCGTTATGATGATACCAATCCAGAAAAGGAGGAAGAAAAATTTTTCATCGGGATTAAGAATATGGTGGAGTGGTTAGGGTATAAACCAGATAAAATTACGTATTCGTCGGACAATTTCAAACAATTATATGAATGGGCAATTGTTTTGATCAAAAAAGGTGCAGCTTATGTGTGTCATCAAAAGTCAGAAGAGTTAAAAGGATTTAACTCGCAACCGTCGCCGTGGCGCGATCGGCCAATTAAGGAAAATTTAATTCTCTTTCAAGATATGAAAAATGGCAAAATTGAAGAAGGAATGGCTACACTACGTATGAAAATTACTCTAGAAGAGGGAAAAGTAGATCCAGTAGCGTATCGTATAAAATTTGTTCCGCATCATCGTACCGGAACACAGTGGTGTATTTATCCTACCTACGATTATACTCATTGCTTATGTGATAGTATTGAGCATATTACACATTCACTATGCACTAAAGAATTTCAATCGAGAAGAAGCTCTTATTATTGGTTATGTAACACCTTAGAAATATATTGTCCAGTTCAATGGGAATACGGTCGATTAAACTTAAACTATACCGTGGTATCAAAACGGAAAATAGCGAAACTGATAACCGAAAAAATTGTTGCTGATTGGGATGATCCTAGATTATTTACACTAACCGCACTCCAAAGAAGAGGTTTTCCTGCAGAAGCCATCAACAACTTTTCTGCCCAAATGGGATTGACTGGAGCTCAAGGAGCAGTAAATCCGTCTATGCTTGAAGCAGCTGTTCGAGATGTACTTAATATTTCTGCACCTCGTCGACTCGTCGTACTTGAACCTTTAAAAATAACTATCAAGAATTTCCCAGGAAAGGGCCCAATTGAAGTAGAGGTTCCAGATTTTCCGAATGTCATAACATCTCCAACTCATAAGATCAAATTTGAAGAAATAATATATATAGAGAAATCAGATTTCAAGGAATCGCCAGAAAAGGGATATCGCCGCCTAACACCAAATCAAACGGTTGGTTTAAGACACGCTGGTTACATAATCAAGGTTGAACAAATGATTCGTGATGGTAATGATATTATTGAGCTTGTGTGTTCGTGCGAATCAACAAATACGGCAGCCAAACCAAAAGCGTTCATCCAGTGGGTATCAAATCCATATGATATTGAAGTTCGTTTATACGACTCTCTGTTCAAGCATAAAAATCCTGAAGATCCAGACGAAGTGCCAGGTGGATTTTTATCAGATTGCAATCTAAATTCATTACACATTTTAAAATCATATGCTGATCAGTCTATTAAAACTGCTAAGGTGTACGACAAATTTCAATTTGAACGTATTGGGTTTTTCTCGGTCGATCCTGATTCAATTCCAAATTCGCATTTGGTGTTTAATCGTACCGTAACTCTAAAAGAAGATTCTGGGAAGGCTGAATAACGTCAGTTTTATTTTGTGTTTTTTACTTACAAATAGTAAATAATCCTTCAATAATTCTAATGTGTTATTTATCTATTAGGCCTGTTACAATAAATGTTTATGCATAGATCCAAAACAAACTGAATTGTGTTTTATTTATAGATGAGGTAAGGATTTTTTAATTATCTATAGTACGAGTATAATCTATTTATAGGTTTCTGTTTTGGATAGTAAGGTTTTTTGAGAGCTCATATATTTCATAGTTATAATATTAAAGTATGTATTTCCATTTGGCCTGTAGACTTAATTCTAAAGGGTGGTTAAATTTTAAGGGCCGACGTTGAATCTGAACCACACCTAAACGTCAAGTTTTTTTCTGTATTTAATTTGACATTTCTCAATTTCAGACTAACTCAATTTGAACCATGGAAAGATACACAATCGAGCAACGAGGCAAGAAATGGCAACGGTGGATGATCAATTTTCGAAGAAAATCATCTTCAGTGATGAGGCACATTTTCACCTCAGTGGATTCGTCAATAAGCAGAATTGCCGCATTTGGGCGAATCATAATCCAAGAGTGATTGTAGAAAAACCAATGCACCCACAAAGAGTGACTGTTTGGTGCGGTTTATGGGCTGGCGGCATCATCGGGCCGTATTTTTTCCAAAATGGGGCCGGTCAGGCAGTTACTGTGAATGGTGTTCGCTATCGTGAGATGATAACGAACTTTTTATGGCCCGAATTGGAAGATATGGATGTGGACGATATGTGGTTTCAACAGGACGGTGCCACTTGCCACACAGCTAACGAAGCAATGGCCCTTTAGCGCGACAAATTCAATGGCCGTGTTATCTCACGTGGTGGCGATGTCAATTGGCCGCTAAGATCATGTGATTTGACACCGTTGGACTTCTTTCTTTGGGGTTATTTGAAAGAAAAGGTGTACGTCGATAAGCCAGCAACAATTCAAGAGCTAAAGGATGAGATAATTCGGCACATTAACGGCATAGAACCTCAATTATGCCTAAGCGTCATCGAAAATTTGGACCATCGGGTGGAGGTGTGCCGCCGAGGTCGCGGCGGCCATTTGGCCGATATTTTGTTCCATACATAAATGAACCATACCATATTATCATAATAAAAAGAATTGACAATAATTTCCTAAATAATTTGTGTTTTATTCAAAATCAACATCGGCCCTTAAAATTTAACCACCCTTTAATCCAAATGAAAGTAACAACAATATTAATATGGTAAATGCAGAACCAAAACTGTTTTTAAAATATTGGTAAGCATATTTAATCTGCTACCCTATTTCGTGCGGAAATTGAGAGACGAAAGCCTCAACCAGCGATAACTTAAGATCTTAAAGCGCCTATTCCATGGAAAAAATTTACTGACAGTAGTTTTTTACTGAAAAAACGAAAACAAAAACAAATCTTAAAATTCTATAAGAGTGACAAAGAAAAGAAATATCTTTTATTTCATTTTTATAGCAAAATCGTGTGGTTTAATTTTGACAATTACACTTTTTCATAGCCAGAAATTTTCATAAAAGTTGTAATTCGTACATCATTTATAATTTAATTTTATAATTTTTATTAATATAACCAATATGGATTTGAATGATTTGGATTATTTAGATTGATGTACATTATGGATATGAATAATGTTCAAAATACGCCAAAAAAGAAACCAAAATGATGAATACGCCTTTATTATTTAGAGCGGGATCGAACCGGGCGATACAATTGTATTTTTAAAGAGTTTGAAACGGGTTAGCCTTTACCTAACTCTAGGGCTAACCCAATTTCATAGAAAAATTTGCCTTTACCTGTAGTACATCCCCTCGTGGCATTAACCCGTAGCTCAGTCGGAAGAGGTTAGTACTTAGTCGTGGGGATGGGGATGCACAAGTAACGGCCTTGATAACCGCATCGAAAAACAAAAAAAATGGGAAAGGAAAAAAGGGGTATCGGATCCCGAAGTAGTGATGCAGTTGTCAACCCATTATGCTGGTTGAATCAACCGTGGTTGTATAATGATAGTTTTAAACTATCATCTTAACTACAAAAAAAATATTGCTCTCAGACACATAGATGTGTTAGTAGAGTATTTTGGGTCCCAGAGCTGTTCTGGCAGAAGGAAAGGAGTGCTTAAGCAACCACAGTTCCGTCTCGTGGAACAACCAGAAGTACACCCTGTTACCTGGGCCGGTCTATGTTAGTATGATGAATCACTATACTTACCAAACAATTTTTTTTTTGTATCGCCCCGCCTCGCCGTACTCAGAAATAAATAAACAAAACTTGAATTTACTTTACCCAAAAACCAAACTTAATTTATTTAAAAAAAGAAAATTGATTTGCTAACTTTGTTGGCTATCCGCCGAGCTGAGCTACTGCACGGATAGTACACCCAAAATTAACTGCCTCTCCCACTGCTTTTTTCAGTCTTTATACCAAATTAATTGACTGGGTGAGAAGGAATGGGGGGGGGGACAAGAAAATGTTAAATTGAAATATTCTCACAGTCAACTAACCATATTATTTCGGCTTCAGCAAAAAGTATTACCGAATTGGTATAAATTTTCACATAGAATTTGGTGCAACCACAATTGTAACTCTTCACTTTTCCGTTTATTATAGCACTATTCCATTCAAAATCACAAGATTTTGTACAAAATTAAAAAGAGATAAGAATAAAATATCTACATGAGAGTGACTGAGACACAATTTTTTTTATAGTAGAACATGTAGGGGAATTTTTTTACTGCGATACAAACATAACCTAAAAATTATTTAAATTAAGTGAAAAGTCGTAAGGTTTAATAATCGATGATGTATTTTACTTTATATAAATTACTTTATATAAAAAATAAATATTATTTTTAAAATGGCGGGAATAGTTTTGTTTTATTTAGTTTCTTTAATTTGGACAAATACGTAAAAAGCACTCTACTATAAAACATGTGAGGGGGAAATTTTGACAAGTTCCTCTATAACCTAAAACAATCAAAAAATGTATGTTACATAAATAATAAATCAAAATGGCTACAATGGAGAAACCTAAACTGAAGGTAATTTTATTAAAATAAAACGTATTTTTTAAAAATTATAAACTAAATATTTGTGTAACGTATAATATAGTTGATTTGTGACCGTTTTAACAGTAAATATTAAATTAAAATTAAGTTTAAATCGATTGATCTTAACAATTTGCACTTCTAACATCAAAATCAGCTGTTCCGCATTATACTGAGAATCACAAATTTTATTGTTTATTATTTTTAATATCGAATTTTATTAATTCGGTTATGTTTTTGACGTTATATTAGTTTTTTCTAAACCAGTATATCGATTTTGTCCCGTGAGTTACTCATTTAAAATGAGTGAAGCAAAAAATATCGAATACGTATACACTGTATAATACACAATTATGTCTTTGTATTTGTATTTTTCTTTTGTTCGTATTTGTGTCATTTTGATGATGAACAGTACCAAAATAACGCGATCCGGGTGAATCGGTTTAATTGTTATGGTGCTTATTTCCTTTTCTCAACACATTACGTCTGCTCACGAGCTGTGGAGGGTCATTATTTAACATGCTAATGTATTTTATATTTAATATTTTTTTATAATAAATTAATTTTATATGTTTATATGTTATATGTTTAAATTTTATAAATAAATTTAATTTAAATTTCATAAATTTTAAAAATAAAATATTAATTATAAAAACAATCGAAAATAAATAAATATTTAAAAGGTAACACTATCTTGCAAAGGCGGATTCAGTGTTGCGTTAATTTGTCTTTTCATTCGTTTAAAGAATTTTTCGACCAATCATATTGTTCCAAAATGACGATTTTTTTTTCATTTTTTTAATCAACAAAAAATATGGCGTTTACACTGGTTAACCCTTTGAGTGCCAAGGAACACAATCGCGCTCCTCAATATAGGAATCAAAAATCTCATCAAGGGTTAATATAATAAACAAAAAACAATGACACGTGGTTTGCATGTGTATAGTAAAGCAAGTCAATTATACGCGCATCACTAACTAACATAAACATAAATACTACTACTATATCTTTCCGGTTACACTCATTTCGTTTCACACATTTTGGGACAAAATCGATACACAGATTTGTACATTTCCCTCACAAAAATACACAGAACTTCTAAACTTTAAAAAATACTAACCCAATTTTAGGATAAATATGTTCTTTGTGTTTATTCAATGAAGTATAATCAACAACGATTTATTTACAGAAAAAGAAAAAATTAGGCCCCAGAATAAAATCGATTCGATTGTCGAATCTTTATCAGCGTCAATTTTCAGTCGACTTCGTCGCTTGTAGTTTCAATAGAAAGTGTGGAATGTGCTGTCGCATCTCACGATCCAAAAGATGCTGATGAAGTAGTTGCACCGGTTACTAAAAGTGGGGAGGTTGAAAGTCAGATTTGCATTAATTTTGTGACAAATGTACCAAATTTTCAAAAAGTTCGAGGAATGATTAGGAATTTATTGGCTGATTTGGAAACTTTGCGCAATAATATTAAGCTGAATGGAAACTCATTGTGGAAAGTAAAAGATCCCACGGATACCCACGATACCCGCGAATTATTAACGTAAGTGTCTCTAATTTATTTTGGTTTGGCATTCAAATAAAATATTAATTTTGTTTATTTTCAGACACCAACCGAATAAGCCGAATGATGTGGAACTCGTATGTAACTGTTGAATATAACTCGTTTATATTACGAACTTGCCACTATATGTACAACTCGCGACGTCTTGGCACATGGCAATATTCAGTCGATTTACCATTTTCAACTTTAGATAAGCGCACATTATGAATTTTATGCTATTGCTTGACGGTTGGGTTTCCTGACAATTTTCACTATTTAAACTATGAACTCAATGATGTTACAACTGAAATTTCAGCCGATGACATATTATTTGTTGCAAACATTTTGTAATATGATTTTATCGAGAGAACAGTCGGACTGGGAATCCATAAGGACTGTAACATTAAAGATATTTGAGGCAGAAAATTAAATTACTTCCTAGTTCCTTCCTATTCCTACTAATTAAATTTTCTTTTATTTTGTTTCTTTATAATATTTCGAATAAATATCCTGAATTGGATACATTGTTAGATACATTTTATGGCGTGTTAAATTATCCTTTGCCGAGATTAAATCATTAGCATCCTATATTTATTTAAATCGCTTCCGCTGCATCGGTGGAAGACATCATTTATTATTATTATTTAATAAATCTTTTAATCGAAATTAAATTTTTTTTAAATTGTTGTTGTGTTTCTGTGCATACTGCATATATGTACTATACACAAATCTATTTATTAAGTTCTTCTCTAAAATCGCGGCATCATAAAAAATTGATCTTCTAAAGTCACGTGTAGGACGTCTGTACACCAAAAATTTTTACAAAAAATAAATTAAAGAGAGAGTGGGGGATTTTTATTTTTGATTTTTATATTTGCTGCCATAAAAAATACTCAGCTTGATATTTTTCAAGAAAAAATTATAGCAACTCAACAAAAACAAAAAAATCGGAAATACTATTCTCACAAATAGAAATGGTTTATTTTCGTCTCTTTTTAATTTTGTACAAAATCTTGCGATTTTGAATGGAATAGCGCTATAAAACAACAAGAAAAATTAAATATTTATGTCTGTTCACATGTTGCATATATATTTACTATCCATACTATTGAGTGACACAGACGAAAAATGAGTAATTCAGTTTGGGACAAATATGGAAATTAATGAAGATGATATCTTCAAGGTTTATGGAATTACTACAGTAGATTTATGCTTATACAAATGTATGTTACTATTAATAATTCTAACATGAATTAAATAATTGAAACTTAATCTGTACAACACAAAAAGAAATGTGGGAAATAGGCATGACGTTTACTTTATTTGGATATAGGTGATGATTTATCATCACGGTCATGCTGATAAGATTCTGTAAGGAACTTATCTATGGAAGGTAGGTTAGTAATGGAATTAAATAGAATTCCGTTACAGCGTGGGGAAAACCCAACCCCTGAGATGAAAAGAGTCTCATGCTCTGTTTTGAGGGGACAAAGTGAAATTGGTCAGTTTGTAGGTACTCGCAGTAGCCCAACGTGGCGGACGCCCCACAACCTGAGATGGTCTCAGCCGGGCACTGCATCCCGTTATCTAATTTCTTAATATTATTGGCTAGAGCCCGTACTTATGTACAAAAAAAATAATATATATAATTTCGTTTTTTTTATTATTTTTATATTGTTTTGTTATTATATATATATCTTATCCTAACTTCAGACTCATCTATATGTCATTACTGTCACCTCTCACTGTGTGTTGTTTCACAAACTGGTGCGTCTTTCCCCCCCCCCCCCCCCCCCCTTGGTTGTCGCTTGTATTTGTGTTTATGTGTTGGAGGTAAGTCGCCTGATTGCTTGATACAGCAGCTTGCCGAAATGTCGCCTCTTCCACCAGGCGATGATGCCAGCAGTACTATGGTTACGCCTGAGCTCGAGTAGTGTGACAAATCGTGGATGTTAAACTGGTACCAGGTTTCCTCCCGCTGTAGGTCTCTAACAGCTGACAAAATTTCTTCTATCTCAGGGTCCAGATCCTCAGGAACCTGCATGTTATCATTAGATTTAATAGCTCAATTTACAACGGATATCCGACATATAGCAGGGACTGAGAATATGGTAGCTGATGCATTATCTCGAATAGAGCCTATAGTAATTGGGGAAAATATTAATTATAAACAGATAGCTGTGACGCAAAAGTCAGATTTAGAATTATCTAAATTAATCAATACGCCACATTCACAATTAAAATTTGAACAAGTTCCGGTAGCTTTTGGGTCTGACATTAAAATTTATTGCGATCAGTTGTTGGGTAAATCTAGGCCATTCATTCCAGTATATTGGAGAAAGAGTGTTTTCGAGAATTTTCATAATATGTCGCATCCAGGTATTAAAGCTTCAGTAAGGCTGTTAACAAGTCACGTGATTTGGCCTTCTATTAAAAGGGATGTAAAATTGATGGCACAAAATTGTATTGAATGCCAAAAATCGAAAGTATATAGGCATACTAAATCGGAAATTAGTTCTTATCCAAGTACGGAAGAAAGGTTTTCAGAAATCCATTTAGATATTGTAGGGCCATTACCAATTTCTCATGGTCAACAATATGTGGTGACGATGACTGATAGGTACACTCGTTGGGCGGAAGCTATTCCTACGGCAGATATTACTGCAGCAACAGTTGCTTTTGCGGTATATTCAGGATGGATTGCTAGATTTGGTGTACCTAAAGTTATAGTTACTGATCAAGGTAGACAATTCGAGTCGCAACTATTTAATGAATTGGCGACGCTATTAGGATTTCAACGTAAAAGAACTACCAGCTATCTTCCTCAATCAAATGATATGATTGAGAGATGGCATAGATCACTTAAAGCAGCATTAATGTGTCACAATAGCACAGACTGGACAGAAATCTTACCTACCGTTCTGCTTGGTTTAAGGACATCGTTTAAGGAAGATATACAAGCTTCTTCAGCAGAATTAGTTTATGGAGCAAATGTGCTAGTCCCAACAGAATTTGTTGAAACTCAGAAGAATAATATTCCACAGAATGATTTTGTATTAAAACTAAAAGATCATTTTACGGAACTTAAACCTGAGGCAGCTTCAAGGCATAAGTCGGGAAAAATTTTTGTAAGTTCGGAGTTGAAAAACTGTAAATATGTTCTCATACGAACAGACGCATTACGTAAGGCATTACAACCACCGTATACTGGACATTATTTGGTTATTAATAGAAATGACAAATATTTTGATATCAATATTAATAATACAACATCAAAAATTTCTATTGATCGTATCAAGCCATGTTATAGTGAAAATTTAGAATCAACAGATAGCACTATAACAAAAAGTAATGAAATAATTAAAGATTCAAATGAGTTAGTTAAAGAGGACAGAAATATTTTAATAGCAAAAGACTTAAATAAAGGTAGTATCAAAAAGAAAGTCAGTTTTGAATTAACATTACCGGATAAGAATAATCAAACACACTTTACAAGGACAGGAAGCCTAATCAGACCACCACTTAAATATGTGTAACATATAGTTTTGCAGTAAAGATGTGCAATACATTTTTGAAAATTTTTTCGAATTTATTTTGTTACGATGTTGTATTATTTTGAAAAAATTTCCTTTTAGATTTACCATAGAAATAGAGTATATAGAATGAATGTAAGCAACTGTCAAGCGTCACAAATTCGGAGGGTAAAAGAGAAAGCATATAAATTAACAGGGCCATATTTAGAATTTTTTTCGATCGAATGCAATGAGGTTAGAAAGTTAAAATTAAAAAATTATTTAAATTTAATTACATTTTTATTTCTTTAATAAAAGTGCACTAATTATTTTTATTTAAATATAATATTATGTGTATAAAAAATAGTAATTATAAAACCACTACGCTTATTTATTTTACATTCCTTTAAAATGTAATGTATGTTGAAAATTCACTTAGTATAATTGGGTATCCAAAAAAATCTTCGTCATACATATTAGATTCGTCTACTTTAGAAATTTCTTGGTCAATTGAAATATCATCTGGAGGCTTAAACCATTGCTTTTGCAATTCTCCATATTATGGTAAACTAAAAACAAATGTTTACATTATAATTTCTGTAAAAAATTGTATTTACAGTACATATTCCAAAATAAAAATAAATTATGAAAAGAAAAGCACATGAAACAATCAACACCCACTTTTCGAACCATAGTAATACGATAAATGCGGCACTGGTAAAAACATTTATTTACAAAAAAAAGAACCCACGCTAATAACCAAAATTGTTTTCTTATTTTTATCTGATTTTTAACTTAAATTAAGGATCACACCACAAATCACTTTCTTTTTAACATAATTTACATTTTATTTTGTATAAACACTTACTGATGTTATGAAATTCCATCTTGTAATTTTTTAGGCGTAATTAGCAGTTTTTCACGAGACACTTCATTTTATTAAATGTTTCTAATTTTTATTACTAAAATGATGCACTACACACAATCCACTAACTATTTTAATAATATTTTAATTAAAATTTTTTTAAGATTTTTCAAGAGCACAAAATTTAACGCGTCACTTTAAACAAAAACAAAAACTGGTTTGAGGGGTTCTTTCTTTGACATATGAGACCGCCATATGCATTTTTTATATAACCATCCTGCTCTGGCTTGTGACACATGAAATAGGAAAACTTATATGGGAAAAATCATTACATTCATTCTATAGTATATAATTCTATGAGATTTACACATATTTATTTATTTATGTTGTCGTGGAATTTTATTCAGCTCTTTCAGGAATTCCACTGGGGGTGGGAGTAGTGTGGTGGTACTGTCTGATAGGCTAGTTTTTTAACAGATAATAAAGTTAAAAATTTAATTTAATTAGGTATTTTATTTGCAAATTTATTTTATATTCAACCTTCCAATTACCTTTTCTGTGTGTTGTTCATGAGTCCTTTTGGTAATTGTCAAATTTAATTGTCAACATTTTTTGAGCAAAATGAGTACGTTTAATTGGCAAATTGAAAGGTTGTGAAATACCAACTGTAGAATAATTAATATTTCAATTTATTGTAAATGAAGAATAGAAACCAGGTTGGAAGAAAAGTTTTTCCATATAAGGAGAAACTGGACTGGGATTTTGCACAAAAGGCGAGAAGCGAGTTTACGTACGATTTCTCGCCTTTTAGTTTTGTCCGACAGTGTTTTAGCGATTATGCATAAATCGACAAAAGTAAAAGGCGAGAAAATTGAGCAACTACGGATTTAGCTGTTAAAATGTAATTTTGTGTTTAAAATTATTTATGTCAATTTGCTGTTTAGTATTATGTTCAAACTTTTTTTTAGATTTTAGTAATATTTTAATAAACTAAGATAAATTAGAAGTCTTATAAACTTTATGTATATATTTAATTAACGTAATATTTAATCCAAAAATTCCAGGAACTATATCGACTTCCGAAAGGTTTAAGAATTAATTTTTAAAAGTATTTAGGGATATTTTATTTTATTAAGTGTATCAACGTGGTTTTTTGTCTCTTGTTATTCGTTCCATGACGAAAATCTGTATGTAAATACTGAAAAATATAAAAATGACAAAATAAAAAATAAATAAAAATTTATATTGGCAGTATGTATTATCTTACCGACATCCAATTCAAACAAACTTTATACTTTACTTTTTGATGTTCAGTACGATACGAGTATAAAAATATAACTTAAAAATCTTGTCGCCTTTCTTCTCACTATGCAACATACATGGTCGGAAATAAAAGCGAGAGCGAGTGTCTACTCGCATAGTGCATAATCGCTTTTACTCCCTTTTAGCTACAAGTCGCTCAAAAAAGGCGACTCGCTGTGTGCAAAATCCCAGTCCTGGTTTTGTTTTTCTTCAGTTGAAAAATTAATTTCAGTTGAACTCTTGTTGTAATTTTCATTATAAAAACAAGTAATAAGTTTTTTTTAATTATAAAAAAGTTATGTAATTTATGTTCATTTTTACATTTAAAATTTAAATACTGTAACCATTATAATAATAAATTTCAATTGTAAAGTTTTTGTGCTAAGTTATATGTGTTCATATCATATTTTGGAGAACTTCTAGTTACGGATTTATTATTAAATGCGCGAATCAATTGGTTGTTTTTTTTAACGGTAGTCAACCGAATTAATCACCCCAGATTAATTTCAATTTAATAAAGAAGAAGAAGGTAAAACTAAAGAACCATTAAATACGCGTTGGATAAAGTTGCAACATCAATTGTACGTGTCCAAGAATAATATCCGTGTTTCCGAAAAAGAATTCGATGTTTAATTAGTTTTATGTATTTCAGGTTATGATGTCTCATTTCGGTCATTTTTGAATACACTATGGAACCAGTAGCCCATGAATTAACACATTTACTCGGCTGTGATGTACAATTTTTGTACGATTGCGTTGTTAATGAAGTTGAGTTTGTCGGGATCCAGTCCTAGGCTCCATTACTTTATTGGAAACACGTCGTTTTTATCGTTTTAGAAAATCATTTTTGAAAGGGGTTCCATTCTTTGAGGCGGGGACACAGCTTCATTTTGTGCCAAGTGGGGCGATGTTTAATTAGTTTTATGTATTTCAGGTTATGATGTCTCATTTCGGTCATTTTTGAATACACTATGGAACCAGTAGCCCATGAATTAACACATTTACTCGGCTGTGATGTACAATTTTTGTACGATTGCGTTGTTAATGAAGTTGAGTTTGTCGGGATCCAGTCCTAGGCTCCATTACTTTATTGGAAACACGTCGTTTTTATCGTTTTAGAAAATCATTTTTGAAAGGGGTTCCATTCTTTGAGGCGGGGACACAGCTTCATTTTGTGCCAAGTGGGGCGCTGAATCGATATTATAATGTAATGCTGCAGAACGTACATCACCATCAAATAAAGCTTTAAGATTTACACATTTTTAATTATGTTAGGTTCCTTAGTTCCAGCATGGAACCTTAATTTATTGTACTCTATAAATAAATGTTAAACCAAAAAAACTTGAAATTTTTAGAATTTTTTTAAAGCAAAAATATGGTGGTTTGTTTCGATTGTTTCTTCTTTCCATGTCAATCTAGTATCTAGATTCTAAATTGATGTTATTTAGCTTAACCGAAAGACAGGTTTGTTTACGGAGGATGACAAGAAATATTTACTGATTTCTGCTCATTTGCCTTAATTGTCCATTGGGAAATTATTATTGGTATTTCCATAATTTAAATATTTTATATGTGGACGACATAGGAAAGGAAATATTTTACTTTCAAATCTAAAATTTAGTTTTATGAAAGTTGACTTTTTCTTAATTTATATGTACAATGTCTTCCAACTAAAAAGGATGAGAATTTCTATTGCGAGTTTGCAATGTACAAACTCGTATAGTTATATGAAAAATTTGATGGATTATAAATTTCAATTTATTCAATCTATTTAAATTTAATTCATCGAATGAAATGTAGTCATTTTTATTTTAAAACGATGTTCGTGATTATCACCGTCGACCGTTGTAGTGTGTATTGATATTTAGTGGCACTATCTTGTAGAATGGTTTCTATCTAAAATTTTTTAAAAATCTTCAGTGGTACTATTCTGGTAATCCCCGGGAATAGGGAACTGGGGAAAGAATTTATATGTAATTTTTATTTAAACAGTTTTTTTTCTGGCATACTGAGGTAAAAAGTTAGTGTTAATTATTTTGAAAACAAAATTAATTAGGGAATAATTTTCCCTGCCAATTTAGGTATGGAAAAATTGTTCCCAATTTATAAATCTTTACATCAAACTTTACTCCTCAGTAGGCCGGAAAAAAAAATATTTGAACAGAAATTACATATAAATTCTTTCCCCAGTTCGTTATTCCCGGGGAATTACCAGAATCGTGCCACAGGAACTCAAGGAGAGCCTGTGGCGTACCGTTTCGTTATCATCGGTATTTTCTGTAAATATTATTACAAAAATAAATTTATTAAATTTTATTATTATTTTTATAAGTTTTATTTTTCTTTATAATTAAAATACTTTACCTTGCGAATGTTTGTTTTTGTTGTTATATTTTGTTGTGACATCTTGTCAGTAGAGAATATATTTTGGAACAACAATTCCAGGTAGCAAATATTGTTACGGAGACCACACGGTATTCACATGCGGTTGGTGCATTGGACGCTAGGCTACATAATAGGTTTGCCAATCTAATCATGAAAAACAAAGGCAAACAAACTTATACCTTTTTTAAGCAGGAGGTACTCAAAGTTTTAGGAGAATCAGAACGTGTGAAATTAAATAATTTGTTACACGGGTTACGGCTTGAGGATCAAAAACCGTCGCAGTTGCTTGGAGAGCATTTCGAAGGGAGCACTGTTAGACGATTATGGTTGCAAAGGTTACCGCAACAAGTGCAGTTGGTGTTAGTTCCATTTGAAAACGACGTTACATTGGGAAAGTTAGCAGAACGAGCAGACGATTTAATCGAAACCATGTCGCAACAGCAAATCATGGAAATTAGTGATAAATCGCATGTAGTTAAAAGTAGAGAATCTTCTATAAATGAGTTTCAAGAGATGTTGGCTAAGTTCCGTAAGGACATTTTAATGGAAGTGTCTGCTGTACATAGCACATCAAGAAGGGCTCATAGTCCACATAAAGCTTCTAGAAATTCATCCAAATCTAGAGAACGATCGTACGATGAAACTGAGTGTTTTTATCATCGACGATTCAAGAAAGCTACGAAGTGTGTTTCTGGTTGTCGGCATCATATCAAGTTCTTAGTAAGTAAATCTCAAAATTCAAAAAAACTAAATTCAGGTCAGCATTTTGAGACGTCTGTTGATGAAATTTCTACAAATCGTCTTCTTATTTTTGACCAAAATTCTAAAAATAAATTTCTTGTAGACACAGGTGCAGACGTGTCAGTTTTACCCAGAAATTTTAGTAATAAAAAAGTTATCGAACCGGAATTTCATTTATACGCAGCAAATGGCACCAAAATTAAAGCCTACCGAACGCAAACAATTTTATACTTGCTGACGTATCTAGGCCAATTATTGGTGCAGATTTTTTAAAATCAACCGGATTAGTGGTTGATATTAGGAAAGGCAGATTATTAGATCCAATAAAAAATTTGTATACAATAGGATCTATTACACAAAATCCAAGTCTTTCGTTAGCATTGTTGGATAAAAACAAAATTAATCCGGAAATCAACAAGTTATTAAAAGAATTCGAAATAATTACTCGGGAAGCTGTTAATATGAACGCTCCGAAACATAACGTTACGCACTGTTTGGAAACAAGAGGTCAACCGGTTATGTGTAAAACGAGGCGCTTAGCTCCCGATAAATTAAAAATAGCTAGAGGTCACTTCGAAAATATGATGGCGCAAAGTATCTGTCGAGCTAGTAAAAGTGAGTGGGCTGTTCCTTTACATTTGGTACCCAAGAAATACGGGAAGTGGAGACCCTGTGGAGATTATAGGGCGTGGAATAATATGACAGTTCCCAATAATTATCCTGTACCACATTTACAAGATTTTGCATTTCAACTAGCTGGTTGCACAATATTTTCGACATTAGACTTGGTTCGAGCTTACCAACAAATTCCAGTAGAACCACAAGATGTACCAAAAACAGCCATAGCAACACAATTCGGATTGTTCGAATTTAAGAGAATGACATTCGGTCTTCGGAATGCGGTACAGTCGTTTCAGCGATTAATGCATTCTGTGTTAAGGGGATTGTCGTTCTGTTTTGTTTATTTAGACGATATTCTTATTGCATCCACTTCATTGGATGAACATTTATTGCATGTTGAACAGGTTTTCCAACGCTTGGCCGAAAATGGGTTAGTAATTAAGTTGGATAAATGCGTATTTGCACAGCAAGAAATCTCCTTTCTGGGGCATTTTGTAAATATGAAAGGAATTTTACCATCTCCAGCGAGAGTTGAGATAATTCGTGATTTTCCGCAACCTGTTAATGTTCAACAATTAAAACGTTTTTAGCAATGATCAATTTCTATAGACGATTTATTCGATCTGCGGCGCATGACCAGGCCATTTAAAATGATTTTTTAAAAGGTTACAAAAAAAATAGTAAAGAATCAATTGCTTGGTCAGAAGAGTCGGTATCAGCATTCAAAAAGTGCAAAAGCAAATTAAATGATGCCACATTGTTAGCTCATCCAGATATGTCGGCAAAACTAACAATAATGGTAGATGCTTCAGAAGTAGCAGTAGTGGCGGTTATGCAACAGTGAGTGGGTAAATGAAGTTTGGCAACCACTGAGTTTTTATTCCGTTAGGTTAACTGAGACGCAATATAAATACAGTACCTACGATCGGGAGTTGTTAGCGGCTTATTTAGCGGTGAAATACTTCCGATTCTATCTCGAGGGAAGAAATTTCATACTCATTACGGACCATTTACGCCTTTAAACAAAATTTCAGTTAGACTTTATTGGACAGTTTACAACGGACTTGCGACATATAACTGGTACAGACAACGTAGTAGCTGATACGTTATCTAGGGTAGAACCTATTGACATTCACGAGACTATTGACTATACCAAACTGGCTACGGATCAATTACAAGACTCGGAACTGAATAACATACTACAGGACGAGAACTCTAGACTAAATTTGGTACGACGACCGTTGGCTTTCAATACAGAACATTTCATTTACTGTGACATATCGACGGGACATGCAAGACCTTTCATCCCGACAGAATGGAGGAGGAAGGTATTTGAGTCACTACACAATCTTTCGCATCCTGGAATAAAAGCTTCGGTCAAACTGTTGTCAAATCATGTAGTGTGGCCTTCAGTGAAAAAGGATGTTAAGGAATTGGCGCAAACATGTTTGGCTAGTCAAAAATCCAAAGTATCAGGACACACGCAAGCACCAATTGGTAATTTTGAAGTTACTAAGGAGAGATTTTCAGAGGTTCATATTGACCTAGTTGGACCATTATCTGTATCCAATAATCAAAAGTACTGTCTAACCATGATTGATAGATATACGCGCTGGGCGGAGGCAATCCCGATTCCAGATATCTATGCAAATACAGTAGCAAGTGCTTTTTATTCAAATTGGATAGCTCGTTTTGGTGTTCCAAATTTCATAGTAACAGATTAAGGTTCATAATTTGAATCGAATCTTTTTGCAGAATTATCAAAATTAATCGGTTTCGAAAGAAGGCGTACTACATCGTATAATCCAAAATGTAATGGTATGATTGAACGTTGGCATAGGACATTAAAAGCAGCGATTATGAGTCATAATAGAACGGATTGGGCAGAAATATTACCACTTGTATTATTAGGTTTACGTACCTCTTTTAATGAGGAGTTAAAAACTACTCCAGTAGAGTTGGTATATGGTAGTACCGTCAGAGTTCCTGGGCAATTTATGGAACAACCAAATACTTCAATTCCACAGTCAGAATTCGTGAATAATCTAAAAAGACATTTTGAAGAATTAAAACCTGTTAACGCATCTCGGCATTCAAAGGAGAGATTGTTTTTTAACAGGAAAGTGGAGGCTTGCTCTCATGTATTTATACGTACCGATGCAGTCAAAAGGGCACTCCAACCTCAGTATACAGGTCCTTTTAAAATTTTAAACAGGGATGCAACATTTTTTGAGCTACAAATAAAAGGTAAAAAAGTAAACATTTCAATAGACAGCCTCAAACCTTGTTATAGCGAAAATAAAGATGAGTTTTTCAACAATCAGTCATTAGCGACTAATGTGACATCGAATTTTGATGAGTAAGCTGATGAGATGATTTCAGAAACTCCAAGATCTAAAAAGAAAGTAGTTTTTGATCAGCATGTGCAATCTAGTAATAAGCCAAAAGAGGTGTTGTCAAGACATGGTCGTGTGATAAAACTACCAGTACGATTTCAGAATTGAAACACCAGACTTCGTATCGCGTAATTTAATACTTACCAATTTTCTTAAATTCCACTGGAAGGGGAGTGTATGTGGTGTACCGTTTCTTTATCATCGGTATTTTCTGTAAATATTATTATAAAAATAAATTTATTAAATTTTATTATTATTTTTATAAGTTTTATTTTTCTTTATAATTAAAATACTTTACCTTGTGAATGTTTGTTTTTGTTGTTATATTTTGTTGTGACATCTTGTCAGTAAAGAAATGTCCAATAATGACATTTCGTAAAGGTATAAATAATGGGTACGTTTTATGTGAGAAATATAGTTAGGTACAGTTTGTTATAACTGGTATACAATTTGGTTTTAGTTGACCTGATGAATCACAGAGTCCTTAGCCAAGTTGTATACCAGAAAAAATATGTATATAAGTTTTTTGTTTTTAAATTTTCTCACCAGTCTTCATTAGTTTTTATAAAATATAGTTCATATGCAATAATAAAATAAAAAGCAGAGACACATTAATTGTATAATTTTATTTGAAACATTAGTGATATAAATAAGCTGCCACTTTATCCTCAGTTTGGGAGTACTGAGGATAGAGATATTACATGATAATTGTATATACATCATTTGGATATATAAACATTAACTCCTAAAAGCCTACACTCAGTGGTACTATAGTTCCATGGTACAAATGGAGGAGATATCCCAATTCGCAATTCCACTCTGCTGATCTGGCAAACTGCATAAGCTTGAACCATACAGGAAGAACAACTGACGAAATTCAAAGCTCTATATTTTAGACAAACTGGAATCGACCTGCTTCGAAAACTGAACAACTTGAAGTAAGATGAATGCAGTCATCTGCACCCTTTAAAGTAGTCTTCGCACAAAAAATGTTAAACAAGATATATTCTTAAATAGAGTTTAAAACGCCAGTAAGAATAGCAATTAGTTGTACATAGTTCTTAATAGCATTCTTACTATTATTAAAGGTCAAAAGTGCTACAGGTCCTAGTGTTTCAGCTAACTATTAATGGGTTCCAACCCGTGTAATGGAACATATTGGCGAGAGAAGCCGAGAAATACAACGATCGAAAATTTTGTACGGGTTTGTATATCGCAAACTCGCAATAGAAAGTCTCATCCTTTTTAGTTGGAAGAAATTGTACATATAAATTAAGAAAAAGTCAACTTTCATAAAACTAAATTTTAGATTTGAAAGTAAAATATTTCCTTTCCTATGTCGTCCACATATAAAATATTTAAATTATGGAAATACCAATAATAATTTCCCAATGGAAAATTAAGGCAAATGAGAAGAAATCAGCAAATATTTCATGTCATCCTCCGTAAACAAACCTATCTTTCAGTTAAGTTAAATAACATCAATTTAGAATCTAGATACTAAATTGACATGGAAACAAGAAACAATCAAAACAAACCACCATATTTTTGCTTTAAAAAAATTCTAAAAATTTCAAGTTTTTTTGGTTCCACATTTATTTATCGAATACAATAAATTAAGATTCCGTGCTGGAACTAAGGAATCTAAAATAATTTAAAATGTGTATATCTTAACGCTTTATTTGATGGTGATGTACGTTCTGCAGTATTACATTATACCTTCGATTCAGTACCCCACTTGGCACAAAATGAAGCTGTGTCCCCGCCTCCAATACTGGAAATAGTACTCGCAGCTTGTTGCTGCAACCACGCCATTCAAAAATGAACGTGTACCTTTTAAGAAAATTGCAAATTCGAAAACGCTCTTGGGACTCCATTCCAAACAATAATTTTAGCGCGTGCAATTGGTACAGCGAAAGCTTCTTATGATTTGGGTCCAATATCAAGACCTGATGAGCGTGCTGGAATACCACCTTCGACGGTAGCAGTCCCTGCATCTGCGTCTGCGGTAAATTTATTGCCATTGACGAAATAGACCGACAACTATAACTGAACATTAGTTGTATTTGCCTTATTTAAGAGTTGTTGTACAATTTTGAACCTTCAGCATCAAATATTGAATCACCAATTCTCTTTTAATTTGAAACTTTAATTAACATTAATGCCATTCCTCCCCCAATAAATATCACATTAAACTTTATCCAAAAGATTATCGATGAGCTGAGTTTTGTCGTCAACTTTAGAACTCCCTAAAATAGCCGAAAACGGAGGCGATGGATTCCAATAAAGCGCATGAAAAATATATCAATTCTTTGCTCAGGAAAGACCGGCAGTAAGTTTCAAATCCGTCGCCCATCATTGAACTGTGAGGCCGATGTGCAGTACCAAATGCATCATTCACATAACCATCGCTCAATTTACGTAAACTTTATATAAATTATTTAACTTTGGTTAGGATCCACTTTTATTTGTTCATCTTGCTCATCTTCCTCGATATAAAAATGAACGGTTTTCAATGAAGTAATGGAGCCTAGGACTGGATCGCGACAAACTCAACTTCATTAACAACACAATCGTGCAAAATCATAACTTGAAATACACAAAACTAATTAAACATCGAATTCTTTTTCGGAAACACGGGTAATATTCTTGGACACGTACAATTGATGTTGCACCTTTATCCAACGCGTACTTAATGGTTCCCAATACAGCCATAATACGTTCATTACTTTGGATTTTTCCTTCCTTGGTTGGTTCAATCAACTGTAATGAACTACAAAAATAAAACTTATTTAATGCAAAACATGAATTCTGGCAGCGGTACATAATATACCACATCCATATAAAATTTATCAATAACAGTTTATTTTAATATTGATTAAATTGATAATTTCTTACCTGTGTATTAATTAATTTAAATAAACTATATTTTCAATTTTACACATAAATATTACAAGACTGTCATTCAATTAAACTACTTTGACATAAAAATTTTGTTTTGGTCATTGAACTACTTTGTTCAATTTTGATGTTGATTACTCTTCTCGCATACACACAAACTTTGCTTCGTCGGCATACGACGTTCAACAAACAAAATGCATCATACCGGAAAATGGTAAAATTCTAAATGAAAACTACCTTAAAAATAAAAAACAGTTTTTCGAAATGAATGATAAATAAACAAAGTTCATGCTCAGGAGAATGAAAATTTGATTTTCTGCTGTAATTACGAGATAAAGCTAAATAAAGTCAAAAAAAAATATTGAAAAGAAAATTTCCATAGCAATCGTATGAAAGTGTTTTTTCTTGTTTACGTTATTTGGGCCTGCATACATATAAACCGGATTTTTTATATTTTTCTTTAACATGGCCGTATGCATATACGCAGTGGTTCTACGAATGCTGCTATATCTACCTATGTTTGTATTTTAAATACATCTACTTAAACAAATCTAATTTAAAAGTAGTTCAACTTGAAAATGCCGATTAGGGTTTGAGTATGTGATAAAATAATTAGTTCTAAATCAAATAAGTACAATTTTAAAATAATATTAAAACCTCTAGGAATATTAAATTCCTATAGAGTTGAATAATGATTATCCCTCTTTCCAAATATCCAGATTTATGAAATTGGTCATAAGTAAATACAGGTAAATACTAAGCTTAATCAACTATTCTTAACAATCGACGAATTCAGGTTATTTCTACGAATTTTGATCTTCTAGATGTACTGATGTCATTTTTACTCAAACTTTGATGGGCATTCCCAGAGATCGTGATTCAGGTCTGGCAAGTACATGAAAATAGTCATCAATAACCACCTAACCGAACCAAAACCACCTAGAGATAATAATGCATGACTTCGGGTTTATTGCTACGAATTTTGATATTTTCGATGTACTGATGTTATTTTTACTCAAATTTGGATGGCCACTATCGGC
The DNA here is from genome assembly GCA_963691935.1 of Nephrotoma guestfalica. Taxonomy (NCBI): domain Eukaryota; kingdom Metazoa; phylum Arthropoda; class Insecta; order Diptera; family Tipulidae; genus Nephrotoma; species Nephrotoma guestfalica. Next base: position 149,109,965 of record OY829914.1, on the reverse strand, counting down.
CATTCCCAGAGATCGTGATTCAGGTCTGGCTAGTACATGAAGTTGGTCATTGAGTCACCTAACCAAAACCACCTAGTGCTAATAATGCACGACTTCGAGTTTATTGGTACGAATTTTGATATTCTCGGTGTACTGATGCCATTTTTACTCAAACTTGGATGGCCATTATCGGCCATTCCTAGAGATCGTGATTCAGGTCTGGCTAGTAAATGAGGTTTATCATTGGTTCACCTAACCAAAACCACCTAGTGCTAATAATGCACGACTTCGAGTGTATTGGTACGAATTTTGATATTCTAGGTGTGTTGATGTCATTTGTATTCAAATTTGGATGGCCATTACCGGCCATTCGCAGAGATCGTGATTCAGGTCTGACTAGTATATGAAGTTGATCATTGGTTCACCTAACTAAAACCACCTTGTGCTAATAATGCACGACTTCGGGTTTATTGGTACGAATTTTGATATTCTCGGTGTACTGATGTCATTTTTACTCAAACTTGGATGGTCATTATCGGCCATTCCTAGAGATCGTGATTCAGACCTGGCTAGTAAATGAAGTTGATCATTGGTTCACCTAACCAAAACCACCTAGTGCTAATAATGCACGACTTTTACTCAAACTTGGATGGTCATTCCTAGAGATCGTGATTCAGGTCTGGCTAGTACATGAAGTTGGTCATTGAATCACCTAACCAAAACCACCTAGTGCTAATAATGCATGACTTCGGGTTTATTGGTACGAATTTTGATATTCTCGGTGTACTGATGCCATTTTTACTCAAACTTGGATGGCCATTATCGGCCATTCCTAGAGATCGTGATTCAGGTCTGGCTAGTAAATGAGGTTGATCATTGGTTCACCTAACCAAAACCACCTAGTGCTAATAATGCACGACTTCGAGTGTATTGGTACGAATTTTGATATTCTAGGTGTGTTGATGTCATTTGTATTCAAATTTGGATGGCCATTACCGGCCATTCCCAGAGATCGTGATTCAGGTCTGACTAGTATATGAAGTTGATCATTGGTTCACCTAACTAAAACCACCTTGTGCTAATAATGCACGACTTCGGGTTTATTGGTACGAATTTTGATATTCTCGGTGTACTGATGTCATTTTTACTCAAACTTGGATGGTCATTATCGGCCATTCCTAGAGATCGTGATTCAGACCTGGCTAGTAAATGAAGTTGATCATTGGTTCACCTAACCAAAACCACCTAGTGCTAATAATGCACGACTTTTACTCAAACTTGGATGGTCATTCCTAGAGATCGTGATTCAGGTCTGGCTAGTACATGAAGTTGGTCATTGAATCACCTAACCAAAACCACCTAGTGCTAATAATGCATGACTTCGGGTTTATTGGTACGAATTTTGATATTCTCGGTGTACTGATGCCATTTTTACTCAAACTTGGATGGCCATTATCGGCCATTCCTAGAGATCGTGATTCAGGTCTGGCTAGTAAATGAGGTTGATCATTGGTTCACCTAACCAAAACCACCTAGTGCTAATAATGCACGACTTCGAGTGTATTGGTACGAATTTTGATATTCTAGGTGTGTTGATGTCATTTGTATTCAAATTTGGATGGCCATTACCGGCCATTCCCAGAGATCGTGATTCAGGTCTGACTAGTATATGAAGTTGATCATTGGTTCACCTAACTAAAACCACCTTGTGCTAATAATGCACGACTTCGGGTTTATTGGTACGAATTTTGATATTCTCGATGTACTGATGTCAATTTTACTCAAACTTGGATGGCCATTATCGGCCATTTCCAGAGATTGTGACTCAAGGCTGGCTAGTAAATGAAGTTGATCATTGGTTCACCTAACCAAAATCACCTAGTGCTAATAATGCACGACTTCGGGTTTATTGGTACGAATTTTGATATTCTCGGTGTACTGATGTCATTTTTACTCAAACTTGGATGGCCATTATCGACCATTCCCAGAGATTCTGATTCAGGTCTGGCTAGTACATGAAGTTGGTCATTGTGTCACCTATCCAAAACCACGTAGTGCTAATAATGCATGACTTCGAGTTTATTGCTACGAATTTTGATATTCTCGGTGTACTGATGTTATTTTTACTCACATTTGGGAGGTCATTATCAAACAATCCGGCCGATATTATATGAAGTTGGTCATTGAGTCACCTAAATAAACCATTTAGTGCTTACAATGCTTGACTTCGGGTTTTTTGATACAAAGTTTTATATTCCTCCTTGTTGTCTTCCTCGAAATTCAATCAATCATATTAATAAATGATGGTTATGGCGTAAAGATCAGAGAATCGGGACTTATTTACAAGAATTACAATCCCGGAGTGGTTGATATTCACCTACTTTTAATTATTTGTTGTTAATATTTTTATAATTTCAAAATCTTTTTAACCTACAAATAAAATGTGATTAAAAATTAAATAAATATTTATTTATTATTGTTATTTATGATTATATTAACACATCAGAATTCCAGGAAAGCTCGTAGTTACAACATTTTTGATCAAAAGGTATATTTATTTTAAATTTTATTAATTAAATGAGCTCATTTCAAAGGCCTTTTGCAATAGATTATTGTTTTTGATATTATTTATAAGTGAATTCAAGTGTGTTTATTTCTGTTTTATTATAAATCCGAGTGTTTTAAAAATTGGTAATTTGTAAGGCAGCTTAATATAATACAAAACTCAATTAAAATTTAATAATTGACGATAGACTAAGAATGTAAGGTCATCATATGTAGTTACATGCTGTCGAATCCTTACGGACTTATATGTCTCGGGCTAATTGGTGTAGGGTTGGGTGTTAGTGGAGTGCAGCCGTGTTATACAGCATACGAAGAGATAATCCCTGTATGCAGTTGATTATTATTCCAGACATTTACAACTGAGAACGATAGATACATATGATGAAATACCTAATCACCAACGCAAATTAATAAATTAACATATCTTATCTACAGACAATGTGTGCATGTGTAAATAATTAACAAATCGTATACGAGTACTCGTATATACCATATAATTTATTAACAAAGTAGTTAGATAATGACTTTGTTGCGGCGCGCCCTAGTCGTTCTGTGATTAACTAGTCCTTTCCTTATATTACCTTATAATGTGAGGATAATGTGAGGATGCAGGAAGGGCTCGACTCGCATAATTCTGGAGTACGATTACTTTTCCAAATATGCTTTCCAATATTAGGATTACGCTTACTCTAGGAATGTGCTATAACTTACCTAGGATCGCCTTTATGATTGGGCTCTTATCATATCATATGGGCAAGTTTGCGAAAATTTATGGTTGGTTGTTTAACGAAATAAAATAAATTTATTTGAAAACTGAATAATTTGTGGTAAAATATTGTGAGTAAGTCAAATTTATTAAAATAAAATGTATTGAACATTTTGTTTATTTGTGTGGTTGATATGAATTATTGGTATTATTTTTCACCAGATCCTAAGTCAAAATAGTTTTAGTTATTTATGTGGAAGCAAAATAGCGCATTTTTAATTTTGTTTTCTTTTTTCAATAAGGTCTATAAGTATTTTGTATTTTGTTGCGTTCTCAAATATTTTAAAATAACAAATGGGGTTAAATTGAACATAATGTCACTTTTTAAAGTTAATTTATATATTTTATGTATACACATTTATACAGTCAATAGTTCGTTTTTTGAATTTTTGACTCATAGATGGACAATTTGTAAGAATCCCAACAATCAATTTCGAAAGGGTAAGATTATTGATTTGGAAAAATCAGTCTTCTCATCAGGTCGCGACGACTGATGTTGTATTACTATATAAATAATAAAAAATAAATTCGAAATAATTGTTTATTTAGAGCACAGTGTCGATGTTATTTAGAGTACAGTATCCAAAAGCATGACCACCAAAATTCTCAAAGTTAGTAATTACCTGAGTCTATTCCAGTTGCTTAAAACCGAGAAAAATCTTAGATAAAAAACAGAGAGATTTGCCTCCCGTTGTATGATGTAGAACGTTAAAGTACTTGACGATGTTTTTTTAATGCACATCATCATCAAGCAGATATGTGATTAAGGTCTAGTGTAGCGAAGGTGGTCGATTCGCTCTATCTAGTTAATTTAGTGGCCTGCCATTTCCGTGGATGTCTCGATGATATCAAAGAAACGAAAAAATGTAGGGAGTATATGTTGCGACCAACACCAGACTTTCTTTCAACACATACTACTGTGGGCAAAAAGTAGTAAAACTTTTTAATTTGCATTTCGCACGGAAAAACATTCGTCGAAATATTTTTTTTCTATGTTGGTATGACTATCAGTGACATCTGTGCCAAATGTCACATCAAAATAATCATTAGTGTTTAGTATACGCTTGTCTTTCTGAATTACAAAAAGTGTATTCGGCGATTTTTACAATGAGTGAAATTATTCAACAAAGAACTTCCATTCAATTTTGTGTGCGGAATCAATTTTGTGGTGCCGAAACGTTCAGAATCTTACAAAAGGCCTTCGGTGATAGTTGTATGTCGCGAGCAAGTGTTTTTGATTGGTACAAATTGTTCAAAGAGGGTCGAGAACGTGTTGACGACGAACCACGTCTAGGATGGCCATCAACATCAACTGATGATCAACACGTTAATAAAATCAAGGAATTGGTGCTCGCGAATCGACGATTAATAGTCAGAGACCTTACTGGCATCGTTGAAATATCGGAAGGATCAGTGAAAACCATTTTGAAAGATCATTTGGGCCGAAGAAAAGTGAAAGCACGATTGGTTCCAAAATCACTCAATTTTTTAGAAAAACAGCGTCGCGTTGACGTCTGTGAAACAATGCTTCCCGACTAAAAGGATGTCATGAAACGTATTATAACGTCAAAAATCAAGGTGATGTTGACAGTTTTGTTCGATTATCGAGTGTGGTGCACTCCGAATTCCGACCGGCCAAACTGTCAACAAGGAATACTATTTGAGAGTTATGCGTCGTTTGCGCGAAGCTATTCGTAAAAAGAGGCCGGAATTATGGGTCGACAACTCTTGGTTTTTGCACCACGGTAATGCACCTTCTCATACTGCATTGGTTTTACGTGATTTTTTCGCCAAAAATTCCACCCATATCGTTCCGCATCCACCGGTTCGCCTGATTTAGCTCCGTGTGACTTCTGGCTGTTCAGCAAACTCCAACGACCACTCCGGGGAAACCGTTTTGAGTCAATTGAAGACATTCAACGTGAATCGCTACACACGCATTGGCGGCTATTCCGGAAATTGGCTTTAACAACTGTTTCGAGGATTGGAAAAAACGTTGGAACAAGTGTATTGAGGCCGGGGGGGATTACTTTGAGGCGGACGAAATAGATTTGGAGAAATAAATAAGGAATTTTAAAATTATGAACAAAGTCTTACTATTTTTTGCACACGACTTTTGTAAAGTAAAAAAATTATAAACGTAAAAAAATTATAAAAATCAATTCATAAAAACACGAAAAGTTAATTGTGAGAATGAAACCTAGATGAAAAATATGAAAGAATCGATTTCGTTAGGCTGCAGTAATTCGCTAGTACTACAAATACATGGTATTGTCCTATATATAGCCAATATTCATTCCAATGTAAGTAATACAACATCAGTCGTCGCGACCTGATGAGAAGACTGATTTTTTCGAATCAATAATCTCATCACCCAACTGATTGTTGGGATTCTTACAAATTTTCCATCTATGAGTCAAAAATTCAAATTTATCCGCGGTCCAGCGATAACGGACGAAAAAAGTATGGGGTGGTTGGGAAGTTGATTGTGTATAAGTAGGTGCCGATTATCATAGTTGTTTGTCTCTAAATTGACGCTAAAATGGAATAATTTCCTATGATTATGTATTTAATTCGAGAGTACTGAAGATAGAAAACAAAAGTAAAAAAATTATGAAAATAAGTTCGATTTTGTTATGTATAGGGTGGCACATAAGTAACAATATGATTTATTTAATGAATAAATTTTTGATTTTTGATTTTATTTAACGTTGGTATTTATTAAAATTTAGATTATAGTTTGAAAATATGTTCACATTATGTTTTGAAGATAATATCTTTCAAATGGTGCCCCTTATTTGCTTGGACCTGACGTGCTCTTTCCAGAGCATTTTCCATAACTTTTCTTAAAACTTCAGGTCCCAGCACCCTCACTTTTCACGTGTATTGGCCTTAAGCTGTTAGATGGTTCTTGGCTTATTGGCGTACACCTTATCCGTCAGGTAGCCCCAACGAAAGCGGCGAACGAGGTGGCCAGTTAAAATCAGAAAAATGCGATAATATTTGATCGCCAAAAATTTCGCGCAGGATATCCATAGTTGGACGAACTGTGTGAGTTGTGGCTCCATCTTGGTGGAACCACAATTTTGGATTGTTCTCCACGTCTGGCCTTAACAAATTTTCAATCATTGCCCAGTATTAAATGCTATTCACATTAATGTGTTCCAATGATCCTTTCTGAAGTTATTCTACGCCATACTGTGCATCTAAGTGGATGCATTTGATCTTCAATAAATATTCTTGGATTTTGGGTGCCTCATATCCGGCAATTTTGTTTATTCACGTGACCAATGAAGAGAAAATGGGCCTCATCGCTCATTATGAGTTTGTGAATAAACTTGTTGTTTTCTAGGTACAATTCTTGAAAACGGCGACTAATTACTAATCACTTAATTTGTGAACCAATTGAATCTTATATGGGAAAAGGTGTAACTTATGTAAACTTCCTTGCAAAGGCCGCATAGGCATCACCAACTGCTGAGAACGTCGCCTGGTAGAAGTTTCGGGGTTTCCAGCACGCGTAAGATCACAGACAGCCCCTTGTTGCCGAAAACGCTGAACCAATCACCATGCTGACTTTCAAAATAAAATTAGAGAACTTTGGTTCTTTGTTTTGTGCTTAGTCTTTCCATTATAAATTTTCCAAGTTTTTCAAAGTTAATTCTGGAAAAAAACGAAAAAAAAAGTGAACAAAAAATTTATTCAATAATTAAATCATAACATTATTTATGCGCCACCCTTTACATCATTTAATAGTTAAACTCATTCAAATTCATAAATTAAAACTGTAAATAAAGCACTCATTATATTTAGTGTTTCTATTGATTGTCATCAAACTTGACTCACTTGACAACGAATTTCGAATTTTTATTGTAATAAATAGTAGCTAATGGCTCGAGGTAATATTAGTAACCGATTTTTACAGACTACATTATTTATTGTGAATTAATTTTGCAGGAAATAATTAAGACATAAAATTAACAACTAATAAAAAACTTATAAAGATTAAAATTAGAAAACATTGTCTTGAAAAAAACCTTTATATATATATATATATATATATATATATATATATATATATATATATATATATATATATATATATATATATATATATATATATATATATATATATATATATATATATATATATATATATATATATATATATATATATATATATATATATATATATATATATTTATGGGGAATATTACATCACCACAAATCACCACAAATTTGGTATATGGAACCGGAAGTCGTGTTTAAATTTTTTACTTTTTATGTTTTGAATGTGTAGTAATTGTTAAAAAAAACTGTATAACAAAAAAAAATTTTGTAGTTGTTGTTGTTAAATTTACACGGTGTCAAATTTTGATAAAAATTATGAACATGACGTTGTATATATGGCTTGATTAAAATTTTTTGCGATTTTCAACGCTATCTTGTTCAAAAGATGGAACAATAGCTTCTGGTTGCAGATTGTTATATTGAATGTTTATCCTATCAAATTGACTGCTGTAATTATAATTAGACACGTTGTCACGTGACGTCACGTCATAATCTGAAAAACTTAATAACATATTACCAGACATTGGCATGTCTCCTATATATCCGAGTAAGTTGGAATCCAGGCAATATCATGAGCAGCAAAAATTACTAAATTTAACTACCTCACTGACGCCATCATCACCATCTTCGGTATCTGGTATCGAGCCTCTTTTGACTCACTCAGCGGAAAATCATCATAAGGCATCATCATAGGTCACTAACAATACAAGAAATCCAGGAAGAATTTAACACAACGCAGTATATGGTACGAACAGCGAAAAATATTCAAAACAAGAATGGGTCCTTCCAGCACCCAAAGCTGGCAAACGGATAAGTGATGAACTCAGAGACTCAGTGATAGAATATTATAATGATGATGATGTTAGTCGTATAATGCCTGGGAAAAACGATTGTATAACTATTGAAAAAGTTAAACTTCAGAAACGTCTAATGGTGTGCACATTAAAGGAGTGCTATGAGGGGTACAAAATCAAATATAAGGATGATGAGCCAAAAAAAATTGGCTTTGCTAAATTTTCTCTGCTTCGTCCTAAATACTGTGTGCAACCAGGAAGCAGCGGAACACATACAGTTTGTGTTTGTAAAATACACCAAAATGTCAAATTAGTTATTTATGGAACCAGGATGGAAACTGTCACCAATGGAAAAATTTCGCGATACCAGGACTGCATTTCATCCATATTATGTAAAGATCCAACATCAACATGTTATCTTCTGCAATGCGAGAACTGCCCAGGATTGGATAATTTTCGCGAATATTTGAGAAATGCATTTTTGGACAATGGTTGTCTGGATGCTGAATTATCGTTCAGTAAGTGGGTTTCAACTGACCGATGCAATTTGGAAAAGTTTTCAAAACCATTAGATGATTTTCTGGATTACTTCATAATAAAGCTGAAAAATCTGATTCCCCATTACTTTGTAACACTGCAACAATCTGGTTTCATCAAAAATAAAAAGTTAACTCTGGAGCCCACAGAGGTACTGGTTTTGTGTGACTTTGCAGAAAATTATGCGTTTATAATGCAAAATGCAGCACAGGGTTTTCATTGGAACAACAAACAAGCAACTATTCATCCGTTTGTAATTTACAAAAATCAAGGAGATAAATTGCAGCATTCCAGCTACATTATAATATCAGATTGTCTCCATCATGACGCCGTAGCAGTTTACGTGTTCATAGAAAAATTATTGCAGTTTTTGAAAACAAAAATTCCGGATTCATCTAAAGTTTATTATGTTACTGATGGTGCAGTAACACATTATAAAAACAAAAAAATTTTTTTATGAATATAACTAAACACAAAGAGGATTTTGGAGTCCATTGTGAGTGGCATTTTCATGCAACTTCTCATGGAAAGGGACCATGCGATGGTCTAAGAGGTAATATTAAGAGAATGGCGTCCAGAGCCAGTCTCACCAAAGAATATGATGATACCATAACTAATGCTGAAGAATTTTTCAAAAGGGCTTAAACTTTGAAAACTGATATGATTTTTGAATTTTGCTCAGATGCTGAATATAAGTTAAAACAAATTCAACTGGAGACTAGACTAGGGAATTTGAAAACAATAAAAGGAACCCGCGATTTTCACGTAATTATATCTTCAGGAGAAGGCAAGTTAAAATGTAAAAAATATTCAAATAGTGAACATTATGAAACATGTAAATTTTGATTGTGTAAATACTTTTAAATTTCTTTATTTATTTTGTAATACATTTAATAAAATAATAATAATAATAATAATAATATATATACTAAAAAATTGGACTTGCGATATTTTGTTTCCTTGCAAAAAAAAAAAATAAAAAATACCACATTGACTTTGATTTTATATACAAAAAATGGGTAGATCTTCATACTCAAACGTCTTTTGCAAGAAAACAAAAAATAACACAAGTAACTACAATTTTTTGGTGTGTTCAATAGAATTAAATGAGGAAAAATTTAAATTTAAAATTTAAAAAAAAAAAGAAAAAATAGGTTTTTGAGAAAATTCTAAAATAGTATTTTGGCGGCCATTTTGAATAGGAAGAGTTGAAACATGGTACGAATTCTATAATTTTTTTAGAATCCCTATTCATTTATCTTTAAAATGAGCCCAGGTTTATAAGTATCGGATAATTAGTTTTTTTTATAGTCATATATACAACATCATCTTCATCATTTTTATCAAAATTTGACATCCTGGATGTTTAATAACAACAACAAAAAAAAAAAAATTTCTCCACAAACTTCTTTTTTAATCAAGTCAAGACTATACATTGAAAATATAAAAAACATGAAATTCAAACATGACTTCCAAAAATTTGTGATTTCAGGAATTTTTCACAATATATATATATATATATATATATATATATATATATATATATATATATAAGTAAATCAGGAATGTTTCACCATATATATATATATATATATATATATATATATATATATATATATATATATATATATATATATATATATATATATATATATATATATATATATATATATATATATATATATATATATATATGGAGCTAACAGGAATGGTACCATAGGATTCCTTGATCAAAACGAAGGCCAGGTTACTTCTATCACTTGGCACGTTAAAGCCTCCCTGTCAAGTTATAGACGTTTAAAGAGGAGCCTTCTAACACATCACCTTGTATTAAAGAAACTTCAATAACTTAAATAAACCATTTCTATTTTCAAGTACTATTTCATTAAAACGCTGATAACATTCTCTTTTAAATAAGGTAAAATAATTATGACTATGCAGTTAAAAACTACTTAACAATTACTCTACGCCAGTAAATATTTTTTGATGAAAATATAGTTCACCCTCTTTGCTTTCAGAAAAGCTTACTATTTGTCATATTTCCTATACCATGTTAACTAAAAAATTAAAAGTTCGCAATAAAAATTTTGTGTTGTCACAGCATTAAATAATATTATTTACAAATATTTACAGTAAATTATCAAAATGATCAACGTTAATTGTTAACAAATAGTTCTAAATAGTCTTTAAATAATTACTACTAACTACTAATTAATAGTTATTAATATAGTCATTAGGTAATCTGTGAATTTAAACGTAAGCTAGTTAAAACTTAAATTTATTAAAAAATTGATCATTATAGCTCTAGTCAATATGTGGATATGGTATGCGTTTTGTCCGAGGCTAATGAAGCTGTGACGATTGCTCAACGGATATATCGAGATCGATACTCTAATGCACCACATTTTGCAAGAACGTATACGCACTTAGATACTTTGTTCCCAAGGCAGTAGTATATTGGCTGCGGGAAATCCTTACAGTGATAACCAAAATCACCGGATATAAATCCGTTAGTTTTTTTACCTCTGCGGCCATTTAAAAACTGTTTATTCTTCATCTATTCCAGATAAAGAAACTTTAATTGTTAGTATATGTGAAACTTGTAACGAAATCAAACGAAACAGAAACGTTATTGTAAAAGTTCGCATTTCGTTTATGAACAGGGGGTTTGAAATGCGTAACCGTTAATCGTGATTATTTTGAGAATTTACTGTAAATATTTGTAAATGTTATTATTTAATTCAAGTTCATATTTGTAGTAATGTGTAATGAAGTCTTGTGTTTAATAAAGGAAATACAACATTTTTATTCTAAACTTTTAATTTTTTACGGTAACATATGTGTCCATAAAAAAATATTTACTGACTTAAATTAATTGTTAGGAGTTGTACCATGAAACAAAAAATTTAAAAAAAAATAGAATTCTAACAGTTTTTTATAAATTTGAAATAGTTTTGAACTAAATAGTCATAGTTATTATTAGAGCCATCTACGATTTAAAGAGCCGTAATATTAAATGGCGTATTTTATTTAGAGGGGAAACTTTTTCTATGTTTACATATGTTTATAAGAAACTATGTAAAATAACCAATTTTTGAATTAATATTTGTGAATGAAAATTTACTTGAGTAATTACACTTTTTATTTTATACGATTAAGAATATTATTTAATATTTAATTAATGAAAATAAATTAAAGAGAGGCATGTTTTAAATTTTTCCGATAGAATTAAACTTTCTGTTCAGTTGTGTAGGTCCAAAAGGAACGTAAATTGATTTTCCGCAAATTGTACAAAAATCCAATTAAACAATTCCGTTTTATAAATGAATGTTGTTCTCATCGATATGAATTGGGGGATAAAACGATGAGTTTTAATTGCAATCATTAAACCACAACCCTTCTAAGAAAATTAGACAAAAACCACGAACTAGCACAGCGGTTTTATGAATCTTAAAAATTATTACCTTATTAACACCTCCATTCGATTAGATAAGTAGTTGTTGTTCCAAGTGATAAGAAAAACTATTAGTTGTTTGAAAAGTTATACAATTTGTACACCAATAAGTGAGGCGAAACAGACAATTAAAATTCTAGTTTTGAGACGTGTTTTATTTGGAAGTGACTAATAAAAACGTCGATTGGGGTAGTTAACATAATACTTATTTTGGCCAAGCACTGGTTTTACTCGTATACCTAGTAAACGAGTCACTTAAAACGGAAAACTACACGACTAGCGGGAGCGTCAATTTAAAATTTCTAATGAAAATTTTCACATGAATCTTACCAAATATGTTGATTTCGTAATTATGTGTTATTTATGGAACCAATTAAGATGTTATTAAATGAAAATTGCAAATTCAAATCTTACGGCTCTTACCTCTAGGTGGCTGTGTTATTATACCTTATTTGAAAGAGAATCTTATCAGCTTTATAGTGAAATTAGTACTTAAAAATAAAATTTATTTATATTTGGTTATTTTCACGATGTAGAAGTTCCTTTAATACAAGGTGCTACCCTATATATATATATATATATATATATATATATTCATATACGTTTTAAAAATATGCAACAAAATCAAATATACGAGGTTCTTTAAGTTACATGCATGTTTCCAATTTAAAAATTAATAGTTTACAGCAAGTTAATTTTGATAACTTCGAAAAGTGATTTATTTCCGGTTCGCTATTTTTGGCCGAATTTTTGGAACATCTAAGAAAAATGGATCTAATGCTACATCTTCTTCTTTATATTCATCATAAGTTGATGGCGCTATTTTTATAGTTTGGCCTAACACATTACCAAGGGAATAATTTAATTTTTTACCTGAAGCATCACTTACAGACGCACTTGCGGTTATAATGATTTTAGGTAAAGTTGGTATATAACGGTTTTGTGGCGTTAATAATACTTTATCATATATATTATAATTAATAATACTAATATTGCTACTATTCACACTGTATATATTACCATTTTGACTATTATTAAAATTAGTGCTATTATTATTTCTGTTTCGAAAATTGTCTATTTGTGTTGTATCATGATATTTGTAATTATTTTTAATATTACTGTTCCCTGATGTAAGTTGATGCTGATTGATTTTATTTTCTTTGCCTCTTATTTTTGTTTCCGTTAAGTTTAAAAATGAGGCAGTGGTAGGTGGTACTTGTAAATCTAGTTGTGGTTGTGTAACAAGAATGTCTGATCGTTTTAAATCTTTTCTTTCTTTTTGAACATTTACCAAATCATCCGCACTATTGTTTTCAAATCCCAGTAATTGGTTTTGACTTCGATTATGCTCAAATGGCAAATGTAATGGGATCTAAAATAAAATAAAATGGTTGACTTGTGGATTAAGTGTATAAGCTTTCTATTGTACCTGTGGAGAGGATTTTCCGTAACCATTGAGTGTTTTAGATTGATCTTGCTGTGCAAATTGGAAACCATGTCCTCTCAGGCGTAACGGTGGTAGTAGATGTAGTCCGGGGTATTCCGATGTTGATTGAAATTGGTGTTGTATTGACGACGGTAACAATGATATTTGTTTTGATCCAATCTGGGAATCATAGCCATATTCATTTAATTGTTGCTCCTTTTGATTTGGTCCACTATTGACCAAATTTGTGTATCCGACCGAGTGAGTTGTTACAGTGACAGGAAGTGGGTCACCATTTTGAAGCTGTTGCTGTTGAAAAGAAATTGCTGAATTTGTATACTCCGTTCTACCAATTCCAGCACCATTATGGTTATTATTGTTGCCGTCATTTGAATGATTGGTGTTACTACTACTATTATTATTGTTCAAATTATTATAATCGTTATTGTTGTATAGTAGCTGTTGTTGATAAATAAAATTTTGTGGAAATGGCTGGTGTTGCGGCGATTTATGGAGGTTTTGTGCTTCACTATCATGATGACTTCTGGTTTGGAGAGATAAATAACCAGCAGTACTTAAGGTATCATCTTCTTCATCATCATATTCGTATTCCTCATTTTCTAACATTTGTTGTTCTTTCTTATTACTGTTTTGATAAGAATTATTGATATGATCATTTGGATTGTGTGTTGAAGAAAAACTATATTGGTTAGGCTGCTGATTATTTTGATTAAGTTGATAGGAAGGATGTATTCGAGAAAAAGTATGCCCAGTAACGGGTTTTCCTGTTGATTGTGTCTGTTTTGCTTCTTGTGGCAATGGTTGCGTTGCTTTTGGTAGTTGAGGTGCATTCGTCGTTGTGTAAATATTATTTGAGTGCATAGTAGTTTTTATTCGAGTTATGGAGATGTGTTCCATTGGTGGTTTATCAATTTTGGAGGCAAATGATTCAGTCGTTACTGCAATCATTGGTTCAACAGATGTTTCTTCATCTTGCATAGGTACCATAGTGTTTCCATATAATTCTAAATTTAAATAATAATATTTTTCGGATTTGGAACAGTCCACTTCATCAACCCGCTCACACACACGAGTTTCCTGTCATTGAGTCATTTAAGTCAATTATATAATAAGAGTTTGAAAACATTTTTTTCCTGTTTTACCTGATCAAAAACGGTGCCATTGAGGCATAGAAATTTAATATCCATTGGTTCGTCCAATTGTCCAATGGTACAAACATGAAACATTTGACAAGAAGTTTCCAGATCAGCATAATAACCACCTATCACTTTACCTGCACATGTAAATTTGGTTTCCGGCAGGTTGTCAAAATCGAGATACTGCAAATAAAATAATAAAACTTTAAGTCTACTGGTAATACCTGTTGAAGTAGTTAAAATACTCACCCCTGGTTCCCCTAAGACAAACGAACTGCATAATAATAGCAAGGGGATTGTTGTTAATAATAATTCTGAAAATAAACAAAAATATGTTTCGTATAAAACTTGTTCAAATAAAGAATGGTGGGGATAATATAAAATACTGTTTATAAAAATGTTTTCCTAAAAGATAAACAATGATAATTAAATTCTTATTTCTATATCAGAAGAACAATAGGTTTCGCTTAATTAACAACAAACCATAATTCATTTAACCAGTTTTTATTAAATCAACGCGAAAACTCTATGCGAGAAAAATAATAAAAACCTAATTTTTACTAATCATGCAGTGATTTATTAGAATACGGTGAGAGACTTAACATCTACATACCATCATAAATTTTAATAAAAGGCAATCTTAATCAATCAAGTAATTTAAGAAAGAAAGCGGAAAACGTCCAAAAACTAAAAAATAAAAAGGCACAAAAAATCACATCCCTAAAGCTAGCAGAACATTACAAGATACCGTGAATAATTAGGCCGAATTCATTCTTCAATTTCTTCGTTCAATCATCCATTCATTCAAACAATTTTTCGACCAATCATATTGCTCCAAAATAACTATTTTTTCATCTGAATTTTTTCACAAGAGATGATTGGTCGAATAAATTGTTTCAATCAATGAATGAACGAAGAAATTGAAGTATGAATTCGGCCCTAAAAGCTAATTAAATACTATATTAAAAAGTTTTGGACTCCATCTCAATCCCAATTAAAACGATTGGTTCTGCTAGCTTTAGAAAAAATTAGCGGAACCCACAACAAAAAACAATTTAAAAACTATCGTGAAATTAAAAGCTAATTTTAGGCTAATAAAATTCCCACTTGAAAATTGTTTTAGTCCGATTGTTCTAGAAAAGACATTCAAGCATTTCTACTCCAAAGCGAGCAGAATCTAAATTGAAAATTAAATCAAAACCGTAATTTGAACGCAATCAAGATCTATTGACATACAAATAATTTTAGACTCATTATGGCTTAATCAAATGTCCCATTAAAAAAATTTAGACTCCATTGGTTCTTAACCAAGCTTTATGTCAATCAGTTTAATACTAGCAAAACCCAAATCGAAAATCCGATCAAAACCGAAATTAGAACGCAAAACATGATCTGTTCGCATACAATTAATTTCCTGCCTCATTATGGCCTAATCAAACGCCCCATTACAAAATTTTAAGCTTCACTCGTTCTTAACCGAGCTTTAGGTCATTTAATTTAAAGCTGGCAGAAAAATCCAAAATCGGACCAACACCAAAATTATAACGTGAAACAAGAACTAGTGACAAACAAATTATTGGTCAAGTGTTAGGTCATTTAATTTGCAACTAGCAAACCCCTAAATCGAAAATCGGACCAAAACCGAAATTAGAACGCAAAACAAGGTCTATTGACATAGAAATGATTTTAGGTTCATCATGCATGGCCTAATCAAATTCCCCATTGAATAATTGTGGCTCCACTCGTTCTTGACCAAGCTTCAGGTTATTTAATAGATAAATTGGACTAATAAATAAGCACGCACATAAATTAAAACGCAAAACAAATCTATTGACATACCAATAATTTTAGGCATAATATAAATTAATCAAATGCCCCATTACAAAATTTTAGGTTACATTCGTTCTTGACCAAGCTATACGTTATTTTTATTTTTAGATCTAATTTTGATTTTGGTCCGATTTTCGATTTAGGTTCTGCTAGCTTTAAATTAAATGATCTGAAGTTTGATCAAGAACGTGTGGAGCACAATATTTTTAATGGGGAATTTGATAAGGCCGTAATGAGCCTAAAATTATTAGTATAACAATAGATCTTGTTTTGCGGTTTAATTTCGGTTTTTGTCCGATTTGGGTTCTGCTAGCTTTAAATTAAATGACTTAAGCATGGTGAAGAACCAGTGGATCCTTAAACTTTTTTAATGGGGCATTTGATTAGGCCATGGGGATCATAAAATTATTTATCTGTCAACAGACCTTGTTTTGCTTTCTAATTTCGGTTTTGGTTCGATTCTCAATTTGGATTCTGTTAGTTTTAAATTAAATTACCTAAAGCTTGGATAAGAACTTATGGAATCCAAAATTCTTTATTGGGACATTTGATTAGACCATAGTGAGTCTAAAATTATTTGTATGTCAAATTCGTTCTGCTTGTTTTAAATTAAATGTTTTGAAGTTTGGTTAAAATCGATGGGAACCCTAAGTTTTTTAATGGGGTATTAGATTAGGCCATAATAAGCCTTTAATTATTTGTATGTCAACAGATCTTGTTTTGGGTTCTAGTTTTGGTTTTGGCCCGATTTTCGATTTGGGTTCTGATAGTTTTAAATTAATTTATCTGAAGTTTGGTCAAGAACGAGCGGAGCCAAAAATTTTTTATTTGAACATTTGGTTAGGCCATAATGAGCCTAAAATTATTTGTGTGTCAATAGATTTAGATATGATTTCAATTTTGGTCTGATTTATGGGGCATTTGATTAGGCCCTAATATGTGCGTCCACACGAGGAGTCATGATTCCGGGATCAAACTTCGTTTCTTTTCTCTTTATCTATAAAACCTAAAAAAACCGGGGATTTGTTGGTTAACTGTGAAGTAATTAATTTTATTTAAACAAAAACTTTAGTTTCAGGTAATTCTCTCGGTCACCTGGTAATGGGCTAATTAGAGCAATAATTAATGTAATTTGTTTTATTTTCTAAATTTAAATTTTAATATGACTAATAAAAGTAGGTTGGAGCTAATAAGCTCAACGTTCAATTGATTATTTGCAGATTCCCGTCAAGTTCATATACCAAATAATTTCATTCATTCATTCGTCACTTTTTTATGTTCTTTCGGGTTAAAAAAACACCAAAAAATGTTGACGTACATCACGAATTGAAATGTATCGTGAACGATTTGGATTCAACTTATTCTACAAATTCTATGATATTTCGATGTAGGGCTGATTCTAAAGTATATTTCTCTGGCCGAAAGTGTTTAAATTTCAAATTGATAGGCTAATTTGGATTTATTTTACAAGACTGATTCTGAGTATAAAAGTAATTAATATTTCTGAATAAATAATAAATTTGTTATTTCAGTGCGAATGTCTAAAATATTTTAACTAAAATTGTTAAATGAGCTTTTATATTATCAAGTTTAGTTAACATTATTTGTCAAATGTTAATAATTCTCTTTATTAACTCTTTAGCTTTCGGAACCCTTTCGGTTCCATTCTCAAAAGAATAATAAAACAATTTACAAAAAAAAAATATTTTCTATACAAAATAAGAACGAAATCAAGGCTATCTAAAATGTAGCTACGAGGGCGGATTGAAAATGAAACTACCTAGCGCTAGATGGCAGCACAAACACAAACATTTTTGTTTTTTAGAAACTGCGATCTGTCAAACGTCAGCTGTTAAAATTTCACCCAAATTCATCGATTAGTTTATTTGTTGTAGTCGTTTGAAGTAAGCAACTTTTGTGTTTCTTGAAAAATGGAAAAAAACGAATTTCGTGCAGTGATTAAACACTATTATTTGAAAGGGAAAACGGCGAAAGAGACAAAATAAAAGCTCGATAAACATTACGGTGAGTCTGCTCCGTCAGATTTCATGGTAAAATATTGGATTGCTGAATTTAAACGCGGCCGAAGAAGCACTGCAACAATACCATCAACTGGAATGCCAAAAGAGGTGGTTACTGAAGAAAATATCAAGAAAATCCTCGATATCTCGTTATGAATGATCGCCGAGTCAAGTTGCGTGAGATTGTTGAAATGGTAAACATATCATATGAACGTGTGTTCAACATTTTGCATGAACATTTGCATATGAAAAAGCTATCGGCAAGATGGGTGCCGCGTTTGCTCAGTGTCGAACAAAAATGAGTTCGACAGACCACTTCACAGCGGCGTTTGGACATGATAAGCGTAATCCTGTTGATTTTTGGCGTCGATTAATTACTGTTGATGAAACGTGGGTCCACCACTACACACCTGAAACCAAAAATCAATCGAAACAATGGGTGGAAGCTGGTGGAAGTGCTCTGAAGAAGGCAAAGGCAGTGAAATCGGCTGGCAAGGTTATGGCCACTATATTTTGGGATGCACGCGGAATATTGCTCATCGATTATCTTAAAAAATGATCCACAATCACAGGAAAGTATTATCGTGCATTATTGGATCAATTGGTTGATGTAATCAAGGAAAAACGACCACATTTAAAGAAGAAAAAAGTGCTCTTTCTTCAAGACAACGCACCGGCTCACACAGCATTAGATACGATGCTAAAATTACGTGAAATACACTTCGAATTGGTTGATCATCCACCTTATAGTCCAGATTTAGCTCCTAGTGACTCCTGTTTCCAAAGTTGAAAAAATGGCTCGCAGGACAAAGATTCATCTCAGATGAAGAAGTGATTATCGAAACTAACGCGTATTTTGAGGGGTTCCCGAAATCGTATTATTTAGATGGTATAAAAAAGTTGGAATATCGTCTTACTAAGTGTGTCGAACTAAATGGAGACTATGTTGAGAAATAAATGGTTTTTGGCAAAAAAAAATTTTGTTTTCCTACTTAGGTAGCTTCATTTTCAATCCGCTACTAGAAAAAATAAATTTTTTATTTTAGCTAGGCAACAAATTGTGACCTCGTATCTACAGAAAAAACACTTTACAAAATAAAATTTGACTTTAAAAAACGTAAATTGAAAATAATTGTTTCCATATAAAAAAATATTGGAAATGTGTAAAAGCAAAAAATCAACTTATAAAAAAAAATATATATATATATATATATATATATATATATATATATATATATATATATATATATATATATATATATATATATATATATATATATATATATATATCTATATCTATATCTATATATATATATATATAGTTATATACATAGTTATATTGGAACATAGAATTAAACAACTGATTGCAAAATCAATTATTTTTCTGATTTATAAATTTTATTCACGAACTATTCAATTTGTCAAATTACTTTGCTTATTTTAGGCCAATTATGATGACATTCTTTTGTGCGGTAGAATTAAAAATTGGTTTTTACCTCTCAGACAGTCTCGCCACTTTAACGCACTAACTCAATGGCGCAAAAGTTAAATAATAAGAAAGCAGATTCGAATAAATAAAGTTGACGGAATCGAAGCATTAGATCAAAAGACCGGTGACTTACCACATTCGTGAATCTTTTTAACAAATTTTTATTAATACAATTTACGAAAGTGAGTGTGCGATCAATTCCTAACTGAGTAACTATATATGGAATTATTAACAAACCTATCAACTAATTATCAACAAAAACTTCAATTTCAGAGATGTCTAAGCATAATATTATATATGAACTAGAGACACTCAGGCATATCTAGATTGTTATGTGTTATTCCAATAAAAAGGGTTAGGCACATGTGATGTTGTTCTAGATATCGAATAGTTAATCTTCGTATAATATTGGGAATAGAATTGCTCGCACATCATACTGAGTTGACTCAAGCCTATCTAAATTGGTAAGTATTTTTTCAATAAAGAGGGTTGCTTCGGATGAAGGTTTTTTAAAAATCGTTTAATGTGTAATATTACGAATCGAACGTTAAGAACTTCACATCGGTCTTGTCTAATAAATCAGTCCCATCGACTTTGTCAATTCGAATCTATTTTCACATAATTTAACTTTTGTGCTACTAAGGAAGTGGGTTAGGGCGTCGAGACTGTACGGAGCATAAAATCACACTTTGAAACCTCATTTCTACTGCGCAAAATAATTCTATCATAATCGGTCTATAGAACATATGTATATGCAAATACGAATGGGTTACTCACCTGCAATTCTACAAATTGAATTGTTCGTTAACAAAATTTATAAAATACAAAAGTGATCGATTTTCTATTCAGTTCTTTAATTATTCGTTTCAATATGACATTTTCCGAGAATAATCTTGAGCGAGAAGTAGATAACATATATATTCATAATGGAACTACTTTCATAATGGAAAAGTGTTTATTTCATCAATTCATTATTCAATACATTGAATATATATATATATATATATATATATATATATATATACTCGTATATATATATATATATATATATATATATATATATATATATATATATATATATATATATATATATATATATATATATATATATATATATATACGAGTATATATATATATATATATATATATATATATATATATATATATATATATATATATATATATATATATATATATAAACACATTAATGTAATTTTCTACTTCTCATCAGGTCGCGACGACTGATGTTGTATTACTTACATTGGAATATTGTCTATATATATATATATATATATATATATATATATATATATATATATATATATATATATATATATATATATATATATATACACAATATTCCAATGAATAGTTAGTTTACAAAATAATAAAAAAAAAATAAAATTAGTTCACTTAGTAAAATTTTACTGAGTGAATAATAACCCCAAATTTATAATGCCACCCCATTTCCAGGAATGTTGAATGGATCTTCACAGCATTTGTTTTTTTTAATAGAGAAAGTATTAATTGCCAATGGAAATGTTGTTATTTAAAAAAATAAGATAATATGTCAGTTTTTCTTATTCACTCATACATAATCCATTCACCTATTCCCACAAACTCAATATACTAAACGTTGCGTGCTTCAAATCAACCTATACGTTGATATCGAAAGGGTTGGCTTTGAGTTTTGCACGTTTATTAACGTCGCTTGAGAATTCCTAAGTAGTCTATTTACTCCCACTCAACAAAAAAATCACAAGTCTAACACGAGCAACATAAATGCCTGCAAACTTCTTCTTCATCTATTAGATCATCAAGTTTCTTGAAGAGGAATAAATGCCAACAAATATTCCTTATAATTACATTTTCCACCTCGCCTGATTTTGTAAGATATTGCACATATGTGTCAATCCCAAATATCCTGGCTTCTTAAGCGATAGCCGTTTATAATGGAACTGCATGTATGTCGTGAACTCATAATATAATTTTAGTAACAAGTATATTGGCGAAATGCATACCGATATCATAGCTTGAAGCCATTCAATGAGATTCAAAAATTCTTCATCTTCATTCAATGGATCAGTTTGCGTCGATGTAGAAGTTAATTTGGATGTTGTGCGATTGGAAATATCAGCTACATTCATGTGTGTTGTGGCTGCTGGCATGTCATTACTCATACAATTGTATGCCATCAAGCTATGATATCGGACTTATTTATACATAATTAATGACTCCCATTAGAGTAATTAATCCACTAGAAGAAGTTGTCTTTGTCGAATATGCCACAGCAATGCAAGTAGATGTAGCTATTAGTAGATTGAAAAATGGAAAGACACCCAGTTTTAACGGAATACCGTAGAATTTATTCAGCTCAGAGGCACTACTCTTGCATCAAATCTGTTCCATTTCATCATCGCTATTTGGTACTGAAGTGCTACCATAGGATTGGAAGATCGCGCTCATATGTCCGCTGCACAAAACAGGCGACCGTCTTAAATTTGGAAACTATTGACGATGATTTTGGAAAAATGTTGTTAATACAATCTAAACATACATCAACTATAAATAAACTTTCGGCAAGGCATATGACAAAATCAACCGCGAGAACCTAGGGGCCGCGCTATCAATTAAAGTCCGAATTGCTGCCAGACGCAGAGCTTTCTACGCTCAATCAATGTTATTGCAATCTAAACGTCTATCTCAGTCGTGCAGGCTCGTTCTTTATAAAGTACTTATAAAATATGTGCTGGAAGCGTGAGCTAGGCCCTGACCTCTAATGACTGTATAATGTTATCTACTTTTGAAAGGAAGGTCATTTATTACATCTTTGGTTCAATTATAAAGTTGCGGAAACTGAATATTGGATCATATGGACCACGAGCTAAACCAACTTCTCGGGGGCAGCGATATCGATGGGTTAGATGGCTGGGCCACGCTGTAGTGTATCCACAACAACGCATGATAAATAAAGTGTTCCAATAACAACCAGCCGGTGTACTTCGTAGAGGAAGACCTATGTCAAATAGGATGTTGAAAATGGGGCCGAGAGTGGTGAATCGAGACAGATGTAGTATGACAGACTGTAAAATCCATTCATAGGTTGTGACAACTAGAGAGATTGAAATAAGACGTAGAGGCTATTTCAACAAATTTTTATCAGTTGTCGTCTCTTCGACATCCTCCACACAAAAAATTTCCTATTTACTTTTCAATTTACAAAGCAGGTCTTCCAGTTAAAATTTTAATCTTTACCGACTTTTAAATTCCCCAAATAAAAATTATTGAAATTTTCAAGACCTATCGATATTTAAAGTCGGTAAACAAATTAAGATTGAATAAAAAACAAAGCTTCTTATGTCATAAATTGATTAATAAAATCTTTTAATAGAAGTAAATCAGAAAATTTGATAAATTCTTTGTGAGATTCCTTCAGTATTTGATTGAAATTGAACGTACAACGAATGTAGGTTTCTACGCTACTTTAATAAAAATGACTTCTATTTTACAAAAATGAAAACAAAAAATGTTTAAAGTTGAATTTGTTTACGATTAACACAAACGGTTGGTTTATCGTAAATTGTTAAGGTATATCTACTCGTATACATGCTTTACAAGTGCAAAACAAATACAATAAGGTCAATGAAACTTTGAATAGTATATAAATATAAGGACAAAGAGAAAATAATAAACATTTTATCGTTTTTGACCACACTGAAAACAAATACATAAGATCATATCATTTAGAGAAAATTATTAATTTAAGTGATAATATAAAAATAATTTCCTCTACGCTAATTTCAATTTTTTTTCCAAAAAACAGAAAACTAAAAATTTAGGAAACCAAAATTTAAAAGTGTTGTAAACGTTAACGGTATTTATTCAACCAATATTAAAATACGGACACTACTCGCAAACAAACACAATAACCAGATTTGTACATTTCCCCGCACAAAAATTTAAAAATTTATAGAGAGCAATATTTTTGTTTTCCTTTATTAATTACAACTGAGACTGTGCTCATCTAGCAATTTATCTTTCAAATTTACAATTTTTACATTTCTTAAATAATTCTGATTTGTTGGGGTGAAACCCAATGATTAGTCCCAAAATTAATTAAACCTATTTAAAATATAATTTTAATTTGGTATGTTTACTAGGTCAAGTGGCCTCGTTCTTTGAAGTCTTCTTTCAACGACAGGATTATCTATCATATGGTGAATATAGGGGTTTCCATGTTCCTTTATGTTTGGCGGCATGCTTTTTTATTTCATCTTTGATGTATTCCAGCTGTAAGTCCCTGTGAAGGTCTTCATTTCTTGTATACCACGGAGCATTTACGATGCTACGGAGAACCTTGTTTTGAAACGTCTGTATCATTTTGGCGTTTGTTTGCTTAGTACATCCCCAGAGTTGAATATCGTAGGTCCATATCGTTTCCAATACATTTTTCTGAACTTAATATTAAGTTCTTTTTTTTTCTTTTTGACGTGCTCTCTCCACTTGAGCTTGGCATCGAGAGTCATGCCCAGATATTTAGCTTTGTTTGCATATGGCACCGGTCGTGAGTTAATTACTATCGGTAGATGGGAAGCCTTTTGATATGTAAAGTTAATATGCGTGGATTTCATCTCATTAAGCTTGAAGTCAATGGAAAGTAGCAGAAGTAATTATGATACCTAAACCAAACAAACCACTTAATGACAAAAATTCGTATAGGCCGATTTCCTTACTCCCAATAATTTCAAAATTATTCGAGAAACTACTCCTAAAGAGACTAAAACCAATAATAGCAGAAAGAAATCTTGTTCCTCCACATCAATTTGGCTTCAGAGAAAATCATTCAACAATAGAACAAGTACACCGAATTACAAACATAATTGAAGACGTATTTGAAAAAAGAAAGTATGTTCAAGCGTCTTCTTGGATGTAGCACAGGCCTTTGACAGAGTATGGCATAAAGGTTTGGAATATAAATTACAAAGAGACTTACCAAAGCAGTTTTATGAAATTCTAAAATCTTACATATCTAACCGACACTTTCGAGTTAAATTAGATGGCGAATACTCAGAAATAAAGAAAATATCAGCAGGGGTACCACAAGGTAGCGTTCTGGGACCAACTTTATATGTTCTATACACCTCGGACCTGCCAACGATAGAGGGTACTAACATAGCGACGTTTGCGGATGATACGGCCATCTTAGCAGTTGCTAATTGCATAGAAGAATCTACAAGCAAATTGCAAAGAGCTACTAATATTGTCAGTACCTGGACCAAGAGATGGCGAATAAAACTTAATGAAACAAAATCTGTTCACGTAAACTTTACCAACAAGAAGGTCAACTGGATACCAGTAGAACTGAACTCCCAGCAAATTCCCTATGCAAATACGGCAAAATATCTAGGCATGACTCTAGACGCGAAACTAAAATGGAAAGAGCATGTGAAAAAGAAAAAAGATGAGTTAAACATCAAATACAGAAAGATGGATTGGCTCTTAGGAAGAAATTCTGAGCTAACTCTACATAATAATTTGCTACTATACCGGCAAATCCTAAAACCTGTGTGGACTTACGGTATTCAGCTCTGGGGCTGTACAAAGAAAACCAATGTCAATATCATCCAGTCATTCCAAAGCAAAGTCCTTCGTGGAATAGTTAATGCACCGTGGTACATAAGAAATGACAACCTCCATAGAGATCTGAAGATGGATTTCGTTAGTGAAGAAATAAGCAAACACGCATGCAACGTATTAGTCTACACCAAAATGCTGAGATACGTCGTATGTTGGATGATTCAAACCTAGTAAGACGGCTGCGAAGGAAGAAACCGCATGATCTACAAGATCCAATCAGGATCGACTAAAAATATAATAAAAATGTAAAGGAGACTAGCCAAAGGGCTACAACCCTCCAAACAAGAATATAAATTATGAAAGATAAATTACTAGATGATTTGTAAATCAGTTGTAATAAATAAATATATAAAAAAAAAAAAAAAATTAAGCTTGATTCTCCAGCGCTTAGTCCAGTTATAAACCTCAATGGTAATCTTCTGGAGTTCGCTCGTTGCATCAGCGACATTACTTCCAATCGCCATGATTGCTGTGTCATCTGCAAAGGTGGCTATGGTTCCTTCATCTGTTGTTGGAATATCACTTATATATAATAAATACAGGATTGGTCCTAAGACACTCCCCTGTGGGACACCGGCAGAGATTTTCTTTAGTTCGGAGTATTCATCCTCATATTTCACACGAAAATGTCTATTGGATAAATAAGATCTTGGTATGGCATAGAATTGCCTCGGCAGATCTCTGTGCAGGTTGAATTTCAGTCCACTGTGCCAGACTTTATCGAATGCTTGGACGACATCCAGAAATATGCTGGGGCATACTTTTTTGCGTTCTAGCGTTCTTTCGTGAATAACGTTGGTGATTCAATGCACCTGATCAATTGTGGAGTGATTTTCCCTGAATCCAAATTGATGTGGAGAATTAGTTGTCGGTCCTCAATTATTGGTTTAAGTCTTTTTAGTAATAATTTTTTAAAGAGTTTTGATATAATTGGCAGCAATGAAATTGGCCTGTATGATTTTTTATCGTTAGGTGGTTTATCAGGTTTTGCTATCATGATTACTTCTGCTACTTTCCATTGCCACGGAACATATTTTAACCGAAAGCTTGCATTGATTATGTGTAATAGCTTACGAAATCCTTTATCTGGTAGAGCCTTGATTATTTGGCAAGTAATCAAGTCATATCCTGGGGCTTTTTTAACATTCATGTTGCTTTTCACTTCTTCTTTTATTTCTTTGAGAGTTACTGGGCCTATATCACCTGAGATTGATTTTTTCCTCCAATACCACACGAAAGAGATCTCAGTTTGTTTTTGAGTTTGTTAATCTGGGGGCACTCTCCCTTTGAATTACCATTTCACTGACTGTCATGACAACCGGGGAATGATCCGATACTAGAGAATTACTGTCTTCAATGTGAATGTAGTTCTGGGATATACCACTTGCTACATAAAAGTCTATTAGGTCAGGTATCTTCGTTTCGTCACTGGGCCAGTATGTTGGGGAACCACCAGAGTAAAATTCACATTTTGATGTCTGCCCTGCTTGAAGCAATTCTTTACCTTTTGACGTGGTAAGTCTAGATCCCCAATAGGTGTTTTTCGTATTAAAGTCACCTCCAATAATAAAATCACGTCCAAGCGATTTAAATAATTTAAGGTAGTCCTCCCTTTTCAAGTTATGCCGGGGAGGACAATATATTGCAGAGACAGTAAGCTGTCTGTGTTTAATTTGGATCTTTAGAGTAATGATTTGCATTGTTTCTTCTTCGATATTTGATTCTAAATGGTGTTCTATATTTTCTTTTATTAGTAATGCCGAACCACCTCTTGCTCTTTCCGCTGGATGAATGGAGTGATATAAGTTATAACCCCGTATTTTAACAAACGAAGATTTAACTAGATGGCTTTCAGATATTAAGAAAATGTCGATTTTTTCTGAATTTAAAAATATTTCTATCTCTAGAATATGTTGCATAATGCCATTCGCATTCCAGATTGCTATTTTGAAAGTTGTGTTCGTTCTTTCATTTTTTATTTGATTGTGTTGAGGGAGTTGCATTTTCTTCAGTTACTTTGGTCATCTAGCCGCTTTGTAATAGCTGCAATGCTGTTCATAATGTTTTCCATAATTTGGTTACTTTCAGAGCCCATATGTTTGGTTGAACCCAAACCTTTCACGACCTGCGCAAATGAACTTCTTTGCCCTGTATTGCTTGGTTGTGGGTTTTGATTCATCTGATTTGCTATTTGAACCCTTCGATTTTCGTGATTTTGCGGTTGATTTCTTGTTTTATCTCTTAATTTTTATAGTTGTTTAGCAACCTCACAGCCTCGATAATTAGCCGGATGTTGCCCTTACAATTTGTGCAATTGGCTGGCACATCTCTCCCTATTGTACACGCCTGGGTAAAATGATTACCTGAG
Organism: Nephrotoma guestfalica; assembly: GCA_963691935.1. NCBI lineage: Eukaryota > Metazoa > Arthropoda > Insecta > Diptera > Tipulidae > Nephrotoma > Nephrotoma guestfalica. The sequence continues at coordinate 149,081,871 of OY829914.1, read as the reverse complement.
CAACATCTTGGATCCCGGCCGCAATATCTTTGGGTGTGATTAAATGCCTGGCATCTCTTGAATTGGGGTATGCGTGTTGTGGTTCTCTTCATTGGTTCAATTTTCACCTTCATGTGAAGAATTCCTTTTATTCCATAAATGTTTTGAACATTTTCTTTATTGTGAAATACTAGCATAAAAAGAGGGAGTCTCCTTTTACTGATAATTTGGTTTCCTTCCTGAATTTCTGTTCTCTCTTTTTTAACAATATTCACAGCATCTAGTATTTTAAAACCTTTATTTTGTAAGTCTTCTTTGTAAGTCGGGCCTGTTTGTTTTCGTAAGTGAACCACTGATACTTTTCCGCATTCAATTTCATAGATAAGGTTCTATAAGTATCTGAGTGCAGAGTATCTATTTTTCAGACGTCATTATTTAACGCTGTTACCTTATAGTCTTTGTCAGAAACCGATGTCATCAGTGACTGAATTTCTGGGTAACTGGTTACACCCACAATATTTATTGGTGGGGGTGATTTTTCTTTCGGTTGCACCAAATTTGGTGTAATGTTCTTGGTATTTACTACCTTTTGGTTGATTGGCTTTGGGTAGAGCATCGTTTGAATCTGGACTAGATTGTCCCCTAACATTTAATTGCTCAGCCTCAGGTGACGATTCAGCTTCTTTTTTCTTACTCTTCCTGGACTGTTTTTTCTTCTTTAGGATCCAGTCCGTCTCTCTTTGTAATTCATCTTCATCAGTGGAATAGATGACTTTGTCTAGTTCAATGCTTCCTATATCGCAATCTTCTTTTGAATCCCGATTCATTTTTAGGTTTTCAATTTCTTGCTTTAGGTACTCAATTTCTTCGCTTAGCTTGGCAAATAATTGCTCCAGATTCGGCTATTTGCAAAGTACAATTTCCGGTGCCATCACTTATTTCGTGTAATGTTTGTCTAGGTATAGCGTTAGAAAAAGTATCTGCTTGGTCAGCTACCGATTTGCTTCTATTTTTCTTTATCGGTGATCTTTGTAAATTTGGTCTTCTCTGGAACGGATTTGATGTTCCCTGATAATGCAATAGAAGGCCCTCCCCAGAATCCATAGGGCCAGTCTCCACAGAGAGTGGATTTACCAATGTTGATATTGGTGTACCACCTGGGGTATTATTTCCATTTGTTTGTACCATTGCATAGTTTTGATTGACTAATTAGCTATTCTGCTTCACTACTACGAAGGAATTGGGTACCGCAACCGTTCGTTCTACAAAACATTGCCCAGAGTACGCCCGTATCCATTTATGATTACTTCGTGGAGGCTGTCAATCCCGTACTCCAGAGCAATGTTAGCCGTGTTTTTTTATTAGCGCCCAATAGCTGTATTCGGAGCACGCAATTTTATATGTCAAAACTTATATTTAGCGCGCTATTTTTGCATATAATTAATTTATTTAATTCTAAACTAAGATTTTTCATTAAACTTTTTAGTTAAAAATCGATAAAAAAATATCTTGCTCTACCTATTTATCCGCAGCCGCTTTCGGGAGCGCTATCCATTTCAAAGGTAAATTTTAAATTTCCTTTGTTTTGTACAACCTTTAAACCATTAGAAAATTAATCTTATAATTAAAATTTAAAACGCAGTAAGATGATTTATTTTTTATAACGTCATGCCAAAATAAATGTTAATTGGTATATTTCAGGTCGTTAAATGTTTGTTTTATAGATGAATTTATTTTCCATATTTATGGTATAGCGACATTAGTGAATAAATAGCTACAGTTTCAGTAGAAATTTCCCTTCGGCGCCGGATAGTGCTCCAATATTAAAACACGGCTATTAACTTAATAAGGATACGTTCAGTTGCTTAATACAATTTTTAAATAAACAATCAACAGTTTTGAAAAAGAACAATCGGTTAGCTTATTCAAATTGAAATAAATCGAAAATTTTAAAATAAATAAAATGCTACACCAAAGGTAACCAACAGTTAACCAACAATTTGTTTTTATAAGTTTCTATGCGGGAGATATACATAAGTACGTACTCAATATACTTAAATATAAGTCCTGCTAACTCCACACGTATGAAATAAACAATAACTAACTAAAGATGCATTGGTAATTTTCCTTCTATAGTAATTTTTTTTAAATAACTAAGTATAAATGTGTTGGCGCAGAAACAAACAAAAAATTTAAAAAAAAATCATATTTACATTGAATTGTTAGTGTAACCAACACAATCTTCGGTAGTTATTTTTATATAGGTATCTATCAACGAGAGTTAGAGCAGGACTTATTTTAATACCATCGAAACTCCATGTGTATAAATGAGATATAATGACGTGATCACATTGAAATAAAAGCTGTGCGAAATCAGGAAGGGAACACATTACATGTGCCATATACACCTTTCAACGGTTACCCCTGTTCTACTGTCCGAAAATTATAGCTGAAATATTTCATATACATACGATTAGTACAGAAGTTCAATCTCTTTTTATCTTTCTTTTTGGCATCGCCTGGTACGCTCCATCTATTAGATAAAATTAAAATAAACCAGTTTTTTGTGTCCTGGCTTGGAAAATCGACCACGTGTTTTCTTGAATCGGGGCCTTAAAACTAAAATGTTCGTCTTATATACTACAATTTAGAGGAAATGAAAATATTATATTACAAATGTATATTTTCCGAGGTTGCAAGGTTGCATTTTCATATTTTGAACGCAATTGTGTTTATTTTGTTAAAATGCGGTTCAAAAGTTTCAAATGTTTTGAACAATGCGGAAAACAAAATAAGGAACGATTTTTTCCACTATATTACACAACAGTACAATTATAACGAAAAATAGAAAAATCCGTTTCTCAAGGCCAAATTGCAATACTCTTACGAGGGCGGATTGAAAATGAAGCTACCTAAGTAGGAAATTTTTTTTTGCCAAAAACCATTTATTTTACAACATAGTCTCCATTTAGTTCGACACACAGTAAGACGATATTCCTACTTTTTTATACCATCTAAATAATACGATTTCGGGAACCCCTCAAAATACGCGTTAGTTTCGATAACTTCTTCGTCTGAGATGAATCTTTGTCCTGCGAGCCATTTTTTCAAGTTTGGAAACAGGAAAAAGTCAGTAGGATCTAAATCTGGACTATAAGGTGGATGATCAACCAATTCGATGTGTATTTCACGTAATTTTAGCATTTGTTCGAATTTTAGCATTTGTTTAGTTTTTGTTCGACACTGAGCAAACGCGGCACCCATCTTGCCGATAGCTTTTTCATATGCAAATGTTCATTCAAAATGTTGAACACACGTCCATATGATATGTTTACCATTTCAACAATCCCACGCAACTTGACTCGGCGATCATTCATAACGATATCGAGGATTTTCTTGGTATTTTCTTCAGTAACCACCTCTTTTGGCCTTCCTGTTGATGATATTGTTGCAGTGCTTCTTCGGCCGCGTTTAAATTGAGCAATACAATATTTTACCATGTAACCTGACGGAGCAGACTCCGTAATGTTTATCGAGCTTTTCTTTTGTCTCTTTCGCCGTTTTCCCTTTCAAATAATAGTGTTTAATCACTGCACGAAATTCGTTTTTTTTTAATTTTTCAAGAAACACAAAAGTTGCTTACTTCAAACGACAACAACAAATAAACTAATCAATGAATTTGGGTGAAATTTTAACAGCTGACGTTTGACAGATCGCAATTTCTAAAAAACAAAAAAATTTGTGTTTGTGCTGCCATCTAGCGCTAGGTAGTTTCATTTTCAATCTGCCCTCGTATAATGGGTTAATACATTTCATGCAAATATAATATAATTTAAATAAAACTTAATTTCTGTGATTTTGTAACAATCCAATAAATAAACACATTTGATTAAACTAATACATCATCACTATATTCACAATCACACTGTGCCACAAAATGAAATAAATAAAGCAAATGACCAAAAATTTAATCATTTTACGTATTTTTCACGTAAATAAAAATTTATTTCATTCTGCGATGTTCATGTTGAAACAACCGAAATCCAGGCCGCACTTATTGAAGATGGATTTAAGATACATAATGTAGGATCATGAACACCTTGAAGCAACCACAATCAATGGTGAAAGTTGAACTGGATCCATCCGAAAGCATTTTGAAAAAGGGCGAAGTTCATCCAATATATAAACTAGAGAACCTCTTACACAGATGCATAACTGTTGAAGAACCAAAAAAAATGTCCTGTCCAATACAGTGTTTAAACTGCCAAGAATATGGTCATTTAGGACTTATTGGAAGTTGATGTCAATGTGCGTAATATACGGTGAACTACATCAAACCAAAAGTTCACCAAAACCAAAGAGCTCGTTAACAGAAAAGAAATGCAGCAATTGCGGTGGAAACCACACTGAAAACTACCGAGGATGCCCAGTCTACAGAAATATTATTCAATTGTCATGTCCCAGGCGGCAGTATAAAACAATATGGCGCAGAATAATGTATCTTTCAGTACATCGAATAACTCTCATTCTCTCAGAACATCAACCAGAAAACTCACATATGCAAGCATTCTCCAAGGTTAATCCTCAATTGCTGAACGTACGCTTAATAACTGCATGCAGTTAATGGCAACAATGCAAATATGCTACAAGCAATGATACAAAATCAACCCATTATCATCCAGAAAACTGAATGTCTGCGGTAAATTATCTGGACATATGCCACTGGATCGCAAACAGTATAAGCCAACACACACTCCAAATATAACCAAACTAAATATAATATTAAATAATAACATTAACAAATTATAACATTAAATATAACATTTCAATCTACCTTATGCTAGTTTCTGAAACCCGCTTAACTGATAAACATAATTTCAGAATAAATGGTTACGAAGTTTATGAAACAAAACACCTCTTGGGCAGTAGTGGAGGAGGAATTACTCATAAAAAACAGATTTGACATTATATTCTAAATGAATAAAGCACTGAGGAAATTCAAGCAACCTCTGTACGTGTTAACCTCGATAAAGAAAGCTTAGTTATCGCTTCAATATATCGCCCTCCAAATATAACGTTTCGGTAGATATCTACAAAAAAAAATTTAGGTCAACGTTTTATGGTCGCCGGTGACTTTAATGCCAAATATACAAAAGGTTGACTACCCCAAGAGGACGTCAATTAATGAATATTAATCAAGAAAACCACTACGATGTCGCATCGGGTGGCTATCCAACTTATTGCCTACTGATCGGCGAAAAATCCCTAACGTCCTTGATTTTGCAGTCACAAGTAAAATAAACCGAGAAATAATCCAAGCTAAACCACTTTTAGAATTACCTTCTGATCACTCTCCGGCCAACGCAGCTAACATACAAGGTACACCAAAACATTCGCTCAAATAGACAAAATGTTAACAGGGAAACGTCGCTTAAGACGCATATGGCAAATTAATCGATCGCCAGATGCAAAACACAACTTTAAGGAGGAATTCCACTAGAAAAAATGTACTGTGAGTAAAATTAAAGAAAGAAAAAAATATATATTTAGTAAATGGGGGAATGAAACAAAAAATCTTCTCAGTACAAAATTATTTGTATCTGTAGTAGTGTAGACTCCTATAAAAATGATCAAATCGAGAACTTTTTATACGAGTGTCATTACCACACATACATAAAACTTGTGTATAATGAGAAATATTTTTCACATACTAAAATAATTTCATGGTCAAAGTTTCTCCTTAAAAATTTGCTATAAAAAAATAAAAATTTAAAAAAAACACTTGACGTTTATTTCGGTAGAAATTTTTTTAAATTTTTACGGCAAATATACTAAAAAATATAATTCTGATATGGGTATTAATAATATTTAATTTTTAGATAATTTTGAGATGTGAAACTAACCTAATTAATAGCAATATTAATTTTGTTATTAATAATGTTTTTGTGTGCTGTCAATATTTCTCCTTAAAATTTTGCTATAAAAACAATTTAAAAAAAAACTTGTCTTTGTCTGTTACATAGAGTTTTGGACTTTTTCTCCTTTCCTCTTTCTTTACTATCAGTAAAATTTCAAGAATTTTTCTAGTGGAATAGAACCTTTAACCAGGCGAAAAGAAAACTGCAAAGTCTACTACAAAAAAACAAAGATTAGAATGAATTATATGCAAAACTGTCTTAAGGAATTATCTCCCCATTCGGACACATATTATTGTTTATGGAAGGCCACTAAATATCTTAAACGGCCTCAGCAAACAAACCCGCCAATTTGTCTTTCTAACGATGAATGGGCTAGAAGTAACGAGAAAAAAGCTTAAGCCTTCGCTTAAAGTGTATTCACTCCAAACCTTGGATTATCAATGGTTGAAACAGAAAATGTAGTAATCAGAACTGAGAAGGAATAAAGAAACTACTAGTAAAGTTTGTTATTATTATTTTTTCCTTTATTAATTACAACTGACACTGTGCTCATCTAGCAATTTATCTTTTAAATTTACAAATTTTACAATTCTTAAACAATTCTGATATGTTGGGGTGAAACCCAATGGTTAGTCCCAAAATTAATTAAACCTATTTAAAATACAAATTTTAATCTGGTACGTTTACTAGGTCAAGTGGCCTGGTTCTTTGAAGTCTTCTTTCAACGACAGGGTTATCTATCATATGGCGAATATAGGGGTTTCCATGTTCCTTCATGTTTGGCGGCATGCTTTTTTATTTCATCTTTGATGTATTCCATCTGTAAGTCCCTGTGAAGGTCTTAATTTTTTGTGTACTACGGAGCATTTACGATGCTACGGAGAACCTTATTTTGAAACGTCTGTATCATTTTAAAGTTTGTTTGCTTAGTACATCCACAGAGTTGAATACCGTAGATCCATATCGGCTTCAGTATTTGCCGATATAGCAGCAGCTGCTTGTGTATTGTAAGCTCAGAGCCTCTACCTAGAGTTTATGTTTTCTCGAACTTTTTTCGTTCTTGAGATTCGAGAATCTCGGATTTTCCAACAATTTTAATTCTCGAGAATTCGAGAATTCCAAAAAATTTCCTTTAACAATAAATTAATTCGAATAATAATTTCTTTATTAAAAAACAATAAATAATTCAATAATTCAAGAAACATAATTAATATCACTTCATAATATAAATAAATTCATTTCAAATTTAAAATAATAAAAAACACAGTTCATAATTGTTCAAAAATATCAAAATTATACATAGCTAGTTTGTAACAATCTTTATGACAGGCATGGGGTCATGAACAATATACCATTATATTGCAGAACTAGGAGTTGCCCAGATCGAAAGTAGAAAAACAAAATAAATAATCAGGCAGAGGCTTCAATGGTGGACTCATAAAGCGCGGCTATGGCTCAGCAGTTTGGGCATGGCGTTTTGACGATGAAGCTTGCCTAATTCTGGAATTGCCACCAGATGAATTTTTAGTTGGATAACTGAAATGTGTAGGGTCGCTATACCACGAGCTCAGTCAATCATACTTACCCTCCAAAACTCATCTATCTTGTCACGGTTACATCCTCACTTTTCCTGTATTCACGTCATCGTGGAAAATCAAATCACTCGACAAATAAACCGACTTCGCAACATCAAGAGAAACAAACCCGGGTGAATCAATGTGAAAAACGAGTTCTTTTAAATTCGGAACCAATCATTATAATAAATTTATTTAAAAAAAATTCAAGAAAGAAAATAAAAATGTCAAAATGTTAAATTTATAAAGGTTAGTATGTGTTAATATGACTAATACTTTAGAAAATTTCCGTTAGCAAATCATTTCTAGACGAAACATTTTAATAAAATTATTATCTATAACACCGATAATAATGAACTAAAAATTAATTATGCAAACAACAAAAAAAAAAATGTTAAATGAAATTTTTTATCTAAAATTAATTTGCTAATAAATTGTATAGTTATGAAAAAACATTATTTCGAAACGAAAATTAGAAAAATTACTTTTTAAATTGTTTTTATTTCATCAATAATTGAACTTAATTTTTAAAAATTTTACTTAAGTTTAATTAAAGTTTAATATAATTTGTAACAAATTTGCGCGTTTATTATTATACGTATTATGAAAAATGGCGTCGACGATATTTTAAATTAAAAGGCAAAAGTTTATATGTAGATCGTTTTACCTTCAATTTCCCGCGATGCACCGGTGTATATGTAGCAAGTTAAAAATACAGTAAAGTTTAATGATTTTACCGTTCGGTTGTTGGACGCCAAGCTAGGCATGATTTACAGCAAAATTTACAGCAAGGTGATAATCGAACCCGTCAATATAAAGCTTCACTTTCCCTTTATTGGCTTTCACTATTGAAATATTCATTTTTCATTATAGTAGAACTTTGAAATAAAACTATCTAACTAATTAATTGTCGTATAAAACGATAAATATAACCATATTTTATTCATTTCTAAATGAATAAAATATGGTTATATTTCTCGTTTTATACGACAATTTTTACAAAAATCCCAATCGGGGAAGAGATAAAATTGGTAAATAACTAGCCTATTTTATGCCTGATTGTTTATCAAAATATGAACCAAATTGATTTATTGCACTTGAAAAATATTATGAAAAACCTCAGATTGTTTTTTTATTACTAGAATTGTTGTTTACATAATATTCTATTATCTTCAAAAAACAGAATACTTTTCGTTCGAATTTTTTATAGGCGACCCCACATAGAAAATTTTAACAATTTTAAATGGAAAAAAATCGACCATTATATTAATATTGAAATTTATTATGAAAATCTCTAATGACTTTATTACGTTTCTACAATAAGAGGTGTTCTGGGTTTGAGGTAGAATATAGTCCGAAAGGGGGATTTAGAAATATTTTAGGCATTTATTGAAAGAAAAACTAATTGTTTTATATTTGTATCGTATTTTATTTATTTGTTTTCAAAACTTGAATGAATCATCCTATTTATTAGCTTTAAACTGGAAACCAGAGCTTTATCAAAAAATAGTTTTAGAATCTTATTTAGAATCGACTAAGAAATGGTATAAAAAAGATCGATTTGAAAGAGTTTTAAATATGTATATAATTTTTGGAATTTGTCCCTTTTGGATTTTCCACTACTATACTTTATTTTACTATGTAAAAGTAAGTAAAACGTTTTTTTTGACTATGTATTGACTAGATACATGACTAAAATTGTCGACCATTTTTGTGAAGACTTTATTCAAATAAGTGACCTCGCTAGTTTTATTATTTTCAGAAGTAAGTCTTTCTTCATTTTCTGATTAATATTTATTGATTCATCTAGTGTCTAATTAAGAACTAAATTTAAAATTATGATTTTCATGAATCCGTTAATTATTTTCATTGATAATTATTAAAGCAAATTAAAACATACTAACCTCTGCAACATTGTTGTAAAATTTTCAAATTCTTCATTCTAGATCGACCTCTCAACTGAAATTATAAATAAAAGATTTCAAAGTTTAATTTATAAAATGAGATATTGATGATAATGTAATATATATATATGTATATATATATATATATATATATATATATATATATATATATATATATATATATATATATATATATATATATATATATATATATATACATATATATATATATATATATATATATATATATATATATATATACATATATATATATATATATATATATATATATATATATATATATATATATATATATATACATATATATATATATATATATATACATATATATATATATATATATATATATATATATATATATAAATATATATATATATATATTTATATATATATATACATATATATATATATATATTTATATATATATATATATTTATATATATATATATATATATATATATATATATATATATATATATATAAATATATATATATATATATATATATATATATATATATATATATAAAGATATATATATATATATATATATATATATATATATATATATATATAACTAAACAAAAAGTGAATCTGTTATACATCAGAACATTCGTGATTTTGTGTTAGACATCTCTGGCTAAAGTATATACATTAACGCCAAGAGGACTTGAAGTTCCGCCGGATCAATCATAAAACAACATTTCGAACCAGCTCCACGACGAAGCATAAAAATACGTTCGAAGAAATAACGCACTACGAGATAGACGTTAATTTATCGCTCGTATTTCCAGGTAACAAATTTTATTTTATTATCTTAAAATTGTTTTTAAGTTTTTAAAATTTTTTTTTGGAATAATTCCGATTTAAATATTTAATACATTAAAATTACTTCACTGTGTTGTGAAGTGAATTAAATTTCGGAAATTTTCTTCCAAATTGTATAAATTGTGTTACTTTCGTCAAACTTGCGCACTACAAGATAGGCACAGAATTAACATATTGCCGATCATTTAAAGGCAAAATAAATTATTTCAAAAAAAATTTTGAAGTGGAAAAAGTGAATGAGAGTAAAGTTAAACGATAGATTTTTACGACGACGTAATACTTACTCTAGTGACGAAAAAATGAATACCGCCACGGCATTAAATACGTTATCAGAACAAATGAAGGTGATTGCTGAACATCTGCAGAAAATGACAACAAAAGCAGAGGAACATGACCAAGCTCTGGCATTTCTGCAGCAAAAAGCCAATGAAACAGATACAGAGGCCAGCAAACCCGTATATGTACAACACCAAATAGATTTTGACGTATTTAAGATAACGGATCCTATAAAATCGATACCACATTACGATGGTAATCGAAAGCAACTGAATGCCTGGATTCAGATAGCGGAGGACACATTAAATATATTTGGCCCTCTCGTGTCTGAACCACAGTTCAGATTTTATACCCAAGCAATAAGTAATAAAATTAAAGGTCCAGCCAAAGATGCACTGTGTCTTGCGGGAAACCCGCAAAGTTTTCTAGAAATTAAAACCATACGTTTAGAGGCTCTTGGAGACAAACAAGAGTTGCCTTTCTACAAATCACAACTCCGGTCTACCAAGCAAGTAGAAAATATGTATGTACACACTTACTTTAACTAGGTTAAAGAGATTACACAGAATATAAAGAGGCTGGCGACACAAAACTCTACGTATAATAACGCCTGCCAGGCTATAAATGCATTTATCGACGAAGATGCCTTAGCGGCATTCATATCAGGGTTACGGAAACTGTACTTCGGCTACGCCCAGGCGGCTAAAATATATAGAAGAAGCTTACGCGTTCCTCTGTACCTAAATTCAACTCAAAAGAGATTATATCACAAAACACAAAGAAATCTCACAATCAAAACCAAAACAAAGTTGGCCATTCAACACAAAAGGCAAAAGAATCAAAAGAATGGAATCAAAATTTTAATCAATGTAAATATGGAGATATTTCTATGAGATCGAGGAATAACCCCTATGGACGTACACTCCAATGCGATCTAGAAATACATTCAATAAAAAATTGATAAATACACACGAACTTCATCAACAAGATGAAGAGGACGAAATCGAAAATTTCAATTCGGATCCACCTGAAAAAATATAAAATTCTGAAAATTTTTAGGAGATTCAGGATGAAGACACGAAGGACTAAACTTTCTCCCATACTTAATTATTTGTAATGGATTGGAAAAAGACCAAACCTTTAAACTATTAGTGGATACGGGAACAAATAAAAACATCATTAAGCCCGGCATCATCCCTAATCCAACATCAATAAATCAAGACATGTCAGTAAGAAACATGTTAGGAAACCACATTGTAAAAAAAGGAAAAATTAATTTTCTAGATAATAATATATCAGAACAAACATACTATGAGCTAAAATTTCATCAATTCTTCGATGGAATTTTAGGCTCGCAACCAATGACTAAATTAAACGCCAAGATTGATTATAAAACAAACACGGTCCTACTGAACAACATTAAATTCAAATTTCGTCGTTATTACCCAAAAGGGAATATGTACAACCACACTGTAACCTTCAAATCAGATAATAATGGTGAATGGTTTGTACCAGACTATACAAATCTAAATGACGACCTTATCATTTAGCCCGGCCTCTACAAAGCCAAGGAAGGTAGAACAACAGTAAAAATTCTGTCAAACGACCCAGATAAACCCTCCGGATAAAGAAATTATTAACAAACAAGATACAGAAATGATCATACGAACCGAACATTTAGATCAAAACGAGAAGGTCGCTTTAATAGATAAAATATATAAAAATCAAATGGTATTTTTGAGACAGAATGAAAAATTATTAGCGTCAACAGTGATCAAGCATAAAATCTTAACTAAAGACGAAATACCGGTATATACTAAAACGTACCGATACCCACATCATTTCAAAAGAGACGTGGGAAAACAGGTACAAGAAATGTGGATAGTGGCATTATCCGCCACTCAAGCAGCCCATACTCTGCACCAATTTAGGATGTTCCCAAGACATCGGACGCTTCGGGAATACGCAAGGTTAGAGTAGTCATCGATTACAGAAAATTAAATGAAAAAACGATCGACGACCAGTTCCCGATGCCCCAAATTGGGAGATTTTAGATAATTTGGGTAAATCCACATATTTCACAACTCTATATTTAAAATCAGGCTTCCACCAGATTCTCATGGATGCGCCATCTTCAGAAAAAAATTCTAAAATCCTACGCTGGAGTAATCAGTAAAGTATGTAATCTATAGAGAGGGCAAAACAAATGTTGTGGCAGACGCGTTAAGCATAATGCCGACAACAAATAAAATGTTGTTAATATTTGTATGTTTTAGTGTCAAAAATGTTTGTGGTGTTTTGATAATTTGTTGGTTGGGACAAATTTTTACCCCGTGTACTATTTTGTTAAATTGTGGGTATGTGTATGTGTGTTTTTGTTGGAAACTTCATATCCGCTATAAGTATTGTTCCAGGGTTTGGTGTGTTTATTTGGAGTCTAAATTAATACTGTACAAAATTCCACTTTGTAATTTTTTATACAACGTAGTACACAAACTTTGTGGCTCTATATTTTTTGGCCTGCGAAATTCCAAATATTTTTTTATGAAAAAATTGTTTCTGGAAAAAGTTTTAGTTTGGAAATTATCGAGACACTGGCTATACCTATTCAGAAGAGTAGTAAAAAAAATTAATTAAATTTTAATTTGAAAATTTGGGATAATTGTGAGGTATTTATATATTTTTTGGGGATTTCCAAATAAATAAACTGTTTTAAGAAAAATAACATAGACTAGAAAATAAATATAAATGGTGTATACAGTCAAACCTGGTTATAAAATCCCTGATTATAACGAGAAACTCATTATACTGAGCATATTATAATGTCCCGAATTTTTCGGGAAATCCGTATACTGTTGTACAAATTTCCCTTATTATAAAAGAAGCTCGTTCTAACACGAACAGAATTACAGTCAAAATGATTCAACTCCATCAATCTTTTACTCATTATAACGATCGCATTCGCATGAGGTTTTTTGATTTTTGAAAATAAATTTTTTCAACGATCTCCGCTCTTTTTATTTTATGTTTTTAATTTGTAACTGTATTTGTAACCATAAATGCGACTTATAGGGTAGTCCAAAAGCAGCAATATAAACCATAATGTTTGTGCCCAACATGAGGAAAGTCGCAAATTCAAGACGAAAATAAAATTCATTAACACCCTATTGCATGATAAAAGAAAGAGACATTTATGTACAACCAGTATCTACTTAAATATAAGTCCTGCACGAACACATATAAAATAAACAATAACTAGCTAAAGTTGTATTCGTATTTTTTTTTATAGTAATTTTTTTTTAAATAAATAAGTATAAATGTGTTGGTGCAGAAACAAACAAAAAATGAACAAAAAAGTTATATTTACATTGGATTGTAGTGCAACCAACACAATCTTAGGTAGTTATTTTTATATAGGCATCTGTCAATGAGAGTTAGAGCAGGACTTATATTATTTTAGTAGATTCTGGTACAACAAATAACAAAATAGTGAATTTTTTCCAAGTGCAACGGTTGTTTGAGTCAAGTGACTTAGTATTGTTGAATGTTGTGTTGCTTGTACTATGTGTTTATAATTATTGTATTAAAATGGCTCAAAAACGAAAATCAATTAATTTAGAAGTGAAATTAAAATTAGTAACCACTATAGTAAATGAATACCAACCGGATGACATATTTATTATGGATGAAACTGGCCTTTTCTATAAATTGATGCCAGGTAAAAAAAGTAAAGAGCGCCTTACCGTACTATTGGGAGCAAATCTAACAGGAACGGAAAAATTACCTTTGCTTGTCATTGGGAAATACCAAAACCCGAGATGCTTCAAAAATGTTCGCACCCATCCAGTTCTTTATAAAGGAAATATTAAGTCGTGGATGCCATTTCAAGAATGGGAATACTATTTCCTGCATATTGACCAAATATTTAACCGCCGACGATGAAAAATTGTTTACTGCCCATAACATTTGGATGTTGAAGGACTTAAATCAGTGTCAGTAAAATATTTGCCTCCAAATTTAACAACTCTGATCCAGCAAATGGATCAAGAAATTATGCAGAATTTTAAAATACACTACCGGAAGTTGTTAATGAAAAAAATATTTTAGACATTGAAATAACAGTTTACCTAATTTAGACATTAAATAGGCTTCACACTAAACAGGCATTTTTATAATTCACATGCTGCGTTGCAATACTTAATCACGCTTTTTATTTAAATATTTTATATGTTTGAAGTACCTGAATTGTACCCATTGAAATACATAATCAAAAGTTACGTTAATTTTTTTAATTTTTGTTTGGCCCCTTTATAACGAACAAGTAATTATTTCCCTTATTATAACAAACCCTTGTTATAATAAAAACTTATTATAACGAACTATTTTGTTGGTCCCGAGGCATTCATTATAACCAGGTTTGACTGTATGTAATTACTATTAAATATTTAGCTTCTTAAAAGAACTAAAAATTATTTGATTACTATTATTAAAATCAACAAAATATTAAAACAAAAAAAATATCTTTGAGAAAATTGAGGCTTTCCACACGAGTATGTAGTACATGACAACAGTACATGACATCATTACATCATTCGCGTTTAGACGTAAACTATAAAACTGTTGGCACCAATTGCAACTTGTGTTTGTATGCGTAAAATTATTTTTATTTCGTATGTTGCTTAGGAACGAATAGTCAAATTACAAATGAACAGCAAAAAACAAAAACAAAAAAATCGAACCAAAATTTTTTTTTATTGCTTCTTCATTGTATTAGTGTATAACAACTCGTTCCGCAATAAAAAAATTTGAGGAAAAAATGCAACACAAATATCCCCACTCCAAAATAAGTTTATAGGCGAAGAGGTAAGAGGCGAGGAAAATACATCATGTAGTGCATACACGTCTAAATAGGCCCATTGACAGCCACTACATAAAGAAGTATATGTGCTAACTCGCTAACTAGTTAATAAGTAGTGGTGCGAAATGACAAAATAAGCAGAACAAAAAAAAATTACATAGCATTGTACACAATCTTCTGTAGTTTCTTGTATGTTGGTATCTGCGTTTCAGACTTTGTTCATGGCTTTTAATTGTTGTTGGTTGGGGTATGTGTGTGTGTGTGTGTGTGTGTGTTACAAAATTGTAAACAACTGATCGCTTTAACTGGTTTGTATGTGTATGTGTGTAGAATATTCCTATTTTTCCAAATTGCATAGAAAATTAAATTTGGATTTTGGGGATTTTTATATACAACACGAAAACAACAAATCGATTGAAAAAATATGTTTGTAGAAAACGAGCACCATACGCATATGAAAGCATTTTGGTTCAGAAGAACAAAAAAAATTGCATAGCATTGTTAGTGTACCCAACACAATCTTCTGTAGTTTCTTGTATGCTGGTATCTGCGTTTCAGACTTTGTTCATGGCTTTTAATTGTTGTTGGTTTTGGCTAAACGCATAATAGCGCTATTCCATTCAAAATCACAAGATTTTGTACAAAATTAAAAAGAGACAAGAATAAAATATCTACATGAGAGTGACTGAGACACAATTTTTTTTATAGTAGAACATGCAGGGGAATTTTTTTACTTATCCAAAGATACCCTAAAAATTATTTAAATAAAGTGAAAAGTCGTAATGTTTAATAATTGATGATGTATTTTACATTCTATAAATTATTAAAAAAATAAATATTATTTTTAAAATGGCGGGAATAGTTTTGTTTTATTTAGTTTCTTTAATTTGGACAAATACGTAAAAAGCACTCTACTATAAAACATGTGAGGGGAAAATTTTGACAAGTTCCGTTATAGCCTAAAACAATCAAGCAATTTATGTAACATAAATAATAAATCAAAATGGCTACAATGGAGAAACCTAAATTGAAGGTAATTTTATTAAAATAACACGTATTTTTTAATAAATAATATATATAATATAGTTGAACTATAATATAGTTGATTTGTTACCGTTTTAACAGTAAATGTTAAATTACAATTAAGTTTAAATCTATTGATCTTAACAATTTGCGCTTCTAACACTTCAAAATCAGCTGTTCCGCATTATACTGAGAATCACAAATTTTATTGATTATTATTTTTAATATCGAATTTTATTAATTCGGTTACGTTTTTGACGTTATATTAGTCTTTTTTAAGCCAGAACTTCTAAACTTTAAAAAATACTAACCCAATTTTACGATAAGAATGTTCTTTGTGTTTATTCAATGAAGCATAATCAACAACGATTTATTTACAGAAAAAGAAAAAATTAAGCCCCAGCATGAAATCGATTCGATTGTCGAATCTTCAGCAGCGTCAATTTTCAATCAACTCCGTCGTTTGTAGTTTCAATAGAAAGCGTGGAATGTGCTGTCACATCTCACATCTCTGGGGATGTTGAAAGTCAGATTTGCATTAATTCTGTGACAAATGTACCGGTTCCAGATGTAACTTTCGATCCCAGTAATATGCCAAAAGTAAATAAAATACATTTTAAGCCTACTGCTCCCATATTCAAAAATACAAGATCGTCGCATGCTGTTTTGTCACACAAGGTTTTGTTTCCCCGATTTAAAATCAAAGAAAGCAATTGAATATCATGCAAACGCACAGACGTACAATAAATTAGCTGATCATGTTAAATTAAACATAAATCCTTTCAACGAACTAGAATTAAATCAAATTGGACAGACAATCAAACAATCAGGATTGTTTTATCCTGAAATTCAGCTGGGCACAGCCTTCGAAGAACAATTTATTGATACAGAAGTAAACGCGCCATATAGACGAATGATGTGGAACTCGTATGTAACTGTTGAATATAACTCGTTTATATTACGAACTTGCCACTATATGTGCAATTCGCGACGTCTTGGCACATGTCAATATTTAGTCGATTTACCATTTTTAACTTTAGATAAGCGCACATTAAGGATTTTATGCTGTTGCTTGACGGTTGGGTTTCCTGACATTTTTTACTGTTTAAACTATGAACTCAATGATGTTACAACTGAAATTTCAGCCGATAACATATTATTTGTTGCAAACATTTTCTAATATGATTTTATCGAGAGAACAGTCGGTCTGGGAATTCACAAGGACTGTAACATTAAAAATATTTGAGGTAGAAAATTAAATTACTTCCTAGTTCCTCCCTATTCCTACTAATTAAATTTTCTTTTATTTTGTTCTTAGATTGGATTCATTAATCAGCCGACCAAAGATATATGCTATAAAATATTTCGTGATCTCCTTTATAATATTTCGGATAAATACCCTGAATTGGATACATTGTTGGATACATTTTATGGCGTGTTAGAGTATCCTTTGCCGAGATTAAATCATTAGCATCCTATATTTATTTAAATCGCTTCCACTGCACCGGTGGAAGCCATCATTTGATGATTTTGAAATTTTATCAGTTCAATTTTATCATTTTTAATTATTTATTTTATTATTATTATTTAATAAATCTTTTAATCGAAATTAATTTTTTTTATATTGTTGTTGTGTTGCTGTGCATACTGCATATATGTACTATTTAGTACAAATTACCACCACACGAATCTATTTATTAAGTTCTTCTCTAAAATCACGGCATCATAAAAAATTGAACTTCTAAAGTCACGTCGTCGTATGTCTGTACACCATAAAAATTTACAAAAAATAAATTAAAGAGGGAGTGTCGGATTTTTATTTTTGATTTTTATATTTGCTGCTATAAAAAATACTCAGCTTGATATTTTTCAAGAAAAAATTATAGCAACTCAACAAAAACAAAAAAATCGGAAATACTATTCTCACAAATAGAAATGGTTTATTTTCGTCACTTTTTAATTTTGTACAAAATCTTGCGATTTTTAATGGAATAGCGGAGGGTATATGTATATTGGTATATATATATTGTATATTTTGTAATCGTAAAATAGTTATCCTCCTATTAAAGGAGGATAACTATTTTACGATTACAAAATATACAACTAACATTCGAATGCACACAAATAAAACGAAGAAGTTATCGGATACAAGTTACCCTAGTGTGGACTGTGGATATGCACATTGACAGATAACTATATAAAAAAAACTACGAAAGTGTGTGTTAGGTACACTAACAATGCAATGTGAATTTCAATTTTTTTTTTCATTTTTGTTCGTTTCTGCACCTATACATTTATACTTAGTCTTAAAAAAAAATTACTATGGAAAAAAAAAATTACCAATACATCTATAGTTAGTTATTGTTTATTTCATATGTGTGGAGTTAGCAGGTCTTATATTTAAGTAGATTTTGCACGAGTATAAATAACTTTGTATTTAACTGAATGAAGATAAAAAGGGAAAATATGATATATAAGCCTCTCGTTCAAAAATATTACTTATGTACACTGATCGAAAATTGTAAGTAATATTATTCATATACAGTGAGATATAAGGAGTTTACCTCTCTTGTATCAGTGCACCTAGAATACTAGTATTCTAGTTGCACTGCTTGTATCCTGCTCAATGCAAATGTGTTAAATTTTGATATAATTTATTAATACATAATTATATTTTCGTTTGCACATCACAGGTAAGAAATCATATCGATTTAATTAATATTAAAATAAACCATTTGTTGTAATTGATTAATTTTATATGGGTGTGGTTCATTATGTTTTTTGCTCATGTAATTTTTTTTCAGGAAAGCAACACGGAAAGTAATAATTTCATGAATTGTTATGTTAATATATACCCTCCTGTAAGATGAGCTACATTGAAGTGATAGATCTATTTATAATTTGTGATGCGCGATTTTAGTGTGAATATTTTTTCTATAGAACAATTGGGGCATCTATTTGAAAATAATTACAATTTATTATGGAATCAATTTAAAATACATACTTATTATTTTGTTTGTTTACTTATTTCCAGTTGCAATCGATGATGTCGTAGTGTTTTAGTGATCCAACACCTCTTTCCGATCCAACAACTTTCTTTCAACCAAATTAAGCATCGAAAATATTGATTTAATGGACAAAAGAGTCCTTATGAGGTAACTAAACCGCTGTTAAAATTCATGTTTTGCATTAAATACAAGTTTAGTTTTTTTTTTTTTCATTAGAGTTGATTTCAGTGTACCATTCAAGGACAGAAAAATCCAAAGCAATCAACGAATTGTGATTGCACTGAGAACCTTTATATATGCGTTGGAAAAAGGTGAAAAATTAATTGTATATGTCCAATAACATTACCATGGTGTTTCCACAAAGGAATTCAATGTTCAATTATTTCAGGTTCTGACGTCTTATTTAGGTAATCTTTACATGATTACATTATTTTATTGGAAAACCTTCGTTTCTATATCGAGGAAGAAGGTAAAAGGGTTGATGAGCCAAGTTAGAAAATAAAAGCGGATTCTAACAAAGGAATTCCCATTTGGGGAAAGTTTGCGTACATTGAATGATGTTTATGTGAATGATGAATTTGGTACTGCACATCGGGCTCATAGTTCAATGATGGGGGAAATATTTGAAACACAAGCTGCCGGCCTTTTGCTGAGCATATAATTGAAATATTTCTCACGCGCTTTGTATAATCCACCGCGTCCATTTTTGGCTACTTTAGAATGTGCCAAATTTGACGACAAAATTCAGCTCATCGATAATCTTTTGGATAAGGTTAATGAAATGATTATTGGGGGAGGAATGGCATTCACATTATTGAAAGTTCTAAATAACATCGAAATTGGTGATTCACTATTTGATGCTGAAGGTTCAATAATTGTGCAACAACTCGTAGATAACCCAAACAAAAATATTATTCAGTTATAGCTGCCGGTCGATTTCGTCACTGGCAATAAATTTGCCGCAGATGCAGAAGAGGAACTGCTACGGTCGAAGGTGGTATTCCAGCAGGCTCATTAGGTCTTGATATTGGACCGAAATTAGAAGAAGCTTTCGCTGCACCAATGGCACGCGCTAAAATTATTGTTTGGAATGGAGGCCCCCAGGCCTTTCCGAGTTTGAAAATTTCTTAAAACGTACAAACTCATTTATGGATGGCGTGTTTGCAGCAACTGCTGCGAGTGTTGTTCTCATTATTGGAGACGGGGACACAGCTTCACAGCTTTGTGGGCACTGAATCGAAAGTATAATGTAATGTTTAAGAACGCACATCACCATCAAATAAAGCGTTAAGTTTTAGACATTTTAAATTATTTTGGATTCCTTACTTCCAGCATAGAACCTTAACTTATTGCACTCGATAAATAACTGTTAAACCAAAAAAACTTGAAATTTTTAGAATTTTCTTTTTCTCTGCTTTTTTTAAAGCAAAAATATGGTGGTTTGTTTCGATTGTTTCTTGTTTCCATGTCAATCTACTATCTAGATTCTAAATTGATGTTATTTAGCTTAACCGAAAGGCAGGTTTGTTTTCGGAGGATGACATGCAATTTTTGATGATTTCTGCTCATTTGCCTCAATTTTCCATTGGGAAATTATTATTGGTATTCCCATAATTTAAATATTTTATATATGGAGGACATAGAAAACGAAATATTTTGCTATCAAAGCTTAAATTTAGTTTTATGAAAGTTGACTTTTAACTTAATTTATATGTACAATGTCTTCCAGCTAAAAAGGATGAGACTCTATTGCGAGTTTGCGATATACCTACATTCTCGAGTAGGTATATGAACAATTTGTTGGATTAAAAATTTCAATTTATTGAATCTAATTTATTTAAATTCATGGAATGTCCTGCTATATTTAGTCATTCTTACTTTAGCACGATTTTCGTGATTATCACCGACGACCGTTGAAGTTGGTTTTTATATTTAGTGACACTATCTTGTAGATCGAGTGTCCTCGTTCTCGGCCTTTCTCGCCAATATTATACTATGTTCCATTACACTATATGAACCATATTCCTGAACTTTAAAGGAGACTCATTTAATTATTAATGATATGTTTACATCCCAATTGTTCAATTACAAAATTTCCATTTGGGACCCATTAATAATTAGCTGAAACGCTCCCGACCGAGCTGGTATTTTAGAACTGCATACAAAATTAATATGGAACTCATTCTACCCTATCTCAAGCATAGACAATCTATTAAAACAGCACTACACAATTCAATAAACTTTCTTGCAAAAGTATTGCACCTCGAAATGCACAGAATAATGCAATTCATTTATATAGAAAACCACTACCAATACCTAAGAAGTATAGGGTGGGCCAAATAAGTTTTTTTTTAAAATGCAATAAAACAAAAAGTTCTCAATATTTTTTCAAATTTATTTTTTCATTGTAAAGAACAATCCTTCCGAGTAATTATGGAATACTATTTCATTCATATGACTGCCTCGGCTGGCCTTGACATATCCCATACGGTCGGTCCAATTGTTGAGCACATTTTCGATGGTATGCGGCATTATGTCTTCAATGGCAATGCGAATATTGTTCTTGAGAGCGTCAATCGTTGCTGGTTTATCGGCGTAACACGTATCTTTGACGGCACCCCAAAGATAATAGTCCAACGGCATCAAATCACAGCTCCGAGGCGGCCAAATCACATCAGCATTTCGGCTGATAATTCGATCTTCGAAGACAGTGCGCAAAAGATCAATTGAAACGTGTGCTGTGTGGCACGGAGCGCCGTCTTGTTGAAACCAAATGTTGCCTATGTCCTCCTCTTCAAGTGCCGGGAATAAAATTCGTCCAAGATGGAAATGCGCCTCATCCGAAAAGATGATTTTTTTGCCAAAATCGGCATCTTCTTTAAGTCGATCGCAAACCCACTCAGCAAACCGAAAACGCAATGAGTGGTTTTTTTACTTCAATTCCTGAACCAATTGAACTTTATACGGTGTCATACCAAGGTCTTTATACAGAATTCGTCGCAATGTTGTGCGTGAAATGTGCAATTCTTGAGCACGATGACGAGTTGACGTTCCCGGCGAGTCACGCACATTCTCGGCTACCACATCAACATTTTCGGGTGTACGCTGGGTTGGCTGCTTGGTTCGTGTTGGTTTATTCATTAGCAAGCCTGGACCCCTATTTCTGAATACGAATGCGAACAAAAATTTGTACGAATTCGTTTCATTGGTATTTCTGAATACGAATTCGTATAATTGTAATACGAATTCTACCTACTTGATACGTTCACAAATTTCCCTTATCTGACAATACGAATTCGAATAATTTTTATACATTCATGAACGAATTTTTGTACGATGAATATTTAGTTAACGTCTCCTTAGAAAAACCAACAATTATTTGAGTTTAAAATAAAAAAATACATTATTTTATAATAATTTTAAAGAAAAGTTTTTATTTTAAAATTTAAACATGGCCGTAAAATTTGTTTACGACAATTTATATGAGAGTATAAATACATATATGTTTTACTCATAGTCGGGGCCATAATCCAAAAATTATATTGAAATATTTACAAAAAACACAATCAATTTATATTTAATTATAAAATCAATTAATTTAAACTTAAAGGTTGGAGTTGCAAGACATGGGTCACTATCACACCACTAGAAATTATTCGGTTGTTGTATTATATTTTCGATCCTTTTTATCGGCACCACAAAAATACAAAATATTTTATTTACACAATACTCCAATTTTATTTTACTATTTATTATTTATATTACAACATTTAATAATTCCCAAATCATAAGTGACGCTTATTTGAAAATCTAGAAGGAAAATAATAATATTGCATCCATTTTAATACCAACCAAACCGTCAAAACTGAAAATAGTGAAATGAAACATCAAAATATAACAAGTCGAACAATTTTATTGCAGGTAAAAGCATTTAAAATAAATTACCCGTATAGCAAGGGGACACACCAAACGATCACGTACGATCGTATTCAGAAATACCAATTTAAATTCGTATCGTATATGAACTTTCGTAACGTGATACACGATACGTATCGTATTCAAGAATAGGGGCCCAGGCTAATTGCTCATCGGTTAATTCCTAGTGTTAGTTATTTTTGATATACTATATGTATTCGATATCAAATGGTCTTTCTACTGCCGTAGGTAGAAATGGTTGCGCTTCTCTTTAAAATGATTTAGACTCGCCGGACTGGTTCAGCTCTTTGGATTATTACAAACCAAACTAAACCGACCACCCGATCAACTCTTTAGAAGATATTAATCAGAAAAGTTATATCAATAAAGCCAAATAATGTAATTCCAGTTTAATGAGGAAATTCAATATGAAAGAAGTATTGCTCCGCTGCATTTTTCTGTATCGCTGAAGGTTTCGATAAAGTGTGGTATAAAGGACTTACACACAAGGTTAAACCGCAACTATCGTCGAACATTCATGAGATCGTTACAAATTGGCTGCTTACCCAAATAAAAATATAATATATCTTTCAATTTAAATTAAATATACGTAGGGGTTCCACAAGGAAGTGCACTGGGTCCAGTGTTATATTTAATTTACACAGTAGATCTTCCTATCATTTGCAGAGGATACAGCATTATGAACTATCTTTGAAAATTCTTAAAAACGTCAAGGGCGTCCTTGAAATTAAGGAATCTAAAATAATTTAAAATGTGTAAACTTAACGCTTTATTTGATGGTGATGTGCGTTCTTAAACATTACACTACACTTTCAATTCAGTGTTCCACTTGGCATAACAAGAAGATGTGTCCCCGCCTCCAATAATGAAAATAGCATTAGCAGCAGCAGTTGCTGCAACCACGCCATCCATAAATGATTTTGTATCTTTTAAGAAATCTTTAAACTCGAAAAGCGCGTGCAATTGGTGCAGCGAAAGCTTCTTGTGATTTTGGTCCAATATCAAGACCTAATGAGCCTGGTGGAATACCACCTTCGACGGTAGCAGTTCGTGCTTTTGCGTTTGCAGCAAATTTATTGCCAGTGACGAAATCGACTGGCAGCTGTAACAACATTATTTTTCTTTTCTTTATCTACGAGTTGTTGCATAATTTTGAACCTTGAGCATCAAATAGTGACACACCAATTTCCATGCTATTTAAAACTAAGAAGAAGAGTCTCCAAGAATCATTTCATTAACCTTATCCAAACAATTATGGATGAGCTTTTGTGGAAAATTGTGGGATTATCCAAAGCGCGTGTGTTCCAAATCCTTCCGTCATCATTGAACTGTGAGCCCGATGTGCAGTACCAAATGCATCAGTCACATAAACATCGCCCAATTTACGTAAACTGTCTCTAAATGATTTAACTTTGGTAGGATCCGGTTTTATTTTCCTACTTGGCTCACCGTTTACCTTCTTCCTCGATATAGAAACGAAGGTTTTCCAATAAAGTAATGGAAAATGGAGCTGGATCGAGACAAACTCCACTTCATTACCAACGTAATCGTGCAAAAATTTCACAACACAGTCGAGTAAATGTTTTAATTCATGGGCTACTGATTCCATAGTGTATTTAAAAATTTTATGGCCATGGCCATCGGGCCGACCTTAACGAAACATCACAATCTGAAATACACAAAACTAATTAAATATTGCAATAAATACACCGAGCTACTATTATTGGACATGGACAATTGATTTTGCACCTTTCCCAACGCGTATTTAATGGCTCCGAATGCAGCCACAATACGTTGATTACTTTGGATTTTCCGTCCTTGATTGGTTCATTAAAATCAACTCTAATGAAAAAATAATAAAACTTGTATTTAATGCAAAACATAAATGTTGGGGGCGGTTTAGTTACCTCATAAGGACTCTTTTGCCCGCTAAACCAATAGTTTCGATGCTTAATTTGGTTGAAAGAAAGTTGTCTGATCAGAAAAAATTGTTGGATCACCAAGTTCCAGTTGTTGGAAACACTCTACGACATCATCGATTGCAACTGGAAATAAGTAAACAAACAAAATGATAAGTATTTAAAATTGATTCCATAATAAATAGGTGCACAAATTAGTGGTTTTTAACTTTTGTTCTATAGAAAAAATATTTACACTAAAATCGATCATCACAAATTATAAATAATTCTATCACTTTATTATAGCTCACCTTACATATACCACAGAACTCATGAAATACCTTCAGTGTTGGGTCTTTCCTAAAAAAAAAACAAAAAAATACATGAGCGAAAAACATAAATTTTAACATCCACATAAAATTTATCAATAACGATAAATGGTTTATTTTAATATTAATTAAATCGATATGATTTCTTACCTGTGTGATGTCGGAAATATAATTATGTATTAATAAATTACAACTAAATTTAACAGATATTTTTTAACAAATACGAGGTCTCCTTTTACTTGTCATTAAATCAAATATACTACACTGACATTCAATTTTTTTTGTTGACTGAACAACTTTGTTCAATTTTTTTCCATATGATATGTTGATTACTCTTCTTGCATTCACACAAACTTTGCTTTGTATGTTAACGACGTTCAACAAATTAAAGACATCATACCGGAAAATGGTAAAATTCTAAATGAAAACTACCTTAAAAATGAAAACCAATTTACCAAAATTAAAGATAAATAAACAAGGTTCATGCTCAGGAGAATGAAAATTGAAGCCCGGTGCATACGTCGGATGGAAATCCGGGATTTTTTCATTTCGCCGTTTTATCCAATCAAATGCGAGAAATAGTACAAATACACACCCCTTTTCATCCCAAGAAGTTGAAAAATTTCAAATTTTGAACAAAACATCCTGCAGACAACCAACCTAAAAAAAAACAAAACTGTAATTTTCCGCAATATTTTGTAGATCATTTTACTTTTTTGCTCAAGTTTTTGTGTGTTGTAAGAGTTCTTCCTAATGACATTTGTATTTTGTTGGTGTTGTGAAACGTGCCTGCCGTATTAAATTTATTTATTATTTATTATAAAATACTAATAAAGTAAATTATTTGGAATTATTTAGAACGGTATGTGCATATTATATTAAATAATACACATGTATTACATTAATTAATACCAACATTTAATTTTTTCAGAAATGGAGACACGATAGTGCCAAGCGCAAGTAAAATACAAATAAAAAAAATTTGAGAGCGACGTCACAAAAATAATAGTTCAAATATAGAGCAAAAAACCTTTATGTTACTAACTTCTCGTTTCAGATGTAAAAAATCCCGGATTTCCATCCGACGTATGTACCGAGCTTGAATGTTCTGCCGCAATTACGAGATATAGATAAATAAAGTAAAACAAAAAATTTAAAAGAAAATTTCCATAGCATTCGTATGAAAGTGTTTTTTCGTGTTTCCGTTTTTTGGGGACTGCATATATACAAAGTCTATATATTTGAAAGACGTTTGTATACACATACATAGGCAATGACAATACCATGATATAGTCGACCAAAAATTGTGTATGTGTTCCAACAGTATAGCTTGTAGAATACATTTGTGTTGTACATATTGTTGAATGTTGGTGAATAAAAAAAAAAATGAAAAAAAAAATCAAATTTACGTTGCATTGGTAGCGTAACCAAGCACTCTTTGGTAGTTTTTTTATATAAATGTTTGTCAATGTGCATATCCACACTAGGGCAACTTGTATCCGGTAACTTCTTCGTTTTATCCACCTTTAATAACAAAATCGGTTTTATAGCAGAGCAAAAAAAACAAAGGAGGAAGAAAGGAGGAAGTTACCGGATTCAAGTTACCGTAGTGTAGATATGCAAAATTGATTGTGTAAATTTAAATTTTATAAAATTATTTTATAAGCCGTTAATTATATTTCTTTAACGTGCCCTGGCTACCGCCAAGATGCAAGATAATATTTCCGTTTGAAAGATGAAATTTGGCAAGTAATAGTTCAATTGACTGTGAGAAGCGAAAAACCAAGAAGGTGCAAATTATTAAAGTAGCGAAATGTCAAATGTATTTGGTTCCTGTGCCCCTCACATCTTTAAATGAGCTCTAATGACAATACATTTGTATAATAATATTTTTATATTTATTTATATTGTTTTCGTATGTAGTTTGTAAGCATTCACTTCTTGCAGTATCCTCCGTAACAAATGAGCTTGAGCTCAACATGGAGGGTATTAGCATGGAGTGGATTTGTTTTTTGAAAAAATCTGAGGTTTTTATGCCTAATGGAAGTATTTTTTTGTTGATGTTCATTTATTATGCTTCCATATGTGCTTTTCCTCTACTAAAATTGTTATGTCAATCTATTAATAATAAATAAATAATGCTCAAAATAATGTGTGTGATTCGAGTGCCTGTAAATGTCTGTAATTAAATAAATATGCACAATGAGAGTTTGCGCAGGACTTACATTTAAGTAGATTTTTTTTTGTATAAACACGCACACATCGGTAATTTTTATTATATAAGTTTCGTTATAAAACAAAAAAGAAATACATACATGATCAGTGTAGATCTCGTTTATTATTTCGGAAAAAGCTCTCAAAAATAATATTACAAGTGCTTTAAAAATTTTTCGAAACTTGATATAAGACAATGAAAAATAAAATTTGTTTTTACATATTGTGGTAAAAAACTAAACCGTTAGTTTTCTACGATTTAATTACCGCGTTGTGATAAAAAACCAAACCGATAATTTGCTCCGATTTAATACCGTGACAAAGTGCTGTGTTAAACCAAACAGTTTTTTCCTGCAATTTTATTTACCATGCTGTAGTTCCTTGCGAAAAAACCAAATTTTCTGTTCTCTTTGCAATAATTTGCCACTTTCTAGTACTAATGGTACTGTGATAAAACCGTTCGGAAGTGTTGTAATCCAGAGTATTGTTAACCAGCTGAAGTCTACATAATTAAGTGCCCAATAAAATGGCTGAAGGTCTTCAAAGGAGATTATCAAATCTGAAGAGTTCACTGACAAATCTGGCAATGCACATGTTAAAATTCGAATTAAAATAACGCTGAAATGACGAGCTGAAAATCCGTTTGAAACGTGTTGATGAATTACTCAAGAGGATCACACGAGACTGAATTATTTAAGATCGACATCGGAGTAGGATCCAATTATGATGATCTCGAGGACAAATACTATCCCATCGTTGCTAATTTGAATAAACGGATTCGTGAGATTAGTATAAACCAAGAAAAAACTTCGATCGCTGCAAACGAGTGTGACAACCAAGATGCTAGTAAATCCTCTAGTGGAAAAGACAAATACCGCGTATTAATATACCAACCTTTAGTGGTATTGACAGCAGTCATTTTATGACCTATTTCTGTCGAGTATCCATGATAATTCAATGCTGAATCCTGCAAGAAGTTACAAAAACTGAAAGAGTGAAGCAGCAAATATTGTCCGTCTCAACGTTTTTTCATGCCCACTTTGCAAATGCAATGACCACCTGCTATTTCAACGCGGAAAGCACCAGGAAATGCCAATCGAAGAGCGTTGTTATTTAAATAAATCTCAAAACCGCTACTGAATTGCCTGAGTAACTCCTACATGGATACCCGTTGCAGAAGTCAAAGAAGTGTCACCACTATCCAAAGCGCCATTATTCACTTCTCCATTTAGACACTGCGAAAAATCAGTTAAAACCATCTAAATTCTGAACAAAGCCAACCATCTACCTACAATTATGCTTCTTGTTTCACCAACCTATCGGCGACCTGAAGTTTGTTCCCCAAGCAGATGGGCCATTTTGCCTGCAGTCTTTGTCCAAGTTAAATACGGATAAGGACAGTATAAATATTGAAAAGTTTCGCCCTATACGGGATCAGAAACCTCCTTTTCTCAGAGTTATGTGGATGAATGTTGTTACTTTACAAGGGTAAAGCTCGTATACAAGCTCGTATTCAATGCTTTTATTATATATAGAATTAGATCCACCCATATTCACCCAATCTGTATCTTTTCGCCGAAACAAACTTTTATTAATAAGATACAATTAGAGCACCCCCAGCTTGATGAAGCCAGCAAAATCGACAATTTAAACGGAGTCAATAAGTTTTCTCTAGTCTTTCCGAAGGTTTATTAGAGGATTCGGAAAATAACTCAATTGCCCATAATAACAAATTTGGATGGGCCATCGCAAAATGTTTTCGAAACATCAACCAGATCGACATAACAATTATTTCACCTTGTGAACTGGATCCTGATCGTACACCTCACAGATTATGAGAAACTGAGGAGCCACCATCCGAGCTACGTGTGTGTTAATCGCATACAATTTGTGAAATTTATTTATTTCAAACACAGATCGAAATTCCGGTGGCAAATTTGTCGTTAGACTGCCGTTCGATCCAAATCCGGTCCCACTTGTAGACTATATTGTGGCTCAGACTATATTGGCAATAGAACGACGCTTTCAACAGGAACCCAGTTTTACTCGCTTTTATGAGAAATTTCTGGATGAATATCTCACCGTCGCCCACATGAAAGAGATGCAACAACCCCCACCACCTAGTTGCAATTACTACTTGCCACACCACAGAATTTTAAAAGTCGTTAGCACTACAACCAAATTACGATTGCATGCTATCATCATCGCCATGTTTGGTAACTCGAGTTTTGCAGCAACTATCAATTGCCAACGAAACCAAGTTACCAAAGGCTTCAGAAGCTATTGCACCGAATAAATATATAGATAACTTTATGACGAGTGCCAATTATATCTCCGAGGCAATCGCATTGAAAAGGAATATCCAGATAGTTCTATTGAGCGCAAATTAAACTTGCACAAACGGGCCTCAGACTCCAAAAAATTTACTTGAAGACCAATCGGCAGCACTAGTTACCATGGATTTCACCAAACATCTAGAAACCCAGAAACTTCTAGCTCCTAGAAAGTTTGTAGGTCCGTTTTCTTCCACATACAAATTATGTTTCAACGTTTGTGGCTTGTAAACATCGATTGGGATGCAAGTATACAAGCTGAAGTACAAATCACGTGGCCGCAACTTCGAGACAATACTGGAAAGTTCTTCGGTCGTAAAGGCCAAAACCAAAGTTGCCCCGATCAATAGATGACTTTGCCGAGACTTGAAAACTGTGGAACCATCCTACTCACGAAAATTTAAAAGGTTTGGGTGTCCTACACAATCAGAAAATATAAAAACAAACAAAAATCTGCTATATTCTTGTTTGGATAGGTAATAAATAGACAAAACTGCAACGATTCGAGATCAGTTTAATAACATTTTTAAAGCCTAAATAAGTTTAAATTCATCCCTGTAAATCCCCTTCAATCCCCTGTAAATAAGTGCTATTCAATATATTGGAAAAAATGCCGAAAAACGAGTGGGGATCACGTTGATCATTCCAATTAATTTGGATTACTAAAATTTAAGTGATACTCTTACAGGTTATTAATGGAACTGTCCATCAATAAAGTTTATTTAACCATGCTTTAAAATAGTGTACGTCCTGTGATAAAAATATTACAGGGTTTTGAGAACCAAAAATCGTGGTTTCTGAAAGTAAATGCTGCTATTTACATTTTTAATATGAACAAATCGGTCATTATACGTAAATTAAATGTTAGTGAAAATATACTGAAACCAAACAAAATCTATTTGCTTTAAATATTCTTCGGTCGAAGTGGTGGAATAAGTCATCTAAATTCTTGTGTTGCGGTTAGTCTAAATAAACGGTAATTCGGAATAATCCTAAAAAGTGATGACCAAGGTGTCATCATACCCTTGTGAATGGTTTCAAAATTAAAAGTGCGTATGAGGAAAAAACATCTTAAATAAAGAACCGAAGTTCAGTGTAATGAAAGTTTACAAACTATATTAAATCTTATGGCTAACCTGTAAAAACAAAAAAAAAATATGACTCCACTTATCTAGTGAATATACATTTTTTTTGATGTGGCTGTTCAAATCATACGCTACGAAACAAATATTATTAATACACAAAAATCATCGGTAAAATAGATTTTTTTTTTAATTTTACCACCATAAGAGTATAGCATATACAAATACCCATTGAAAATACATACCATCGTGTATTTACGTAGATTACATAAACCGTAAACAATACATGGATCAGGGTTTGTACACCACCTGCTATTGGATACTCGTGTTATGGCGAAGGATGAGTTTAAATTTGTAACTTTAATCTTTTTAAACAAATACTAACATAATTATTATTATATTTATACATTACATATATTACATATATATACTACTAAATAACACACACAAAATTTAAACAAAGTTAATTAACAAAACATAATTATTATATTTTATCACATAGGTTACATTTGTTTTTTATTTACATTTTCATTTAGTTCTATATAACCATATTTAACTTTATAATTAAAAATAAACTAAATGAAATATTTTATTTTTGGTTGGTTTCAAACCGAGTTTAGTTCTATATTTTCAAAATCCATATTTTTTTCAAAATCACCGATTTAACGGCAGTATTGATCTACTCTTTGACAAAGAACAATTTATGATAAAAGGTTATGATAACATACGAAATAAAAACATAACAATAAAAATATAAAAAGATAAATAAATTAAAACTCAAATTAAACTTAAACTTCAACAGACTAAAACTCTAAATAGAAAATCGATATTAGGATGCTCAAAAAGCCAATTTGTTGTCGAATGCTAAATGGAAGTTGGTTGAATAAGGAAGAGGCAGTTACCAGGAAATATTTTCTAAAATATACACTAAAAAATGTGGAACAACAAATAAGAAACGATCATTGTTCCTAATATTGTATCGCACATTTGCTCTCAATAATCGCTGCCCACTTCGCAAATAAAATAAACTAAAACCTTATAAACATATAGATGTAGTAATGGTAAAACTTTGCAACTCAAAAATAATGGCCAAGCAGAAACCCGTGAAAACTTAAAACACTTAATACGAATAGAATATTTTAGAACAACCACCCCAACACGATAACGCATATTCAAGCTTAGAGTTAATGCAAGCATAGTAGAATTTTAACAATACCGATTTAGGTGCTACTGGTCTTAATAGATATAAAGTTCGTAACGCATTGCTAAGAGACTTTTTTATTTTATCGACATGTTGCTTCCAACTCTGTTGCTTACAATCAACAATAACTCCAAGGTACTTGAAGCTTTCAACAGTTTCAATGGAAATGCACGAGCTGGAGCAATTAACAGCATTACAAAAACTGGAATGATACGTTAACGGTGAATGTAAACTACTGCTACCCAAACTAAAATGCATAAACTTAGTTTGGTCACTTAAAATTAGGAAATGGTGGTCAAACCATTTCCTTAAAACTAAAAGATCGGCTGCATTTTTATGGCAAACATCAGTTTGTGAGGACCCACGATAGCATAAGCTCATATCATCGGCAAAGGCAACCATAGAGCCTGCCAAATTTGCACTAAAAATTGAGTTTACGTATATCAGACATAGAATTGGCTCCAAGACGAAACCTTGAGAAACACCAATGTTTAAGGCATAAGGGCTGCCCATAGTTTCATTCACTTTAACAACATGATTACGATTTGCAAGATACGATTTAAACCAATTATTAATGTTTCCTCTGAAACCAATTTTAGAAAGCTTATGCAATAGGATTTTATGATCAACCATGTCAAAGGCTTTTTTATATCAACAAAAAGCCCAGCGCAAGAGTCAGAATTATTTAGCGACGCATGCACGCCATTTAAAAATTCAATTAATGCAGACTCCGTGGAAAACCCATTGCGAAAACCGTGCTGACAACAACTTATAACAACCATTCTAAATTTAATAATTTGTTCTATTATTTTTAACAGGACTGGCTGTAGAGCAATAGGCCGGTAACTATTTAAGTCGCATCTGGAACCATTTTTATGAAGAGGTAGCACAATTGCTGATTTGAAATATGACATAAGGGAGCACATATAAGGCCAACGGAACTTTTAATTAAGTAATTACTACAACCGAATATATCGTAAGAGTGTCTTGATTTTAAAGTAGCAATGGCTTTAGAAACTTCAAGATCGTCAATTGAATGAAAAAAAGATTGCTCAACATAATCGCCGTCAGACTCCATAGAATTCCTATTATTTAATGGAAGACTATACTTCAAATTTGACGCAATACTTCCCAAATAATTGCTGAACTCATTGGCAATATCAGACGCATCAGTTAAAAGATCATTATTAGATGAATTAAAAGAATTAATGAGCTTAATCTTTGACGAATTATTACTTAAAATGTCATTGATAGTACGCCACATAAGTTTGGAGTCACCGGAACAGTTATCAAATCTATTTCTATAATAAGCTACGCGAGCAGCAATGGTTTTCTTTTTTGCTTTCTGACAATAGACTGTAACATATTGCTGGAAACATTGATTGATTCTAACATGTTTCGCCTTTCTCAATAACCATTTTTTACGTTTGATCATGTTTAACAAGGCCTCAGAGATCCATGGTTTAATATAATCATTTTTGTGAGTCTAGGCAAGCTGAAAAAACATCATTCCAAAGCGTTAAAAACACATCAACAGCTGCACACGGATCGTCTAGGGCATAAATAGGAGAGAAATTAGCTCTACTTAACAATTCCAAGAATTTAGATAGAATGATTTTTGGCTGAACAGATAACCTATCATTGCTTTTCACCTGATTAATCTCGACCACAACATGAATCAAGTGATGGTCAGTAATCATATAATTAAATAATTCAACCTTGACGCGAGACAATATATTATCACGCAATCTTCAAAAGAAATGATCAATACAAGTAGAAGTAGTATCAGTTACTCTAGTTGGATCGTTAATAAGCGATGACCAACGGACGACATCATACAAATATAATTATCGGACACGGAAGAGCAAGATAAAATATCAATATCAATGTCACCCAGAACAAAGACGTTTTTACTGTTTATATGTCTTAAATATTCAGAAAACTCATCGAGAAAGACAGACTCCGTAACGGCCTGAAGCCGATAAACGCAAATTAAAATATACGTGTCATTGCCAATTACAAGTTTTACCTTTATAACATCCGCTGAAACAAGGTTTATAGGTTCAACAAAACAATTTAAATTACTTTTATAAAATACCAAAACTCCACCAGCACGATAACTATTGGTACAACAACAAACAAGAACAAGAGATTGGTAATCATTTAACTGACAGAATTCCATTTCATCATCATTAATCCAAATTTCACTCAAGAAAATTAAATTAGGTAAACTTTTAAATGACTCAAGTTGAGCCAAAAAAGGATTAAAATTTGTCCTTAGACTTCTAATATTCTGATGAATAATTTGAACACCCATACAATCATCCCTGATTAAACTATTTGAAGCCATAATAAATAAAAAAAATTTACACATAAAACATGATACTCACATAAATATGATAATAATAAAATATGATAGATTGTATACATATTGATTTGAAAATATGTTTTTTCTCAATAACTAACGGGTGATTTTTTAAGAGCTTGAGAACTTTTTTTTAAAAAAAAACGCATAAAATTTGCAAAATCTCATCGGTTCTTTATTTGAAACGTTAGATTGGTCCATGACATTTACTTTTTGAAGATAATTTCATTTAAATGTTGACCGCGGCTGCGTCTTAGGTGGTCCATTCGAAAAGTCCAATTTTGGGCAACTTTTTCGAGCATTTCGGCCGGAATAGCCCGAATTTCTTCGGAAATGTTGTCTTCCAAAACTGGAATAGTTGCTGGCTTATTTCTGTAGACTTTAGACTTGACGTAGCCCCACAAAAAATAGTCTAAAGGCGTCAAATCGCATGATCTTGGTGCCCAACTTACCGGGCCATTTCTTGAGATGAATTGTTCTCCGAAGTTTTCCCTCAAAATGGCCATAGAATCGCGAGCTGTGTGGCATGTAGCGCCATCTTGTTGAAACCACATGTCAACTAAGTTCAGTTCTTCCATTTTTGGCAACAAAAAGTTTGTTAGCATCGAACGATAGCGATCGCCATTCACCGTAACGTTGCGTCCAACAGCATCTTTGAAAAAATACGGTCCAATGATTCCACCAGCGTACAAACCACACCAAACAGTGCATTTTTCGGGATGCATGGGCAGTTCTTGAACGGCTTCTGGTTGCTCTTCACTCCAAATGCGGCAATTTTGCTTATTTACGTAGCCATTCAACCAGACATGAGCCTCATCGCTGAACAAAATTTGTCGATAAAAAAGCGGATTTTCTGCCAACTTTTCTAGGGCCCATTCACTGAAAATTCGACGTTGTGGCAGATCGTTCGGCTTCAGTTCTTGCAGGAGCTGTATTTTATACGGTTTTACACCAAGATCTTTGCGTAAAATCTTCCATGTCGTCGAATAACACAAACCCAATTGCTGCGAACGGCGACGAATCGACATTTCACGGTCTTCAGCAACACTCTCAGAAACAGACGCAATATTCTCTTCTGTACGCACTGTACGCATTCGTGTGGTTGGTTTAATGTCAAATAAAGTAAACTGAGTGCGAAACTTGGTCACAATCGCATTAATTGTTTGCTCACTTGGTCGATTATGTAGACCATAAATCGGACGTAAATCGCGAAACACTTTTCGAACCGAACACTGATTTTTGTAATATAATTCAATTATTTGCAAGCGTTGCTCGTTAGTAAGTCTATTCATTATGAAATGTCAAAGCATACTGAGCATCTTTCTCTTTGACACCTTGTCTGAAATCCCGCGTGATCTGTCAAATACTAATGCATGAAAATCCTAACCACAAAAAAATCACCCTTTACAATTAACTTAAGATCCAAAATAATATTTGGTTGAGATAGAAACCCGAAAATAGCAATATAAAAAATATAGTAGTGTAATACGAGTTTGGGATAAACAAATAAATAATTGTGGTAGTGTAATACAGACTTTAGCGCACTAAAATGACAATTATAAGGTTCAAATACCAACATAACAAAAATGAAACCATTAAATCCACTTGACAGAAAATACAGTGAATATGCTAACAAACAATGAGTGTTTGTATTTGTGTAATAATAATAATAATAATCAAACTTAACGGTAATAATAATAATAACAAAATTATGCAGATAATAATAAAAGATAAACAGTGCAAGTATGATAGTATTTGTAGTGATAATTAATGAAAATTTAATTTTTTTGTTTTTGTTTACTTTCATGCAAATAAAAAAACTGGAGCTAACATACGGTAAAAAATTTAAAACTGTTAAGAAAATATAAACAAATAAGTGAAACATGAATGAAATTACTAATAAATAAATAATAATAATAAAACATAAAAATCTAGTTAAATTGTGTATTAATTGTACATTACTCTTCTCAACCGCAGCTAGTTGTTGAATTTGTGTTAGTGGAAGGGCCAGCAGTTGCAGTATCCCGATTGATAGAATGATGTGTGTCGGATGAGCCCAAGTAAAACAAATTGATGTCGTTGAAAGAAAATATTTCATGAACTGGAGAATCAGCTGTTTTACGTAAGAATATTCTATTTTCTTTGCACCATAATAAATTGAAATTTACACTTTGTTTTAGCCGTTTTAGCTGCATTGTAAAGCATCGACTGGAATCTGGTGAGATGATGGAGCAGAAACATCCTTGGATTAGGCAGATATGTGGCATATTCAGCTCCCAATTATTCACAGCAAACAAATTTATTTTTCCGAAAAGCACCCAAAATTGTATTTTTTTAATTCAAGCGAGCTTAATTTTACAATAAACGATCTTTTTAATAACGAAACGGAATCTTTTTTATGCATCATTTGTTTAATTGATAATATATTGTCTTTATCAACTTCAACCCCAGCTGCAGCCAAAACACTAGTAATCATCTTGGGGATGCTTTGGCAATTAGGTGGAATACCACACACAACAATGTTGGACTGAATTAGTTGTTGCGATGATCGATCGAGTTGGGCTTCAATAATGTTGAGTTTGTTCACACTCACGTTTGTTCATGTCGAGTCACACTCCCTGTGTCATCTATGATAGAGCAATTCGCTTTTGATCGGGAATCGGGGCACAGCCACGTAGTAGAACCAACTTCAAGGTCCTTCAGTACCTCATCGGATATAGCGGCACACTTAATGTGGAACAAACTCACACACAAGCCACATTTGACGCCCGAGTGACGTGCTTTTGAGATACCACTGAGGCATTTTTCACAATTTCCACTCATATTTTTTCTTAAAACTGTTTTGAAAACAAACACCACACTATTATATCAAAAATGGCGATATACTAAATGAAATTATTCTTTAATAATTAGAATTTAGCGTATTAGTTGATTTATTTATTTATTAAATAATTTAGTAAAATTATTAACTAAAAAATTTATTTATTTATATTTATAATTTCAGTTTTAATATTTTAAATTACAATTTTATTTTTATTCGACTTATCACTGTGACAGTTCAATGTAGTAGTGTATATAATTTACTTTAAATTAGATTATTTAATTGTTAAATTATATATATTTTTTACTATAGTATACCAATCCTACCAATAGCCTTAGTCTATTATATTATATATATTTACTTGTTAAATTTCGTTCTACATTTGAAAATTTTCTTTCTTTGTTTTTTCACCTTTGTTAACGATTTTCGAAATACAGTTTATTTGGCTTTTCATTATAAAATTATTTCGAACTCTAATTTTCCGCTTTAAATACATTTTTTTTGTTTCAAAATGCTGTGAAAGACCAGCTCATTAAGGTGATGAGTCTAAGGTAAGATTCGGTAAATACAGTGATGATTCGTTGCATTTCGTAATTTTTTCAGCGGTGTATTCAAGTTTCCTTATGTATCTGGAAAACCCCCACGCCCGTACCCTGAGCTATAGTCGGCTACTAACACCGCCCAGAAACCTCTGAGAGAATATTGTGATAGTGAAATTCGCATTTTGCTGCAATGGCGCCCAAATGGTTGATCCAGTTTTTTATATAGACTACTCCGTAATTTTTTTGATATTTTGTTTTTCTCAGTTTCCTATAAATTCCATAATTAATTTTCCCGAATTTTCAATTTTCGTTTTTGTTTTTAAATCTAGTAAATTACTGCGTCTAATTTCGTTGATCTACTGATGCTGTATTACTACTATACCGCTAAAAGTGTTAGACAACAGAATACTGCGGTCAGTAGTTAGTGGAATAATTCGTCTAATTACATGTTTTCAAATTATTTTTATCCTCATTTTTTATTTTTATCCTCCATTTTGTTTTAGAAGTATTTTTTTGTTGAGCCATTAATTCGGTTCCGCTAAAGTGTAGATTTCGTTTTTTTGCTCAATATGAATACGAATATATGTTCCCCGATTTGGTTTGATAACATCTTGATTCGTATTACTGTTGTCATTTCCAGAATTATTCAATTTTATCTTTACTTCCAATCTATTTCCGTTCTGTCGATGTAAGCTATTAATTTTGAACTACAAGAGAACTCTTTTCCTAATCCATTTTTAAGATATGCAACGAATCATCGACTAAGAAAATATACTCGGCAATAACCTGAAACGCCCCGTGGACTCATCGGCTTAGCACACATTATCAATTTTATTTCAATTATTTTTCTGATTTGGTTATTTGAAAATCATTACAATTTGATTTTTTTGTTTTTATAAGTTTTTTTTTGTTCATATCGTTATATTTATATTGCTATTCATTATAATAATATAATTTTTATCACACTACATTTATCGCACTTACGAGTATCTACATATATAACTATATTTCGCATATAAACTTGAGTTGTCG
This sequence comes from Nephrotoma guestfalica, assembly GCA_963691935.1. Taxonomy (NCBI): domain Eukaryota; kingdom Metazoa; phylum Arthropoda; class Insecta; order Diptera; family Tipulidae; genus Nephrotoma; species Nephrotoma guestfalica. The sequence continues at coordinate 149,042,731 of OY829914.1, read as the reverse complement.
AGTCGTTATTGAGTCAAACCTACTTTTGTTTAACAATATTTCCTCGTTGAAATATATTGAGCGTTAACAACATTACTCCAAAATGGACATACCAGATTTGAAACAAGACGAGGTCGAGGTTGAGCTCGAAATATGAGGAATTTGTTCAAGATAATCCGATGCTATCACGAATCTCGTGAAACAAATAGAGCATGAACGGAGCAGCGGCAGTTCCCGGAAGATCATACCCGGGCGTACAAGCGACCTGATTTGGAGATCGAAAGTAGTCGTTCGAAAATACTTAGCGTACAGCAAGAGATAAGCATACTAAAAAAAATTGCTGCTGTCAAGCAAGCTGCTCGAGCTAATCAAATAGCATCTCGTTTAAATCATATACGTGGGCGTCTAGAGCGTGCTTTGGGATCCCCAACGTACAACGAGCCTGCTTATCAAGTGCTTAAGCCGTGCAGAAAAATACTGGCCAGATGAACTGGACAATTCTGATGAAGCGTCCAACTTGGTTCAAATCGAAAAACTACCGATTATGCCCAAGAACCCGCAGAAAATTACGATAATACTTTAAAATCATTGCCTACGCCGGGACCGAGTACTAGCAAAATCAATCAAGCGAATAGAGTTCAGTGTTCACCTTGAACACTCTAACTCTAAAGTGTCGAATCCCACAGAAACTAATGCGATGTTGATGGCTACCCTGCTGACGCAGATGAATGAGTTATCGCAGCAACTCCAACTATTGAACGAAAAGCAAAATAAACTAGAAGGTAAAGGTTTAAATCAAGCATCCGTTTCCGTTGCCAAAGGCGACAGTAAGAAAACATTCACTGTTTTACCCCCTCCTGACAGTGATCTCATTCAAGTTCGTTTTCCAGAGCCTGCAACCGATTTTAACAGTCCCCCCAATGATCCAGTTAGTGGTTCTGTAAACCCCCTGGAGAAACGATTCAATAGGCAACACAACAGCTCATTATTTCGAACAGAGGAGAGGGAGGTCAAGAATATCGTCAAAACAAGCAATCCTTCCCGAAACCAAATTTTAATCAAACCACACATGGCACTATCAAATCAGAACATCGTCCTTTGTATCGAAGCGGTATATCGTACGTACAATGGTTGTCCGAAAGGTGTAACTACTGACATGTTCTTCTTTAAATTAGAAACCGTAGCCTCCTCAATGCATTTGTCTCCAGAAGTTTTGATGTGTGGGATGCATACAGTGTTAAAAGACGTGGCGCTCCAGTGATTTTGGACTTACAGGAAATTACATCCTACTGCTTTATGGTTAGAACTAAAGCGGGATTTTATCGGAAGGTTTAAAGATCGGCGAAGAAACTTTGAAATCAAGAGAAGTATTGAATGTCGTAGACAAAAGATGGACGAGAGCTTTCTAGATTTATATCAAACGGATTACCGATCGGCGTTTCGATAGTTTAAATGATTTGATTAAAACTTGCACAGCCTGGGAAGAAACGTTAAGTGATTCCGTGTTCAATCGTCTAACCCATCCCCGTATGGACCCTTTGTAAATGAATTTCAACTTGGAAATTGAGATGAAAGTTTTATCTCAATCCTCCTCAAAATTTAGAGTCTGATAAGTATGTCGCCGCTCCAAAATTCGACGAGACGTCCTTCAAAACAAAAAACTTTAGTGAACCAGAGTAATAGAGTACATTCGGCTGAGTTAGGCAATCACCCCATTTACTTGGAGGACCATTCAAACTCGAGTTCGTCGACTCGATAAGCCCTTACTTTGATTCCCAATCAACGTTTTTAACCTTAACCTTACCTGAATAAACTCCTATACCTTAGCTCGTCAATTTTAGCACTTACCAAAGTTTTTTCAAACAAATGTGGGGTCAACAATATTACTAATTCTAATTGACTATTTAATCTACCTACTCGTGATGTGATTATAAAATCAGTACCCAATTTAGAGTCAAATGAGTCATCTCGAAATAACGCTCAAAAGATACGCCGTCCTTACAATGAAAATCGAAAATGGAGATCTAAGAATTATTGGGAAAATAGGAAATTTCAAAAGACCCATATCGTGTCATCAAACCTTAGATCTGAAGTGGGAGACCTTAAACCCTATGCTAATGTTTCAATAAATAATGTACCATACAAAGCGCTCCTAGATACTGGTGCCACTATCAGTGTACTGGGGAGGGGATCCGAAAACTTTTTATCTGATACTATCAAATTTCATCATCTCCCATCCCATATCAAACATTCAAAACCGCGAGCAGTACATCTCAGCATGTATTTGGATATATTAATGCACTATAGTCCGATTCAACAAACAGTGCCGTAGTATGCCACTATATATCGTTCTATCTCTTGAGCAACCTCTCTATTTAGGTATTAATTATTGAAACCGTTTCCAGGTCACTCCGAAATTACGTTCCTTGAGCATAGATGAAAATGCGGATTCTGTGAGTACGTCAAAATTCCATGCTTTATCCGCAAACGAACAAGATAAATTGAACGAAATCGTACAAAAGTTTCCATCCAGTACCAAATTGGGATTGGGTAAAACGACTCTTCTTTCACATTGTTTTGACGTTCAACAAGCCAAGCCTGTTAATCAAAGGTTATATCCTATATTACCTGCTAAACAAAAACTTCTATATAACGAATTAGACAGAATGTTGACGTTAGAAGTGATAGAAGAGAGTGAAAGCAGTGCATAAGGTAAATGGCAAAGCATGGCTCTGTTTGAACGCCCGAGAAGTGAACAAGATGACCGACCGACCGTCCAGGACGCGTATCCCTTGCCGCTTATCAATACACTTTTGGGTCGTTTGGACCAAACACGGTTTATCGCGACAATTGATCTTAAAGATGCCTTTTGGCAAATTAGATTAGATTACACTCGACCCAAAGCACAGAAATAAGACGGCATTTACGGCACCGTGACGGCCCCTGTATCACTTCAAGGTTATGCCATTCGAGCTGTGCAATGCCCCCAAACCTTAAGGCGCCTTATACACCGGGTGATACCGTATAGACTACATGATAAGGTATCTGTCTATTTAGATAACCTGTTGGTAACTTCGGCAACCTTAACAGAACACTTCCCTTTACTCGAGGAAGTAGCTCAGCTATTGACTAAAGCAGGGTTAACGATTAATGTGGCCAAAAGTCAATTTGTACTAAAAGAGTAAATTATCTCGGATACTTAGTTGTAAATGGTTGTCTCCGTACCAACCCAGAGAAATGTCGAGCGATCTTAGATTTTCCACGTCCTAAAACCGCGAAACAAATCCGTCATTGCGGATGGTATCGCAGGTTTATAAAGAATTTCGCATCATTAGCGGCCCCGCTCACGGATCTTACTAAGAAATCAGTAAAATTGAAATGGTCTCAGGCTACGGAAACTGCGTTCACTTCATTGAAAGCTACATTATCATCAGCTCCTGTCTTAGCTAATCCGGCCTACAACCAGTATTGTTGTAGGCAGTGTATTGTTTCAAACTGACGCAGATGGAGGTGGGCGTCCGATCGAGTATATATCTCACAAACTAAACGCTGCTCAACGAAACTACTCTGTCACGGAGCTTGAGTGCTACCCCGCGGTACTCAGCGTACACAAATTCAGATCATACATAGAAGGGTACTCGTTTACCATATATACCGACCATGCGAGCCTGCGCTGGTTGATGTTCCAGAAGGACTTATCTGGTCGATTGGCTCGATGGAGTTTAAAGCTCCAGTCCTTCGATTTTCAAATCGGATATCGGACGTCTCGCAATGTAAGGACTTTGTATATACATATGTATATAAAGCGTAGACACGAGAAAGAGCTTTCACTGTGCGTTTATACTTGCGGAAGTTGGTGCGGCACTGAATGAATATATACCTGTGGGAGCGAGTGTGATATATTGGTGCCGTGCTGGTTTCCGCAGGTATAAACGCACAGTCATACGGGTGATATGGGGTTTTATGAAGATTTTTCTTATGATTTTATTAGTTTGTTTTTCACCGCACCTACAGGTGAAGAGATTTACATTCTCCTGAGCGTGAACTTTAGTTATCTATGGTTTTGGATAATTGTTTTTTTTATTTTGGGGTAGTTTTCGTTTAGAGATTTACCATTTTCAGCGGTGATGCCTTTGATTTGGTGATCTCGTATAAAGTGGGTATAGCGTGGTTGTCGTATGCATGAAGAGTGAAGTTTCGTTCGTTTTTCTTCTCGACGTCATCCACGCTAGGTGCATATACACAAATTTTGTTCTGTATATTGTACGGTGATCATCGGATTAGGGACTTCATAATAAGGGATGGTGAAGTTCTGAATGAGGATTGAATCAAGAAGATGAAAGCAGTTTGTCGGGATTGAGGGTGGATGGGCAGAGTTTATACTCGGGTGACTGAGGTTTGTTTCTCCTCCGCATGTGCAGGATGTGGATGGGTAGGGTCGTGGGGCTATGGCATTTATGTGGGGGTGTTTTTTCGTGTCTACGTTGTTTGGGCCTGCATACATACAAACCGTATGTTTTATTTGTCTTCTACTTGCCGTATTTTTATTTCAGAGATTAACTATTTTTAGTATTATTCCTCTATCCGGTTATTCAGCTTCTGAGTAATAAATTGTTAATGTTAATTTAAATTAATTATAAATTGGGCTAATAAGAGCTAGATTTAGTTTTGCATGATATTAGTAATTGGATCATAATTATAGTAATATTGTTTTCTCGAGTTGAGTGGAGGAAATGGTTAATCACTCATAATAATTAGGTTTTAGGAAATTTACCAATTAACAATTTTTTTACGATCTTGATTGCTGATTGTTTCTATCCAGAGGGCGGAGTTATTGTGCCGTCTTGTGCTTTACTAACTGTTGACTGCTTGGGTGTCTGGAACCGGGTCGAGTCTGTCATGTCTGGTGACCTTTTCTGTCCCTCCATCTTGTTATGTGAAGGTGGGGTGTACGGTGGGCCCGGCCCCGGCGTATCCGGGATCTCAGCTTGGTCTTGGCCGTACATTCTGATCAATCAATCAAACAAATAATTGATTGTTTTTATTTATAGTTATTTTAATATTTTAATATTTTTTCGTTCCTTACTTTAAACAGTTCTATAAATTGAAATTTTGTCGAAAGTCCTGACTTAAAACAATAAAGTTGTCGACAAATATAATTCAATTCATTTTTATTATTATTAAAACAAAATTTTTGAACATACCAGAAGGTCAGGAAAGATTGTGATTGCAACATTCTTGATCTGGGGTAAATAGACCCCCATTACTTACTCATTGAACATAAACTCAATACAATCAATATGTTAACGATCCAAAGACTTTTTGCTATGGAATGTTGTTTTTCGACGATCTCTTCTAGTTGAATTCAGGTTATGTTTTAGTGAAGTTGTGTGAACGTTAGATATAAATTAACCCTGCTTTGAGTTGAATGAATTTAAATATATAGGTAGCTGAATGGCAATACCGAATTTAATTTTTTTTTACAATATCAACGGAATATTTAGGTGATTATATGTATGATAATACTACCGAGTCATTACGAACGTGAAGTCCCTCGGTTAGATGGTGTTGGATGGGAAGATAGGGAAGAATAAGGTTACAAGCAGTATATGATAAGATGACTCGTAGATGTGAATTAAATAGCCTAACCAGTCTATTATGACTGATGCCGAATACATATGATGAATATTAGTATCCTTTACCTCCACCACAATTAACCCAAATTAATAAACTAACAAAATCTAATCTAGAGTGAATATTTTGAATATAATTGAGACTAATATTTTAATACATTTAAGTAGTTAGAAAATAACTTTGCTGTGGTTTCACCCTAGTTGTTTCTGTGACTAACATCCTTTCCTAATCAACCTTATCTGTTAAGGATGCAGGCAGGGCCTGGGCCCGCATGATGCTGAAATATTATTCGCATGCAGATACATATAATCTGTCGTTTGATTGTTGATATTTCAGAATTATGGTAACATACCTAGGATCGCCGTTATGGCTGGCCTGCACGCCTCTATCATATCATATCATATCATATCATAACTACAAAATTCAGAATGATAAACTATTAATATCTCTTTCGTTCGGTTTTAAATATACGAATACCGATATTTCGAATTGGAAATTAGTTATTCCGAATTCATTGGCTCAGTCGCTCATTGAGCAAGCTGACGTTCCTCCCACTTCGGCACATTTAGGCGGCAGCGAAGCTCTTGAACGCCTTCAGCGTCAAATTTTCTGGCCCCAGATGGCGAAACAAGTTAAACAATCGTTTGCCGGCTGCGCTAAATGTAAAGTGAATAAGGCTGTTAATTTTTCAACACAACCAGCCATGGGAGCTGTGGTCACTTCCACACGACCATTCCAAAAGTATATGTCGATTTTGTGGGTCCATATCCCCATTTGAAACTCGGTAATACCTGTATTGTTATTATTCTGGACCATTACTCCAAATTTGTGGTCGTTAAACCTTTACGTGAAGCTTCTGTGTCTTTGCTATATCGGTTTTTAGAAAATGAAGTATTCCTATTATTTGCGGTACCTGAAGTCATTACTTCCGACAATGGGAAGCAGTTTACCTAAAATTTATTTAAAGAGTTACTATCTAAATATGGAGTAACCCATTTCGCACTCCCTTATATTCGCCTGAAAGTAACGCATCCGAGCGTGTTAATAGGACTTTAATTGCAAGTATCCGCGCATACGTGAGCGATCATGACCATAATCAGTGGGATAAAAATTTACAAGAAATTGCGGCTGCTTTACGTCGTTGCGCGGTTCGGATTACGCGTTGCGAAGGTTGCTCGATGACCATGACCCCAGCGAAGTCCAAGTGGGCTAAGCCAGATCAGGTCAATCTTCTAAAGGATCATATAATACATTATTTACGCGTAGCACACGAAAAGGGAGCCCAACGTTACAACTTACATAGTAATAAGCGTTCTTTCCGAGTGGGACAACCCGTTTTCATACGATCTTCTGCTTTGAGCGATGCATTAAACAAGTTTTCCGCTAAATTAGCCGGAAAATTCCAACCCGCGATAATTACAAGTCAGGTTGGACAAGTGGCGTCTATTCCGTTCAAGATTTGAATGGTAAAAATTTGGGTACATATCATATAAAAGATATCCGCATATATAAGCATCATACATTCGTTTACATTATCGGTTTGTCGCGGTACAATTCGATTAGTTTATTAAGATTTTTTTTTTTACTAGTGGAGTGGTGACGAACAGAAAAAAATTTAAATATGTAGAATAAAATTATAAAAATCTGGATCATTGTATTTTTGTTTAAGTCAAAAGTGTTGTGCAGAAAAAATAAGAAAAAAGTTGTGAAAGTTAATTTTAAATTTATCGATTGCAATTTATACCGTTGTACTGAACATAAATCTTTTATTTTCCGTGCAAATTACGAAAAATATTTATGTTGCTGTGGTAGAAACTAATATTTTGGGGAATTCCGAACATTACAATCGATATCTTGTATAATTTCCTGGTACTCCTTGGATCGGCACTTGGCGTTTGGGTGCAGAATATCACGTGCTTAAAATTTTGTGCAAGGTGCTGTTATTTGGGCATCTGGTACGGTGTAACCGTGCCGAATAAAAGGTATGTACCAGTAAGAAAGAAGGGGTATTCGTTAGAAATTTTAGTGTGCCGCATATTTTTCTTTCTTTATTTCGCCTTAACTCAACAGCAGCATATAACAACTATTCGGCGTTTGTGAATGACAATACCGTCAGGATTAACTGAAGAAAGAAGCTGCCTCTATGATCTGGAATGTTCTGGTAAAAAAAAAATAGGAAAAAGGAAAAAAACGTAATATACTATACCGGGATTTAACTTGTGCTGCGATGTTGACCTTGGGACACGTTGGTGTACACAAAACAGCTAAGATTTTTTTTTGCTATTATTTATTATAGTTTGTAAAGTATTTATGAGATTTTGGTTTATTATTTTCATTCTTGAAAATATTTTTTTTTGTCGTTATTATACGAAATTTATTGTTATATTTATTATATTCATTAATTATAAGCTTTTGGTAGGTAAGCTATTGTAAGTTTACACCACTTCATTTCTGTATGCTCGTGATATTTATCGTTACTATTCGATTTTCTTTGGGAATTTGAGATAGCAATATTCTTTTTCTCTTAGGGAACATTATTAGTTCACGATATTTTATTCTCATTTCTTTTATAATTATCTAATTAAAATGGAACGTTAAAGCGAGTGAAATAGGGGGATGGATCATTGGAGATTTGGGTCGAGGTCGGATAAACTGAGTTAATTTTTATTTTATTTTTTAACATATTTTAGTTCATTTGTATTCTTTTAAAAAGAGATAAACCCACGACAACCATTACCTCTGAAGACTGAGCTCGGGTCGTTACGAGTGGTAGCGTTTCTGTCTTTGGAAAAATTACCATGATACCTTTTTTACAATATTGAAAGCACGAAAGTGTTTATGTTTACAGTAAAACCTTGTAAGACACAATTAAAAAAAAATTCAATACAGCAACAAAGCAAGATTAAAAATTCAAATAGACAAGTGTAGCTTCTTTTGCAAGGAAACTTATTATCTAGAGCACACATTAACGACAGAAGGTGTTAAACCAAATTTAAACAAAATCAGAATTATAACCGAACTTAAACTTCCTGAAACCCAAAAATAAATTAAATCAGTTTTAGACATAACAGGATATTACAGGAAATTCGTCAAGGACTATTCAAGAATAGCCCAACCAATGACTAAATATTTAAAGAAGGATACCAAAACTAACAAATTAGACCCGGCATACACTAACGTATTTGAACAGTTGAAAATTTTATTGACTACAGACCCTATTTTAAAGTATCCAAATTTTGATAAAATGTTTACACTGAATACAGACGCAAGCCATTTGCCAATTGGAACAGTATTATTGCAAGGAAACCATCCTATTGCATATGCAAGTAGGATACTAATTAATCACGAGGTTAAATATAGCACACCGAGAAAGAACTGTTAGTAGTCGTATGGGCTGTAAAGTATTTCAGACCATATATTTATGGGAAGCAATTCGAGCTTAATACTGATCATCAAGCACTAAAGTGGTTACATACCAAGTATTTAGGGAAAGATCTTAACCTTCGACTCCAGAGATTGGTATTATCACTCAGAGAATACAATATAAAAATAAATTATCTGCAATGCAAGGGAAATAGAATTGTGGAGTTTCTAAGTAGAATTAATACTGATACTCAAGAAATAAACCGAATAGAATCTAGTTGCCAATCTAACGAAGGGGAAAATTTCCCATTAACAAATGAAATCAATAATGGATGTATCAATGCAACCAAATGTCGAATCACAGCCAGTGATTCTACATTTGGTTGCATTATAATATTACATTCATAACGAGTAATTGCGACACATGTTGTGGGGCGAAATATGACAGGAGGCCCATCAAACCAAAATTTCAAAAAACCGAACTACCTAAAGACAAAAGTCAAGTTTTACATATAGACACTTACGTTAATAAAACACAATCATTCCTAATTTGTATAGATATAAATTTACAAAATATGCAACAGCATATCCTCTAGAGAATCGAACTCATGTCGAAATCATAGAAAATCTTAAAATGTATTTTAATCATAAAAACCTGTTAAAGATTATTGCGGATAACGAATTCAAACATGTTAACATGAAATAATTCTTAACGCAAGAACAAATAGAATTACATTTAGCAAAACCAAATAGTCACACAGGGAACGCAGGCGTAGAAAGATTAAATAATTCATTACCATAAAAATTGAGAGAATTAAATTTAGAAGAACCATAAGACCAGTACGAATTCAGATGCAAGAAGCTATTAAAATGTACAACAATCAGTATCACAATACAATAAAATGTGGTGTACATTTAACTGAAAGAATTCAAGATAAAGAAGAAGTTTACAATAGCACAGAATAAAAGACTAGAAAACTAAACAGAAATAGGGAAGAATACCAAGAGACTAAAGGCTGAACTATGAAAGATGTCATGAAATATTAAGTTCATTCATATATTTTTGTGATATATTTCCTACAATAATGAATGAAACTACGACATTTTTCAGTATAAACGTATTTATATCAACAAATATATGTTTTTAAAATTATAAAAATTATTTATATGCGGTTTAAATCACCACAATTCGATAAATTATTTTTTTAGGTTAGGTTTAGAAAAATACAATTCTACAGTGTATTGAAAATTATATTTGATATTATATTCATATTAGTATATATATAAATGAATATTTTACAAATAGAAAAGATAAAACACACGAATAATATAAAATCCCCTTATATAAAAAATAAACATGCATATTATATTCAACGCACTAAAATTTATTTGGGTTTTGTTGTTGTAGTTATTACAACTACAGTGACAGGAAAAATGAAAAAAAATTAAACGCAATTTCTGTTATTCTTTTTATATTCATTATTCTCAGTATAGTCGAATGCATGTAAATCCTCTCTTTCGCTCTCTTACGTTATTTTTTAATTCTTTTTATTCCATCTATAGTTCCCACTTAAGGAATTAGCTTACATAAAAAATTATAAAGCTTTCAGACATAAAGAAGAGAGAGAGAAAGAGAGAGAGAGAAAGAGAGAGAGAAAGATAAAGATAAAGAGAAAGAGAAAGAGAAAGAGAGAGAGAGAGAGAGAGAGAGACGGACGGGTGATTAGAAACAGCAACATTTATTTGCAATTGTATTATTTTATTTTACTTGAACATCCTTCTAACAAAATTGAATTTTACAAAAAGATGGATATCAGGTAGGCAATACAATTTATTTTTCGTAAATTTTATATTGCTAATATGCACAAAATATAATAAAAAGTTGAAAACTACAGCATATTCCGGTCATCAGTCTCAGGCAACAGTATAGCCTTGCGGATTGAATTTTAGCATAAAATAGCAACACTAAAGACTGGTCGATGGAATGTCGATGTTTTAGAAGATAAAACATCACTGCTCATAGTTCACTTCGCGAAAGATGATGACTCGCAATGAACGAATCACTCCAACCGAATATATCCGTGCTAGGCAAGCTACGACTAAATACAGACGAAGCGCGAACATATGAGATCATGCGTCGAAAACATCACCTTCCATGCGAAACCAGTAAAAATCCAAGAGACTTTTTTGTTAATGCCAAGAATCTTAATTAAGACTTCCACCCAAGGAGTAGAGCTATCAAACTCGGAATGGGGAGTTGAGAACAAAGGTAGCAGATGTTCTCTCAGTATGGCAAACCTATTTCCAAAATATGCTAAATAAGTATGACGAAATAACTCTTATTAGAATAATTAATCCACTAGAAGAAGAAGTCTATGTCGAATATCCCACAGCAATGCAAAAAGATATTAGTAGATTGAAAAATGGAAAGACACCCAGTTTTAACGGAATCCCGTAGAATTTATTCAGCTCGGAAGCACTATTTATTCAGCTCGGAGGAAGGGTCTGCTACACAAAACAGGCGACGGTCTTAAATGTGGAAACTATTGTCGCAAAGCTCTATTGAACACTTCCTACAAAGTGATGACTTACCAGAATCATCCAATGTTTCACCATGACGACGAGAAATTAACCGCGAGAACCTCGGGGCCGCGCTTTCAATTAAAGCCCGTATCGCTGCCAGACACATAGTTTACTACGCTCAATCAATGTTATTGCGATCTAAACGTCTATCTCAGTCGTGCAGGCTCGCCCTTTATAAAGTACTCATAAAATATGTGCTGGCTTCCGGAAGCGAGAGCTGGGCCGTGACCTCTAATGGCTGTAGAATGTTATTTACTTTTGAAAGGATGGTCATTTGTTACATCTTTGGTTCCATTACAAATTTGCGGAAACTGAATATCGGATCATATGAACCACGTTGGAGTGTATCCACAACAACGCATGATAAATAAAGTGTTCCAATAACAACCAGCCGGTGTACTTCGTAGAGGAAGACCTATGTATAATAGCATGTCGAAAATGGGACCGAGAGTGGTGACTCGAGACAGTAGTAGGACGACAGTTTAGGTTGTAAAATCCATTCATAGGTTGTAAAAACTAGAGAGATTAAGATAAGACGTAGAAGCTATTTCAACAATTTTTATCAGTTGTCGTCTCTTCGACATCCTTCACACAAAAAATTTAATATTTACTTTCAAGTTACATAGCATGTCTTTCGATTAAAATTTTAATCTTTACCGATTTTTAAATTCCACAAACAAAAATTATTGACATTTTCAAGACCCATCGATATTTAAAGTCGGTAACGATTAATAAAATTTGGATTTGATTGGAATAGGCTTAACAATTTTATTTATAGCCGACGTTTCAACGGTATATTTTCTCTCTCCCTTGGGAGAGTTTTATGCAAACAAATTAAGATTAAACAAAAAACAAAGCTTCTTATATCATAAATTGATTAATAAAATCTTTTAATAGAAGTAAATTAGAAAAGTTGTTAAATTCTTGGCGAGATTCATTTAGCATTTGATTGAAATTGAGCGTACAACAAATGTACGTTTTTTACATCTTTTTTTCCAAAAAAAAATACATAATTTTTTAAAGTTGATTATGTTTACGATTATTACGAACGGTTGGTTTATCGTAAATTATTAAAAAAAATTATTACACACTTTTTTATAAACGTAAACGTATGTCTGTAATGCGCTTGTTTTGCAAAATTAAATTAAATATCTAATTGATCATTTAAAATAAATTAATAGTCAAATAATAATGCATTTTGTTATGCAGGCCACACTGCTTGTATGTCATCAAATTCATGTCTACAGTGCATTCTTTGAATTGTAGGCGGCAGTTATGTTCATAAAAAGAATAAACGAAATGACAGAAAAAATATTAGCTGCGTTTTTCTGAAATATGGTGTTCCAGACCGCGATAAAATATAGGGAAAATACAGGGAAATTTAGACAAAAAATTTAGAACAACAACTTTAACTAACTTCAAGTCAATCATTTTGACATTTAATTTTTGGTTTATAATTAAACACAATACTATCCAATATTAAAATAAATTAATTAATTTCACCAGCAAACATTAAGATATACATTTTTTCTTATTAAAAATAAAACTCAGTCATTTCATTTACATTCTTTCAAATTTCCAGATGCAAATGAAGTAAGGAACAATCAAAAAATTGTGTACTAAAAAATTTCCCTATTTGATCAGTTCAGCAATTATTAAGTTTTTTGATGAACTCGGTTGTACTCTACATAATATCCAGAGTTGTTCAGAATTGTTGAGAACAAGCATAAATTAGTAAAAAGCAAGCATAAATTAGTAATTATTACTTAGTATAGCCTCTTTAGGATTCGATTAAATAAATCCGAAGCACAAATATTTTAATAATATGTGAATTGTTTAAAAAATCAAAATATATTTTATCGCGGTCTAGAGCAGCTGTTTCAAAAAAACGCAGCAATTAAAAACAAAAATGTATCGCGTGATTCCCAAAATAAATGAGTGAGGGTGTACTTTTTTTCAAGCGATATATTTTCACGTGTTTTTTTTACTAAATTTAAGGTAATTAAGTCAGGTAAGTAGGTAAAAATTAAAATATATTTTGTGACGTCTGATTTGGGAACAAAGTGAATGTTAAGAAAAAATAATTGAAACTATTTTATTGAATGCCACAATGAGCCATTCAATTTTTTTAATCTGTTGTAAGAGTTCGGTTTGAAAGTGTTAAAATAACTTTGTGCTTTAAAGTTTAAAATATGTGTTTTATGTTTAAATCCGTTTGTAAAAAATTTCGTAAAAATCTTAATATTAAATAAATTAGGTTAAAAGCATGCTATCGTTTAGCGCGCAAAATCTCATCCTGCCTCCGGACATCAATTTCTGGAGGTAGAACGATTTCTGGGTGGTTTATTATAGTGTATAAGTATTTATGTTTGTCTGATCATCTGGCTTCTAGAGATATTTTTTATTTAAATATAATTTAAATTGTTAATGTTAATTTTTCTGGTGATGGGGTTTAGAAACGGTTACTTGATCGGAGCCTGATGTACGCAAAGAAGGCATTTACTCGAATGGTGAAATGGCCCATGATGGATATTTAAAAGTGTAAGTGTTTTTATGTGTTCGGATATCAGCAGTGGACTTTATAACATGCGAAACCTTTGTCCGATTATATATTTTACATAGTGGATTTTCCCACTGGTGGTGGTTCGGAAGGTGTCCAGAATGCTGTATCCGTTCGATATATATAATATGTGTGTTTGTGACATTTTTATAATAAAATAAAACAATTCCTATTTTAGAAATGCCAGTGTGCATTGTACCAAAGTGCACTGTAGTTTACAGTAGTGAAGTACGCGGTTTTAGCTTGCCTCGGCAACCTGAAAGACGAGCAAAATGGTGCGATTAATCGGGATTAATGATGCTGCACTAACCACCAATCACCGTGTCTGCCAACATCACTTCGAACCGGAGTTTATCATTAAAAGTGATGTGAAAATTTTTGAAACGGGTAAATATAAAGTTAATTTTTTAAATGAACAAGTACTCGAAACGTGTCCTAATAAACCATACATTTTGAAATTTATTTATTTTAGGAAAACGGATTATGGTACCCAGATCTCGGTGGACATTACGGAGTGGTACAATTCTAACCATTTTGTCCCACCATGCCGCAAGCAGGATCGATTATTCCTTAGATATACGAAAGCGGCACGAAGAGGCGCAACGACAAATCGAGGAGCGTCTCTTCTTATTTGAAGATAAAATCAGCGTACTTCAGGATATTATTAATAAAAAATATAAGTATTCTTTTACTGACTGGATTAGCAAACTATAGGATTCAAATTTGCTAATTTATAAACTTGAACTTAATTCTCTTGGAATCCCATTTGTATATTACTCATTTTTTTATTGATAATAACTTTGTTGTTACAATAGTTTTTGAAAACAATCGGGAAATTAAAATTTCTAAATTTAATTCAATAATACCCAATTTAAAAATAAATAGTTTTTCAAAATCAATTAAATTTATTACACATTTAGATCATAATATAAATAGCATGGTTGATTCACTTGACACCTTCCATAACATTCATAAAAATTTTAATTTAATAATTAAAGATGAGCAATATACAGATAAGCGTAAAAGTTTAACTTTTTTCAGGAACAATTAAATTTAGTGAATTTTAATTCTCCTAGATATTCGACGGACACTTTACTTTTTTCTGCACTTCTCTTATATACTTTTCCGGGCGCGTATAATTATTTTCGCGAATCCGAATTATTAACTTTACCTTTTCCGAGATATTTAAAATCGTTTAACAACGGAAGTGCAAAAACGGGTACGGTTCATTTAAATTATTTAAAATCAAAATTATTAAAAACTGGCGATTCTAACAAATATGTGAATCTATTATTAGATGAAATACATGTTAAATCTGCCATAACATACAAAGCGAATTGGGATCTGAAGACACAAAAAATGTCTTCAAATAAATCCGAAATTGTGCCGCAAATGCAGTGCAAACGTTCATGAACACTTCGATGTACTCCCATAGCCACGACGTTGTCGGTTTATACCCAGTTAAAGCACAGGACACCGCGTTTCTTTTAAATTGTACAAACAATATTTTAAATTTACGTAACGAATCCGGATATGAGGTTATATCTATAATTACTGATAACAACCAGATTAATCGTAAACTTTTTAAACAGCAATACGGAGGTCGGGAATATCAACCATATTTTATTTCAAAATTTAATTTAACAAAGAAAATATTTCTTCTATTTGACTCCGTTCATTTTAAGTAAAAGAACTAACTGGCTTAAAGCGAAAACTTTTAAATGTCTACAATTTGATTTAGATAAAAACAATTTTTGTGCCAGCATGAGTGATCTTCACTCAGTTTTTGAACATGAAATTAGTTTTATTAAACAAGCTCCCGCTTTATCGCATAAAGTTGTTTTTCCAAATCCATTCGAAAAACAAAACGTTTATTTAGCTATTAAATTATTTGATGAGAAAAATATATCGGTATTGAATTATTATTACGAAAACCAAATTTTAAACTTAGATCCGGGCCCCACGAATTTTATTACAATTATCTGGAAATGGTGGAGCGTAGTTAACGTAAACAATTATACAAAAGGATTTCACAAAAGACATGATTTCGCGCGGCCAATTTTTAGTTTAGAGCAATTAAATTATAAATTTCGTAATGACTTTTAGGTGTGGTTATAATCTTGGAACTGTTCTGAATTGAAACATTCTTTTAAATTAAATAAAGAGACTTATTCTGCTTTACTAAATATATACAAACAACATCGAGCATGATTTTATTAATTCCGTATCTTTTCGACGAACTTAAATTTAAATACGTTCTACTCGGGAAATTTCAAACAGATCCTCTAGAAGCTCGTTTTCGAAAATATCGGCACATATCGGGAACAAATTATCATATTCATGTTCAAAATATAATTGAATCTGAAAAAAAGTTGCAAATTACTAGTGTATTAAAATTAAATAATAAATAGGACAAAATTGCCTTAAAAGAATTGTTTTCTGATTTCAGGGAGGATGAATCACAAATAGACAGCGTGGATTTCGATTTGGCGGAAGCGGTTCTAAAAACATTGGAGGAGATGGAGTTATTAGAGGAGAACGTAGCAACTATAATTTTCTTCGCGGGCTATGCTGGGCGTTCGGTGAGTGAGAAGGTGAAATGCACTAGTTGTACTGAAGATTTGCTCATCAATAAAGAATTAATTTTAGATCATAGTCATAATTTAGAGTACATAATTAATTTAGATCGGGGCGGTTTAAAATGACCTTCGCAATTTTCTTTAGATATTGGCGTTTCCGCTTTTAAAAGGTTTGAAACATTAATCGGGAGTTTCGAGAAAGAATTTTTAGAATTTCGTAATCGAAAAGCCTATCCTAAATTTTTAATTTTAGAAAAATTCGATAATTTAATTATAGAAAAATGCAACTGTTCAAAGGACGGGTTTGTTTTAATCGATAAATCATTGTCCATTTGGTGCATTATTTTGTTGAGTAATTATACAAAAAAAATAGTGAAATTCACGCTCTCACAACAACTACAGTAAAAAATAAGTTCAAAAGGAAATTAATAACCCCTACCAATTAAAAATAACATTTTTTGCGATTTTTATTTAATTTGTTTATTATTTTTAAAACCTGTGATAAATATAAAAACGAATGAATTTACTTAATAAATAAGATTTTTAAGATTATGGTTTACTTAAAATTATTCCTAAGGTATTATTATTATTGATAAGAAATAATTATTAAACACATTATTTTGTAAATTATTACTTAATTATAATTTTATTTAGACTGAGATTTTTAAAATATAAATATTAATGAATTTGAATAAATTTGAATGAATTTTCGTCTCCAATCTCGATGCTGCTAATTTCGTTGAGTACAACTCTGAAATAGATTTGTTTGGGTTTGGTCGAACTTGCATTTCCAGAGACTCATTCATTTAACTGTGATGGTAGCAGTTCACAAGCTAGATGCGGTGGTATGCAACGAAACCGACGACGATTTCAAACTATTCAAGATTTTACCCGCGAAGATATTGAGGTTGGGCCACTATTATCGATCAAACAGATTTGATTAATTACGATATTTGGATGAATATTGGATACGAAAATTTTCTCGTTGATTTTCCTGTGGCCGGGTTCATCTTATCGAAATTGGCCGGTAGGCATTCAGATTTTGATAGACATCAACTGGCATCACTGGATCCCGTATTGCAGAGACATTTACTATCTCAAATCATAGGAGGACGATGTATCAGAATTAGGCCTATATTTTACTGTTGTCTGTCTGTGTGTCTGTGCTGATTTAGGAATAACGCGAGTTGAAGAGCTGCGACAAAACGGTTCTAATATAATGGTCAACAATTAATGGTCGAATTTATATTAAATAACAAATTCAAATAAATTTTAATAAATAAATTTTAATTTTAATGATAAATTGAATAAACGCAAACACCAAACATAAATCCAATGAACGAAATGGCGAATTCATCTAAGAAAACAACAACAACAACAAAAAAGTATCACATGACAATTGATAATGTGAACTCGATCGTCTTTCCATATAGTAACTAATTATTATGTAATAAAAATAACAGTTATCTTACGCATCCTTTGGAATCAAAAAAGTCCTACATATTGAAAATTTACACACAATGCGTACGATGCATTCAACCAACGGTATCAAAATACATATAAACGAAATTGTTATATACATATTCAATGCCATTGCAAGCGCAACGTACACAAACTAATATAACTATTCAATATGTACATATATAGTTCAAAAAAATGTAATTGGCCCACCCGTATAACTTTTCACTTTACTTATAAAAACACAAGTATTATTTATTTATTTAAGAACACATATATTAGTTAAATAATCAATTAATTAATTTCAACACATTTAAATTGTTTATTTATTTATTTAGAGGAGAGACAAAAAAACCACGTCTTTCCTCTACGACGTTCAATCGTCCTTCGTATACACAATGGAATGATATAAGAAGATAAAAGCAGCTCCGAAACAAGATTTTGTTGAGGACAACCAAAAACGAAATGGGAGGATCTACATTCCATAAGTGGCACGTCATTGTTTCCAAACTTAAAGGCCCATGTAACCAGGGCATAAAATAAATATCCGTATTTATCGGAAACCAAAATATATGGTTATGTCATGAAATCATTATAACCTTTTTATTTATTTCTTATAAATTTAAAACATTCTTTTTCTAAATAAATTTAATTTAATCTTTTTGTTTCATATTTCATATAACGTGAATTTAAATATAACGATTTTGTTTTCAATTTAATTAGTATTTTGATTAATAAACAATTTCGCATTCCACTGTTAACACAGGGAATACTAAGGGTATTTAAACCAAATATTATTTACTAACAGCAGCACTGTTGTAATCATTCTTAGTAAAGAAACACATAATAAAGAACACTTCAATAAATAAATTTGTTATTGGTTAAATTATTTACTTAAACCTAACCTTTTAAATTACTCGTAAATACACGATTGCGAAAATAAACCACTTACGAAAAAAACAATAACTATACAGATGTGGCTAAATTATTATCACCTAGTGAGAACAGTGAGACGTAGACTTTTGCAATATGGACTATGTGCAAGACGACCTCGCAAGAAGCGAAAGTTAAGCGGATGATACAACAAAGAAAAACATGAGCAAATGGACAAACAGTACAAACAATAAAAGTCCTTCTTTTAATAATATTTTAAAATTACACTTTTCAATAAATGACTCTTTCAACTTTATCTTTTATTATTTCCTGGTTAGGTTAGATTCAGTGACGAGACTATGATGACTTTGACACTACCAATGTCCAGGACCGTTCGTAGATCAAAAAGAGAAGAATATTCACCTTCCTGTGTCCAACAGCAGGTCAAACAATCAGTTAGAGTCATGGTTTGGTCAGCAATATCATCAAAAGAACTTATTTAATATTTAACTGTAAAACAAACTTTTAACTGTTCTGCAATCACAACTGGCACCGACTATGAATAAAAAAATCAATGAAGACGGAGCTTTCATGTAAGGCTTCATGCAAGGCTTCATGCCTTACGGCGAAAAAAGTCACCGAATGTTTAAGGACCAACGGCATCCAAATCCTTGATTGGACAGCGAATATTCTTAAAGAAAACTAGCAGAAAAGTGCTCGCGCACCAAATCAGAATTGATAGAAGCGATGAAAGAAGTCTGGGGAAATGACGCCGATCTACTCACCGAAGCCAAAAATGCAATAAGTGGCATGCTACGTAGTATACAATTATTTAAAAAATGCTAAAGGAATGTTCACCAAGTATTTATAAATATAGTTATCATAAAAAATTTTAATTTTTATTTGAAAAATATATTTTTCCATTGTAAAGAACAATCCTTCCGATCAATTATGGAAAACTATTTCATTCATATGACTGCCTCGGCTGGCCTTGACGTATCCCATACGGTCGGTCCAATTTTTGAGCACATTTTCTATGGTATGCGGCATTATGTCTTCAATGGCAATGCGAATATTGTTCTTGAGAGCGTCAATCGTTGATGGTTTATCGGCGTAACACTTATCTTTGACGTCACCCCAAAGATAATAGTCCAACGGCGTCAAATCACAGCTTCGAGTCGGCCAAATCAAATCAGCATTTCGGCTGATAATTCGATCTTCGAAGACAGTGCGCAAAAGAACAATTGAAACGTGTGTTGTGTGGCACGGAGCGCCGTCTTGTTGAAACCAAATAATATCTATGGCCACCTCTTCAAGTGCCGGGAATAAAAAATCGTTTATCATGGCACGCTAGCGCTCACCATTGACAGTAACGGCGGCTCCTTCCTCATTTTTAAAGAAAACTGTCCCAATGATGCCACCGGGCCAAAATCCGCACCAAACAGTCATTCGTTGAGGATACATCGGCTTCTCTACGATCACGTGCGGGTTCTCCGTGCCCCAATTGCAACAATTCTGCTTGGTTACATAGCCGCCAAGATGGAAATGCGCCTCATCCGAAAAGATGATTTTTTTGACAAAATCGGCATCTTCTTCAAGTCGATCGCAAACCCACTCAGCGAATCGAGTACACAACCATTTTCGTTCAGCGGAAGGATAAAACTAAGTTTCTGTCAACTCAGGAGTGACATAACCCTTACCATACTCAATATAATCGCTCAAATACTCAATATAACCGCTTGATCAAAAAAAAAATTATTTGGCCCATCTCGTTTAATTTTTTTTTTTTTTAATTTTTAATTAATCTTAATTAGTTGTTGATACTCAACCACGTAAATAACATGTTATTTTCAACTTTGGTAATTTTGATTATTCTAAGTATTTGTATATTTCGTCTTCTGCTTATTAAATATGATGTATGCACACCTGTCACCTCACGTGTTATATATTGATTGATAAGCAAAATTATTGTATTTGCATACATTACATACATATAATAATTTATAAGATATGCATAAAATTATAATTGTTAATTATGCTTACGTAAACAAAATCCATGTATAAATATCAAAGAAAACATAATAAACGAGTCAGTTGTAAAACAAAAACTATTTAATCTATTTGTGAGCCCTTATCAGTGGTAAGCCACAAATATTAAATACTACAACGACACGAACATTGGTCCTTCGAACTAAAAAGAACAGCGCTAGAGATACGCCATAAAAACGTATTCAAAATTAATCAATCTAAAAAAAACATGGATACCGTAAAAGCTTTGTGTGAACAAACACAAATCGGCAAATTGATTAATAAATTAAAAACAAACATTAAAAAAGATGGAGCTACCAGAAAAACCAAACAATATTGTGACCAAAAACTCACAAATTTGCAGCTATTCTTCGATAAATTTTCAACCACCGATGCTGCATTGGTACACACTCTTCCAGAGGCTCATCCGTACATTAAACAACATTTCTACGATGAAGTCTAACAAGCGTTCGAGGAAACAAAATAAATACTATTGGAAGCCAGGAAAAATACAGCAGGAGATGAAGAAAAACCGGATTGGGACAAACACACCACAGATGCTTCATCAAATGTACTATCAGATGAGCAACAACCAGGCGAACCTGATCCAAAGGTGGTTCAAGTAGACGATCAACAACAGCAGAGGCGCTATAAAATACAACACGCCAAGGCTAAAATATTTCAAACAAATATTAACACCATACATCAAATCAAGGATGCGGTACAGCACTCAAGAACGTATTACGAGTTGAAGAACCGACTTATGGATCTCTCTTACCAACAATCATGAAGAGATTATTGGAAATGCCATTGATGGAGAGCTTGAAAATGAGTACTTTAGCCAACAAACATACGAGAATCTTCAGCAAGATTATGAGTTTACAATCATCTATCTTCAAGATCAAATAGAAAACGTTGCCAACAAAGATTTCTCCGAAACAAAGTCAAAAAAGGTCCAGTATCAAGCTTCCGAGGTTTGAAATACCACACTCCTATGAGGATTAAAACAATGTACAAGCTTCCACTGCTTCAATCTTTTCAACAAAACTATCCATTGCAACGATGATTTATCAAATGAAGAAAAGGAGGAGATCCAGCCAAGCTCATTAACCACCTAATTATATCGCAAGAGAACTATTCCACAGCTTGGAATATTTTATGCTCCAGATACGACGATAAACGGCTTCTCACCAATACTTACATCAACACAATTTTAGAACTACCAAATCTATCATCAGAATCAGCTCATGGTCTAAAGCTATTACATGATAATGCACTGGAATGTTTGCATGCCATCAAGAACCAAGGAATAAATACAGATTCTTGGGATGCTATCTTGTTGAACATCCTAATAAGAAAACTGGACAGGCACACTCATCGCTTATACGAGATGTCATTGAAGGACTCGAAGCAACTTCAAACAGTCAAAGAATTTCTAGCCTTTCTACAAGTAAGGTTCCAATCTCTGGGGGCACTATCTCGAGATAAAACGCATAAAAAAGGAAGTAACCCAACAAACAAGTTCATCTATTAAGACTGCAAATGTTGCTGTAGCCAGAAAACCAGATAAATGCAGCCTTTGCTGGAGAGAGCACAATCTACCGGAATGTAAGAAGTTCCAAAATTTACCACAAATCGAAAGAACCAAGGCCGTATATTATAAACCAGTGTGCCGACGATGCTTACTTCCAGAACACAAACTCCCATGCAATAAAAATTGTGGATTATGCAAAGGTTCACATCACAGCCTGCTGCATAGTAACAATAGTTTGCGATCTGCACCAGAAAATATAAAACCAGCCAATACAAACGTACAAGTAACACATGCATGGAATCGCAAATGCATCTTACTAGGAACCGCCTTAGTGATAGCGTTTTCTGGTACTCGCAATGAACTGATTCGTGTGCTAATAGATCCTGGGTGTCAAGCAACCTTCATTACAGTAGAAGAAGCCTGCTAGAGATTAAAACTACCAAAACAGGCATGGCAAAAACCGAGGCTGGAATGGCGAACTCAAAAGTTGAATTTACCTTGAAGCCAAGATTTCCATCCAAATTTTGCTTAGCCATAAAAGCATTAGTATTCAAAAACATAACGCGAGATATGCCAGAGCAGCCTCTAGATCCATGGAATTGGAAACACACCAAAAATTTAATGTGAACTGATCCAACATTTTACAGTCCTGGCCCAATCGACTTATTATTGGGTGCGGACTATTATGGAGAAATTTTAATGAGTAATATAGCAAAGGCCTCATCCGGCGAACCCAACAAACCAAACTAGGCTGGATATTCTTAGGCCGTGCCTCAGTCGATTATCACAATAACACTAATACAAGCAATGACAACAAGAGCAGTTGATATAAATAGATAAACAGCTGAGAAGCTTTTGGGAAATAGAGGAGGTGCCACGTAAACGAGCATTCATCAAAGAAGAACTAGAGTGTGAAAAAATATTCGCGACCAGTCACAAACGTCTCAAATCTGGCCGCTACGTAGTCAAGATTCCTTTTGACATTGAATTATATTCTGCCAACCCACTGGGATGTTCAAAAAGGGTCGCCATGGCGCGTTTCATACAAGTACAAAAACGACTTGCTAAAAATCCAAACCTTGGCATTCAATATAAGAAGTTCATGGATGAATTTATCGCTTTAGGACACATGAAAGTTGCTGAAACAGTTACTGAAACTGGTTACTATTACCTGCCGCATCATGCAGTTCTAAAGGATTCAACTACGAAATTGAGGATAGTTTTCGATGGCTCTGCCAAAACCACAATAGGAACATCGCTAAACGACGTAATGTTGACAGGTCCTACTCTTCAACAGGATTTATTATCCATACTG
Source organism: Nephrotoma guestfalica (assembly GCA_963691935.1). NCBI lineage: Eukaryota > Metazoa > Arthropoda > Insecta > Diptera > Tipulidae > Nephrotoma > Nephrotoma guestfalica. Next base: position 149,018,825 of record OY829914.1, on the reverse strand, counting down.
TTAAGGTGGCGGAAGCATAAATACGTCCATACGGCTTATATCGAGAATATCTTCAGACAAATCGCCGTTGATGAAGATGATCAAAACTATCAACGTATTTTATGGAAACAGTTTCTGCAACAAGAAATTCTATTCATACCTAAGAACGCCGTTGTGGCTGGCCTGTATTCCTCTATCATATCATATCATATCATATCATATCATATCATATCCCGATATTTTTGAATATCATCCCGGAAAAAAATATGTCATGACAGTTTTTTAGTATATCAATCCATAAAAATTTATAAACAATTTGTATTGAAAAACTGATACCAACCCGGAAAAAATTATGTCACAATAATTTTCCTATAGATTGTATAAAGTTGATGAAATAGGCTAATTAAGTACATTCATACCTCGCATAAACCGAAATTCCGTTTATCGAATCAATATATTTCATATAAATTCGTAAAAATTATAAGCCATCCTTTCTCAAGACAGTGCAATAAATATAAACGACAAATAAAATTCATAATAAATTACAACAGTCATCTGACAATGAAAGGGCGTTCGTTTAGTAGGTATGAGAAGCAAATAGAACAAAAAATATTAATACAGGTGGCAAACAATTCTATGATTTAGAGGTCCGCTATAGTCGTCTAAATTCGTAGTACATGCCCATTACCAGAAACCGGACTATATACGTTTTGTAGTTCAGGAAAGGGCCTGTTTAAATAACAAGTGGCAAAAAAATTCTATGATTTAGACCTCCGCTGTAGCCGTCTGAATTCGTAGTACATGCCCATTACCAGAAACCGGACTATATACGTTTTGTAGTTCAGAAATTGGCCTGTTTAAATAACAATTGGCAAAAAAATGCTATGATTTAGAGCTCTGCTTTAGTCGTCTGAATTCTCCATTACAAGAAACCGGACTATATACGTTTTGTAGTTCAGGGATTGGCCTGTTTAAATAACAATTGGCAAAAAAATGCTATGATTTAGAGCTCTGCTTTAGTCGTCTGAATTCGTAGTACATGTCCATTACCAGAAACCGGACTATATACGTTTTGTAGTTTAGGGATTGGCCTGTTTAAATATCAAGTGGCAAAAAATTCTAGGATTTAGAGCTCCGCTATAGCCTTCTGAATTCGTAGTACATGTCCATTACCAGAAATCGGATTCTATACGTTTTGTAGTTCTGGGATTAGCCTGTTTAAATAACAAGTGGCAAAAAAAAAATCTAGGATTTAGAGCTCCGCTATAGTCGTCTGAATTCGTAGTACATGTCCATTACCAGAAACCGGACTATATACGTTTTGTAGTTCAGTAATTGGCCTGTTTAAATAACAAGTGGCAAAAAAATGCTATGATTTAGAGCTCTGCATTAGTCGTCTGAATTCGTAGTACATGTCCATTACCAGAAACCGGACTATATACGTTTTGTAGTTTAGGGATTGGCCTGCTTAAATAACAAGTGGCAAAAAATTCTAGGATTTAGAGCTCCGCTTTAGTCGTCTGAATTCGTAGTACATGTCCATTACCAGAAACCGGACTATATACGTTTTGTAGTTCAGTAATTGGCCTATTTAAATAACAAGTGGTAAAAAAATGCTATGATTTAGAACTCTGCTTTAGACGTCTGAATTCGTAGTACATGTCCATTACCATAAACCGGACTATATACGTTTTGTTGTTCAGGGATTGGCATATTTAAATAACAAGTGGCAAAAAAATGCTTTGATTTAGAGCTCTGCTTTAGTCGTCTGAATTCGTAGTACATGTCCATTACCAGAAACCGGACTATATACGTTTTGTAGTTCAGGGATTGGCCTATTTAAATAACAAGTGGCAAAAAAATGCTATGATTTAGAGCTCCGCTTTAGTCGTCGGAATTCGTAGTACATGCCCATTACCAGAAACCGGACTATATACGTTTTGTAGTTTAGGGATTGGCCTGTTTAAATAACAAGTGGCAAACAAATTCTATGATTTAGAGCTCCGCTATAGTCGTCTGAATTCGTAGTACATGTACATTACCAGAAACCGGACTATATACGTTTTGTAGTTCAGGGATTGGCCTATTTAAATAACAAGTGGCAACAAAATGCTATGATTTAGAGCTCTGCTTTAGTCGTCTGAATTCGCAGTACATGTTCATTACCAGAAACCGGACTATATACGTTTTGTAGTTTAGGGATTGGCCTGTTTAAATAACAAGTGGCAAAAAATTCTAGGATTCAGAGCTCTGCTATAGTCGTCTGAATTCGTAGTACATGTCCATTACCAGAAACCGGACTATATACGTTTTGTAGTTCAGAGATTGACCTATTTAAATAACAAGTGGCAAAAAATGCTGTGATTTAGAGCTCTGCTTTAGTCGTCTGAATTCGTAGTACATGTCCATTACCAGAAACCGGACTATATACGTTTTGTAGTTTAGGGATTGGCTTGTTTAAATATCAAGTGGCATAAAAATTCTATGATTTAGAGCTCTGCTATGGTAAAATAACCTTTTTCTTTCACTTTTAATGATACGCGTACGTAACACTGTTGCGTTTTACTAAAGCAACACTTTCGCATATGATTTCCAATAATTTTATCGACGATTAAAAGAATGTTGGAAATAGCAACGTAAAATTAAATTTATAAATTAAATTATTTTATTTTCATAATTACTATTATTCATACAATAAAAATTACTATTGATCATAACAAATCTGGTGATATTTCGGAGTTTAAGCTGACCACCGTCACATATGGAACAGCAGCAGCAACTTATTTAGCGGTGAAGTCACTACAACAGCTGGCCATCGATGAACAACCAAACTATCTTATAGCGTCCAACGTATTTTTAAATGATTTCTACATGGATGATCTAATTTATGGGCAAAACACACTGGAAGAAACCTTAATCAGCCAAAAACAAACCATTGATCTACTGAATTGCGGTGGAATTTCGTTAAAAAAAAGGACAACAAACGACACAGTTCTCTTGGAATCCATACCAGTGCATCTAAGGAATCAAAATCGATTGGAGTTCAAGCTTGATCACACAATTAAAACTCTTGGACTACACTGAAATCCAGCAAAAGATACATTCGGTTTCATCGTCACTCAATCCACGCCTGGCAAGACTACTAAACGAAACTTTCTTTCGGATAGTGCAAAACTTTTTGACCCATTAGGCTGGCTGGCACCAATAACAGTTGTAGCTAAACTGATGATGCAAGAAATCTGGCTAGCAGGCCTAACTTTCGTCACACATATCAACAAAATGGAAGGAATTTAAAGATTCTCTCCCTCTCCTGGAAGAAATGTTTATTCCACGTTGGATCAATTTTGAGGAGAACAATATAAAAGAACTTCAAGGTTTCTGCGACGCCTCCGAAAAGGCCTATGCTGCTGCCGTTTACTTCAAATCTACAAATTCAGAAGGCATTACTATTGTGAGGCTTCTCGCATCAAAAACAAAGGTTGCTCCGATTAAAAACTTACTTTCACTACCTCGTCTTGAGCTTTGTGGAGCGTTGCTGCTCACTAAACTAATGTACCAAATTAAAGAAGCAATACAAATTCCGAAAACAACTTCGTTCTTTTGGACCGGCTCAATGATCACCTTATGTTCGATTCGAGAGCGTCCTCATAAATATAAAACTTTTGTCGCCAATCGAATATCGGAAATTCAAACATACTCAAGTCTGTCACAATGGCATCACGTTGGATCAACCGACTATCCGCATCAAGATGGACCAGTCCGAAGGAACTAAAGAACAACAAGTTGGCCACAACAAACTACTGCTCAAGAGAAAGCTATTTTAGAAACTAGACAATTGGTTACACTTGCAACATCAACAACAATCAATCTGTTTGTACAGATTATAGATTTTCAAACATGAATAAAATAGTTCGCGTTGTTGGGCTCTGTCGACGGTTTATAAATAAATGTTTGAAAAAACAGGTTACCGGAACGCCAACTTTACTTTCTGCTGAAGAACTTAATGAATCCTACAACGAGCTGGTTAGAATAATTCAACACGCGGAGTTCCAGAATGAAATCATGTAGATTATTAAAGAAGGCTCAGTATCAAGAAAAAGCAAGCTCCTCTCGCTTAATACATTTATTGATGAACATAAAATACTAAGAGTAGGAGGAAGAATAACTAATTGTAACCAACTAATGGCAAGCTTACCCAAAGAACGAGTCATGCCATCACGTCCATTTACTAACACAGGAGTTGACTACGCCGGACCAATCTCACTAAGAGTTTCTAAAGGACGTGGGAATAAGTCATACAAAGGATACATAGCAGTGTTTCTATGCTTTGCTACCAAAGCAGTACATATAGATATTGTCAGCGATATGACTAGAGCAGCCTTTATCGCGGCCTTTAAAAGATTTATGGCTCGAAGAGGTCTTTGCAAACGGCTTTACAGCGATAATAGAACCAATTTTGTTGGAGCTCGGGCACTGCTTGAAAAGGATAAACAAAAAGCTCTACAACAAGCAAATCTTGACCTCCAGCAAATGCCAGCTGACATTGGGATTCAGTGGCACTTCATACCATCGTCTGCACCACACTTTGGGGGACTTTGGGAAGCAGCAGTGAAACCTCTAAAATTTCATCTTAAACGAGTAAATGGAGATACAACCCTCACATATGAAGAGTTAGCAACGGTTACATCACAGAAAGAAGCATGTCTCAATTCAAGGCCACTTACAGCAGTTTCATCTGATCCAAACGCGTTGATATTAACACTGGCACATTTTTTAGTTGGTGATTCACTAATAACTATCCCAGAATCGAACATGCTGAATGAAAATATTCCTGCCAGGGGCCCGAGATTATTCCACTTTTACATACTATATCCGGTTCAATTGCCGAAGCTTTAAACTACATGTCCTACAAGACCTGATATTTTTTCTGAGAACAAATAGGAAGAGTACACAACGGCATAACCACTATAAAATTAATAAGCAACACTTTCCCATTGTTCCGCAGAAACTTGAGATCGATTTTTTAATTTAGTTAATAATATTAAAATAGAGTTACGAGGGATATACGAGTAGAAATAGCGAAGGAAAATAGCATTCGATGGAGACTAGAAGTGAATTTGGTAAGTAAAAGCTGCAGCGTTACTGTGCGTTTATACTTGCGGAAGGATTGAGGAAAAAATTCTGCAGTATCGTGCTTAATATATTAAAACAACAACAAAGTTAAAAATATTTCAACTCGAGTGTGGAATTAGTAGGCGAGGTATAAAGCATTTCACTAAAATTGATTGGTTTAGAGTGCGAAAGCGAGTGCGTCAATTTTTATTTCTGCAAGTATGTACGCAGCATTAAAGTTTAAAATTTTATTTCCCAACAACTTTAGCCTTTTTAACAAATTCCCAATTTCTTATATTACACTTTTGCACAATTTTCACTACTTCGCTTTGCATCACTGTATCACAGGTTGACTTTTCATAGTACACTGTTTAATTTAAACTGTGCTTGCATTACAATTTGCTGATGCTGCATTACAAGCTGCATTGTTGTAAAACAAAAATTTGCTCGAGTTCGCAATCGATTTTAGCTAACTTAAAATTAAAAACTGATTTTAATTTAAATCAAATAACTTAGATTTTTAGTCTACAGCATAAAAAAATCAGTCATAAAAGTTCAACAGCTTTCATTTATCTAAGTAATTTAAATTATACAAATATCAGTTTTCATTAATTTTAAATTCGCTAAAATTGATAAAAGCCATCGTTTTTCCATCGATGTACGACTGATGGAATTATAAACCATCTTTGTGTAATTGTATTCACGAAACTCTCAAGTCGCATGAATCGTGCGAATTTCCATGTATTGATGATTGTCGTTGTTACGCACAGCACTCACCTTGATGACAAACACCACCACAATGCTGTTTTTATTTCAGTATTCGGATTCATTTGGAATGTCATTGTAAAATATAATTTCCAACCAGTACTGGAGAAATATCTGATCCGGTAACAGCCGCTTATTTGGGATAATAATGGCCCAATAACATTTGAACATCCAATTGGACTCGAACCAGCGTACTTTTGGATGGTAACATTTAAAGATGAATACCTTAACCACTCGACTACCAAGTGTTAGATCACCTTTCATTGGAATTCGACATAAGTGTAATATTCGATGAGTTTTATATTTATCAAATAAATAATATCGGCCATTCAAAGGAACTCTGAATTCATACATTGTAAAGGAAAGTACGATTATTATAAATTCGCACCTTCTTTATATTATCTGCTCGTCACAAAACGGTTTCGCTCATGAAAACTCCCCACCTTAACATGTTACATGGAACTATTCTGAATTTACCATAATGTACAAATCAAACTTGAATAACGGTAGAACTTGTTTAAAATTGTACTTAAATTAATGATTTACTTAGTTAGTAGTAAACCAATAATTCGAAAAAGTAAATCGATCTCAAATGTGACTATAAGAATTAGAATTAATATCTCTCTTCAATGATGTCAAGTTAAACTTACGTTTAGTGTAATTTAAGAAACGGCTCCAGAGGTTATACACTTTTGTACTTTTTGCAGAGTAATTAATTACTCAGTGTATGCTCATTCTTCAAGCGAGAATATCTGTCAGCTTTTCTCTTTTCATAATCATATTTTAAACAAATCTTACCTTTTTTCTAGCCATTAAGTCTGCCAATAAAAAAATCCTAACAATTTTGGATATGTTTCTATTTTATTTTATTCACTGCAATTCCAAACAACCACTTTCACTATTAATTAGCTTTTTTTAATATTAAATTTTTCATTTTACTGGTCAAATATAATATACAAACACAAATTATTTTGCTTTAACTTGAATAACCACTTTTACTGATAATTTTCAATCTAAATATTAAATAAATTGGTCATCAACCAAATTTTGATTTTACAATCACATTTCTCTGATGCTCACATTTATTTTGTTTTCACTTTTATAATAATAATTGATACAATTGAAAAATATGTATTGCCAAACAACAAATTTACAAAAAAAACTACCAATCCGTTCAAGTTTTAATTCAATACTGAAAAACTTCATTATGAAGAGAAACATACAAACAAACAATTCTACGTTTTAAATATCGCTGGAATAATTAAAGACTGGTTCACTTATTCTGTCTCACTTAATATACAATAAAATAATATAACATCTGTATGTGAGAAGAATCAAACAATATCAAAATTATTTGAGCGAGAAATGAAAACAGCTTATTCAAATTTCATACGTACGTAAGTCGCGTTACAATAAAATTTATATACAATACACGAGACTAAAGCGCCACCTAAATTACTGGAATAAAGGTGAGAAACTAAAAGAGAGTGGAATAAATATGTCGAGGCCACTTTAAAATTTGAGTAAATTTTTTTGTTTTACTGTATTTTGTTTTAAATGTAGATCGATACTATACGAATTATTTTTACATTCTATATGTGTATCGCTATCACTATACGAGTACATATTATTAGCTTTACGGTTTAGTAAAATGAAATTGTAAAATAAGTGAATGTATCTTTTGATTTGCTATTATACAATTTTTTCAAATACCGGAAATAAAAAACCATACTTTTATTTAATGCGTTTACGTCATTGAATGTTGAAATTAAATTTATGTAATTGTTTAAAGGTTCTCAAAAATATACCTTCTTGTAATTTATAATAATTACAAACCAATAATATCTATTAAAAATACTAAAAACTACTACAGTGAACCGGTTTCAATGCCATAAGAGGTGATGAACATTTGTTTGCAAATTTTCCGCAAATACTGTGGTAGCCTATGCAAGGTCTCGATTAATGAACCAACGACTTCGAGAGTCTAGTGTGTATGAAATTGTTTATTAATTCTTTAAATGATCGAATTATAAAAGGTGATTTAAGTTTTTTGTAAACATTGTCTCGAAAAATAAGAAGTCTCGGTTCAGAAAATTGCTGTTTCTAGCCGCCGTAGTTTCCGTTGTAGATAATATAGTATTGCCACCTTTTTGAAAGTGCACAAATTAAAACTAAACAAATTGTTTACAATTTTAATTTGTTTTAATTAAAAAATTATTTTTTAACATTTTCGATCAGTAAGTAAGTGGTAATCTTCAGAAATGTTTCTTCTGAAGATGACCACTTAGTGGTCGAAAACGTTAAAAAATTATTTTTTAATAAAAACAAATTAAAATTGTAAACAATTTGTTTAGTTCTAATTTGTGTATAGTTTCATAAAAAGTGTTGAGCAGTACTATATTATCCATAGAAATAGAGTATATAGAATGAATGTAAGCAACTGTCAAGCGTCACAAATTCGGAGGGTAAAAGAGAAAGCATATAAATTAACAGAGCCTTATTTAGAATTTTTTTCAATCAAATGCAATGAAGTTAGGAAGTTTAAATTAAAAATTACACAAATTCAAAATTATTTTTATTCCTCCAAATAAGTACATTAATTGTTTTTATTTAAATAAAGTATTATGTAGATTCTAAGTTGCGTGTATTTAAATAATTATAAGTTACAATTAAAACTAAATTAAATTTTTTTACCTCCGTCATGTTTTGTATTTATTTTGCTGTTTAGGAATATACTCATTTCCGCACCTCCCAAGAGGAAGAGTATTTGGCGCGTTTTTTTTAATGTGGTATCTCCCGTAGGCATAATCCACAGCATCCGAAGGATGTGGTGAACAGAATAACTTTTCTGGGACGAAAGAAGTTAAAGCACTTCTTCGTATATTTTTACAAACTAAAACAACTATGATGTATTTATTTTACATTCCTTGGAAATGCAATAAAGAAACAAACCGATTTCTTTTTGTTAATTTAGATGACCTTTGGTTACAAAAATAATTCAACCGGATATCGTAGTATTTTTCTATGATAGAATGAGCTAACAAACTAATGTGTGCTTGGGAATGACTATACTGATCTTCATCATTGAAAATATTTACACTAATATTAGGTTATGATTAAGTTATAACGACTTTTTTAAACAATTTAGAACTAGATTGTAGTAGCGTTATGTTTTTGTAGTCCGCAATAGCCAATTCCCGTTTTAATACTTCTTCGAAATATTTACAAATTTTTAATATTGACGGCGAAGGAGTTAAAAGACCACCTCTATTTTTTTAAATTGATTAGCGATTTATAAGAATTACATTGTTGTATTAATTTGCAACAGTCTTCACAATTCAATTTTCTAAATAAATACAGGACTATAAATCCCCCTATGTATTCAATAACATTAATTGAAAATTCACTTAGTATAATTGGGTATCCAAAAAAATCTTTGTCATACATATTAGATTCGTCTACTTTACACATTTCTTGGCCAATCGAAATATCATCTGTTGAGGCTTCAACCAGTGCTTTTTAATTTCTCCATATTTGGAAAAACTAAAAACAAATGTTTACATTACAATTTCTGTAAAAAATTGTGAATGAATGAAACAATCAACACCATCTTTTCGAACCATAGTAATACGATAAATGCGACACTGGTAAAAACATTTGTTTACAAAAAGAAAGAACCCACTCCACGCCAACAACCAAAATTGTTTTCTTATTTTTATCTGATTTATAACTTAATTTAAGGATAATTTTACCACAAATCACTTTCTTTTTAACATAATTTACATTTTATTTTACATAAACACTTACTGATGGTACGAAATTCCTTCCTGTAATATTTAGGCTCATTTTTGCAGATTTTCACGAGACACTTCATTTTATTAAATGTTTCTAATATTTATTACTAAAATGATGCACTACACACAACTCACTAACTATTTTAATAATATTTTAATTATTTTAATTAATATTTTTAAGATTTTTTAAGAGAACAAAATTTAACACGTCATTTTAAGCAAAAACAAAAACTGGTTTGAGGGGTTTTTTCTTTGACATATGAGACCGCCATATGCATTTTTATATAACCATCCTGCTCTGGCTTGTGACACATGAAATAGCAAATTTTATATGGGAAAATCTTTACATTTATTCTATAGTTTATAATTCTATGATATTATCTTTCGATTCATATCAGTATGTTTCATAATTGTAACAAATCTTAATTCTTGATTTGCATTTATTTTATAAAACCAGTTTTCTTAATTTCTGTTTGTATTAGGTGTGCAAGTAGAAACTCGACTCTGAAGTTGGTTGCATTCAAATATACTTGAGCGGATCCAAGTATCTTAGTCATTGCTGTTTTTATGGCATAAGTTTCAATCATTTACAAGGTGTCGTTTCATGTGTATCAATTTTAAGAGATGGATGTTGATAGGCAACATTTACGTCATTGCATTATATTCTATTTTCAAATACTGCTCAACCTATGAAATTGATTAATTCGACTTTGAATAAACATTTTGTGAGTCATTCAACAGTAAAACAATGGTTTGCAAGGTTACGTGATGACAATTTTAGCCTCGAGGACGATCGATATCCAGGTGCAGTACCTAACCTAAACTGACCAAAGAAAAATGTTTCTACAACACAGAAACGAATTTGAAATTTATTTCAAATCAAAATACAGGTCGTATCTCTATCAAATTCAAGAAAAAATTAAAGTAAATCCAAAACAATTTTGTAAATACTTTAGGAATAAACGCGAAATTGAAGAATACCTTGCTAATATGACCTATAACAATATCAGCTTCTCAAACTCCAATGATATAGTTGACATGTTCGCGAAGTTTTTCCATTCAGTCTATAAACCAACCGTTACTAGTGGATTGAGTGGAACAACTCAGCAATAAAAACGTATAGATATATATAGATACAGAATCCTTTGCCCGGCCTTACGGTTAGTAACGTTACGATTTGTAACGATTGATGGAAATCGATCGGTACAAGGGTGAGAGGTTTGCCATCCCTGCTGTACAATTTACATTGATTATTTACTGTTATTAATATTGTGTTCATCCATCTTAACGGACTAAATTAGTTTATGTCGAATTTTATGGTCTTAATAGCGTACTGAACAGACTTCTATATTTGTAATTATATTCCTTGTGGTGAGAGATTCCGTTGAATGAATATTTGGGAGTATAAAATTGGAAACAATTTCGAATACGGGGCAGTCAGGTTTTTTTGATTGAGATAGTTGTAATAATGGGCTGCATTTCCGTTTGGCAACGCGTGAAAAAAAAAATTTTTGGATAGCATCTTCCGGAATCTCGGGGGGTTCGATTACTCACGCTTGTGGCCATTGTACAAATAAATTAGAAAGGTGTAAATAAAAAAAAAATACCCAAAAATTCCAACTATTATTCGGCATCCTCATTACTAGTAATAATTTTAAAACGATCAGCCAATCATTTTGAAATAACTAAATTTGATTAATGTATATAAAAAAACTATATCTAAAAATTTAAAATTGATAATAATTTCATTTATTAATTCAAGATTTCTGCGGATCCGATGGTAGATGTCGAAGAATCTAGCAGCATATTATATTAAAATTGACATTTTACAGTGGTTCCAATTTGTACGAATAATGATATACTCAGGCAAACTGGATCGACTGATCGTCGTAGAGGAAATACGTGTTTTTGTCTCTCCTTTAAATAAATTATTATTAATATTTTAATTCAAATCAGTTTAGGAATATGTAGTGTGAGAGTGATGTGTTATTTTTGAGTGAGTTTTGTTCTTTAGAAGTTCACCTGTTAATACAGGTGAATTGAGACAGTTATTATGAAAATTACGTTCAACACATATACAATCAGAGAAGTATCTTTTTATTCTAATTTTCATTCTAATTATATAAAAGTTAACTATTTATTATTGTTATTGTTATTATAACTATTTATGTATATGTGAACGGTAATTTATAATCGTATACATAGAAACTGACATTTCAAGGGAATTCCTTTTGTATGTACTTAAGTACATAAAATATTGGTACCCGAGAAACCAAAATTTGAAATTACAACAGATCGAATTGTAACTTACCCAATAAGCGAAAACTTGTATACTCAAAATGGGTTACCACCGTATTGTGACAAAAGTGACTTTTGGTGGAATAATATAAATTGATAAATATATAAAATGTTAATGAAAGGAGGAAACAGTTTTCTGCCACGGGAAATTTATCATTTGTACTGAAATATGTTGGATTGTGTTATCCATTTGGGTTTTTATTTAACTTTAATTACATTTTCTTAACTTATTTTAATAATTTTCACTTACTTTAAAAAATTCTATAAATTGAAATTTTGTCGAAAGTCCTGATTTAAAACAATAAAGTTGTCGGCAAATATAATTCAATTTATTTTTATTATTATTTAAAATTTATTATTTATTTATTTTTTTTTTACATTCCGGAAGGTCAGGAAGATTGTGATTGCAACATTCTTGATCAGGGGGTCTATTTAATTACTTATGCTTTGAGCATAAACTCAATACAAACAAATATGTTAACGATCCAAAGACTTTTTGCTATAGAATGTTGTTTTTCGACGATCTTTCTGGTTGAATTCAGGTTATGTGTTAGTGAAGTTGTGTGAATGTTAGATATAAATTAACCCTGCTTTTAGTTGGATGAGTTTAAATAAAGGTAGCTGAATGACAATACCGAATCTAAATTTTTATTTTATTTTTATTTTTTATTATTTTTTATTTTTTTTTGTTGACATTATTAACGGAATATTTAGGTCATCATATGTATGATAATACTGCCTTGTCATTACGAACGTGAAGTCCTTCGGTTAAATGGTGTTGAATGGGAAGATAGGGCAAAATAAGGTAACAAGCAGTATGTGATGAGATGACCCATAGATGTGAATTAAATAACCTAACCAATCTAGTAGGATTGATGCCGAATACATATGATGAATATTAGTATCCTTTACCTCAAACACAACTAACTTACATTAATTAACTAACAAACTCTAATCTGAGTGTGAATTTAATTGAGACTAACATTCTAATATATTTAAGTAGTTAGAAAATGACTTTGCTGCAGTTTGCCCTAGTCGTTTCTGTGACTAACATCCTTTCCTAACTAACCTTATCTGTTAAGGATGCAGGCAGGGCCTGGGCCCGCATGATGCTGAAATATTATTCACGTTCAGATATAATTTGTTATTTGAATGTTGATATTTCAGGATTATGGTAACGTACCAAGGATCGCCGTTATGGCTGGCCTGTACGCCTCTATCATATCATATCATGTAAGTGGTGGCAGCGTAGAAGTCCGTGTTGCTTAAATCACGATAAACCAAGCCACTTGTTCGCCAAAGTTCTGTGCCCTATCGTTAAATCTCTTTTCGTTGCGTTGTAAAGCACTTAACTGCACTGCTCCCACAAGCTTGTCGATAGAGCCACTGACGTCGACACTTTCACTTCTATTCTCTCCAGATAATGCGGAATTAGGTCTGGATGATATACCAGAACTATGTCTGTTTGATAAATTGAAAGACGTGTTAGATTTTTTTTTGCGGCGGTATATATTCTAGAATTAAATAAGTTCTATATAATAATAATAAAATTTGAGATATAGCAATTAATTGTACCTGAATTTGTAGTGGAAGAAGTTGATGGCTCGCTTGAATGTAGATTGGTTATTTGCCTTAAAAAATATAAATTCAAAAAAAATCAATTAAATTTTATTTTGCCACAATATGTAGATTAAAAATAATTTACCTTCGTTTAGCCATTACGCTGTCTAATTGACGTAATTTATCAAAATGCTTTGGCATTAATTTTTGGGAAGCACCAGACCCACTTGGTATTTTTTCTGTGCCTGTTTTAAACCGAGTATATAAATCTCGATTATATTTAAATCTATCCTTCAGCATGTTTGCTGTAAGAAGGCTGCCAAATTTTGGGGTTAGTTCTTCCAGAATTTCTAACCATAATTTATTTATTATTCCTGGACTCCTTTCTTCAATGGGAAGGCAATAATTAAATAAAGGTGGGCGATCGAACACTAACGTTATTAATGCCTCATCAAAGGCGTCTTTTTCTACGGCATTCAACAATAAATCCCGAGTTGTTTTTTTCTGTTTTATTTTTTTGTAGGTTTTCCTATGACGAGGTTTCTATTTGGAGATACTTGATTTGAATAATCCACTATTTTAACACTTTCTTCCTCGACAGTATTATAATATTCTTCTGTTGAATCATTTAAGTATTCTGCTTCGTATTCAAAGGATTCGTCCATCGTATTTAAATTAAATTAATATTAATTATTATTATTTAATTCCCGCAAAAAAACAAAACTTCGCTATGAATTCAAATTATGACAGTTCTATGTATGTACATAAAATTAATATCGATGTGTCGATAAGTTTTATGAAAACAACATCCAAAACAACCAAAAATATGTCAACCCGATATATTTTCGTTGTTTTGGATGTTGTTTTCAGTACTAATGTCACTATATTTAATTAAACCACTGTTTAATATTGGTGGATAACTTGGGTTTATGTCCATACTAACGATAAGTTTTTGTATGAAATTGGAGAATTTCTTTGCTAATATCGTGACGAAAAACAACAACAAAAATCAAAATCTAAACAACATCGAAAACAATCACGAAAACAACCCATGTACTCGTAAATGCTGCTTAAAGAGAGTACTATATTTGTATATTCCTTGTGGTGGGAGATTCCGTTGAATGAATATTTGGGAGTATAAAATTGGAAACAATATCAAATACGGAGCAGTAAGGTTTTTTTGATTGAGATAGTTGTAATAATGGGTTGCATTTCCATCCGAAAAAATTTGGATAGCATCATCCGAATCTCGGGGGGTTCGTTTACTCACGCTTGTGGCCATTGTACAAATAAATAAGAAAAGTGTAAATAAAAAAAAATACCCCAAAATTTCCACTATTATTCGGCACCCTCATCACTAGTAATAATTTTAAAACGATCAGCCAATCATTCTCAAATAACTAAATTTACTCAATGTATATAAAAAAAACTATATCTAAAAATTGATAATAATTTCATTTATTAATTCAAGATTTCTGCGGATCCGATGGTAGATGTCGAAGAATCCCAGCAGCATATTATATTAAAATTGACATTTTACAGTGGTTCTAATTTGTACGAATAATGATATAATCAGACAAACTGATAAATCGAGCTGTCTCAATCGCACCGGTAATAATTATTAATTAATTATAATTAGTTTTTTTTTTGTTTTTAAGTAGAATAATATTAATATTTCGTATTCCAGCTTTTCTAATATATATATTATAGCAACTTATTATATTTAGTATTGCTTATTGTACTTACTCGTATATGCCTAGTTTTATGCGATTGAGATTATTCCTGTGCCCCCTATTTTATTTGTTTCACAACAGTTGCAACTTATCGAACACGTTCTCCAAATAATCATGGATGAACCGTTGTGTTGCATGAGTAATGTTATCCCAATGTAATAGGCTTGCTTTTCTGAATAGGTCTTTCTATTTTATTCATATGCCTCGGGATTTATTGTTTTGTTCGGTGTTTAAACACACCGTTCGTTCACTTATATATTTAAGTTCAACTTTAACGTTAACACTAATTATTTTTATCACATAGGAGCATTTACATTTATAATCTCATGCACTTATATAATTTTTATCACTTATATAATTTTTATTTTATTTAATTTAAATAACTACTATCAGCTACAACAATTTTAACAATAATAAAGCCCAGTTAATGCTGTAGGTATTTTTGATTTAATTTTTTGAGTTCGACTGACCACCGATCTATGCTAAAAATCTTTTTTAATTTTTCATTTCTGATATGATATGATATGATAGAGGCGTACAGGCCAGCCATAACGGCGATCCTAGGTACGTTACCATAATCCTGAAATATCAACAATCAAATAACAAATTATATCTGAATGCGAATAATATTTCAGCATCATGCGGGCCCAGGCCCTGCCTGCATCCTTAACAGATAAGGTTAGTTAGGAAAGGATGTTAGTCACAGAAACGACTAGGGCGAACCGCAGCAAAGTCATTTTCTAACTACTTAAATATATTAGAATGTTAGTCTCAATTAAATTCACACTCTAGATTACAGTTTGTTAGTTAATTAATGTAAGTTAGTTGTGATGGAGGTAAAGGATACTAATATTCATCATATGTATTCGGCATCAGTCCTACTAGACTGGTTAGGTTATTTAATTCACATCTATGGGTCACTCATCATATACTACTTGTAACCTTATTTTGCCCTATCTTCCCATCCAACACCATCTAACCGAGGGACTTCACGTTCGTAATGACACGGCAGTATTATCATACATATGATGACCTAAATATTCCGTTAATAATGTCAAAATAAAAAAAATTTAGATTCGGTATTGTCATTAAGCTACCTATATTTAAATTCATCCAACTAAAAGCAGGGTTAATTTATATCTAACATTCACACAACTTCACTAAAACATAACCTGAATTCCACCAGAAAGATCGTCGAAAAACAACATTCCATAGCAAAAAGTCTTTGGATCGTTAACATATTTGATTGTATTGAGTTTATGCTTTAAACGTGAGTAATTATATAGACCCCCTGATCAAGAATGTTGCAATCACAATCTTCCCTGACCTTCCGGTATGTAAAAAAAAAATAAATAAATAATAAATTTTAAATAGTAATAAAAATAAATTGAATTATATTTGCCGACAACTTTATTGTTTTAAATCAGGACTTTCGACAAAATTTCAATTTATAGAATTTTTTAAAGTAAGTGAAAATTATTAAAATAAGTTAAGAAAATGTAATTAAATTTAAATAAAAACCCAAATGGATAACACAATCCAACATATTTCAGCTCAAATGATAAATTTCCCGTGGCAAAAAACTGTTTCTTCCAGTTTTTTCATTAACATTTTATATATTTATCAATTTATATTATTCCACAAAAAGTCATTTTTGTCATAATACGGTGGCAACCCATTTTGAGTATACAAATTTTCGCTTATTGGGTAAGTTACAATTCGATCTGTTGTAATTTCAAATTTTGGTTTCTCGGGTACCAATATTTTATGTACATACTTAAGTACATACAAAGGGAATTCCCTTGAAATGTCAGTTTCTATGTATACGATTATAAATTACCGTTCACATATATGTAAATAGTTATACTAACAATAGCAATAATAAATAATTAACTTTTATATAATTAGAAAGAAAATTAAAATAAAAAGATACTTCTCTGATTGTGTATGTGTTGAACGTAATTTTCATAATAACTGTCTCAATTCACCTGTATTAACAGGTGAACTTTTAAAGAACAAAACTCACTCAAAAATAGTACATCACTCTCACACTACACATTCCTAAACTGATTTGAATTAAAATATGTGGTGGGCGGGTACCACAAATATTAATAATAATTTATTTAAAGGAGAGACAAAAACACGTCTTTCCTCTACGACGATCAGTCGATCCTCTTTTTTAATTTTTCATTTCTTTGTGTTTATTGCCAAACAAATTTACACCTTTATTACCCCTACAACAAAACAAATCTCATTTTGCAAGCGGGTGAACATTACAAATCGTTACATAGTGAGATTTTGATTGATCTATGAAACTGATCATTTTTTTGTGGGTAATGTAAAGTGGATTACTGTTCAATAGTAAAATCTAAAACTTTATTATTTATTTATTTCAGTTTATCGTGAATCAAACAAAATTACCTAAATAAAACAGAGAAGATAAAAGATAAATAGTTTGTGAAATTATTAAATAAAAGATAAATAGTTTGTGAAATTATTAAATGAAAATAAAATAAAAATTAAGTGCATAATTTTCGAGGGGGTTCTACAATACTTTTATAAATAGTGCCAGTGATAATAATGATAAACTATAAAACTAAACAAATAATAAGTAGCTAATAATTATGATAAATCCGGCCCATAACGTGATACATACTCGTATACATATATAAAATAAAAATCAATTGCCCCGAAAAAGACGTATACAAAAGTTCAAATACAAAAATATTAAAATTAATACAATTATAAAATTAACCAGTTAACCGGCGTGAAAAATAGACAATTTTGTATGATAAGTGTAACCTTGTGTCTACGAGCACAGCTAGAATAAAATATTGAGAAAATCGAGAAAAAAAATATTAATAATTATAAGTGATTAAGATTTTAATCAAATAAATAAAAACAAAAATAAAAATCGATATATTTGGGATATAAAATGGAGTTCAACTAGATCAACGAGGGAGCAACGCTCATCATTAACAAGCCGCTACCAAGTTAGGCATTACTTTTCCAATTCTTTTTATATTTTATTATTATTATTTTATTTTTCAATATTATTATTATTTTTATTAGTATTAAGTTTTCTTTATTTTATTTTATTTATTAAGCTTATTTAGGCTATAAGTTAAGGGATTGGTAATAGTCAATTATTTGCTATTCTAAATAGCACGGTTTATCAATTTTTCGTATTTTTTTTGCTTTGCTTGGTAATAATTAAGTATTATCAAATAACCAGATGACTTCCCATATTTAAGATAAAATTTTTTTTTTGTAATTCAAAAATTTCACAATATTTCATATTTTATTTTAAAAATAAATTGTTTCAATTTATGGGTAATTACAAGTCTGAATAAGCGTTTCTATTTTTTTATAAGTGCTAATTTTACCTATTGAACTAATTACTACTTCCGAATGAAAGGGTTCCGATGAAAAGGTAAAGAATATATATTTTGGATGATGTACGGTAAGTAAGTGTTACAGCAAGTTCTCGACTATCTTCTCCCTCCTATTTCCTCATCACAGTTCGTCCTAACGCGGTCTATCATGATTCACCAATTCTTTGGAAAAGATGACATGACCTACCCTGAGCTTGAGCCGGCCTTTTGCTGACCGCTCCAAAGTAAATGCGTGAATAAATTTTCTGAGGACGGTTGGTGTTATTAGATGTAAAGGGTGGTTAAATTTTAAGGGCCGATGTTGATTTTGAATAAAACACAAATTATTCAGGAAATTATTGTCAATTCTTTTTATTATGATAATATGGTATGGTTCAATTATGTATGGAACAAAATATCGGCCAAATGGCCGCCGCGACCTCGGCGGCACACCTCCACCCGATGGTCCAAATTTTCGATGACGCTTAGGCATAATTGAGGTTCTATGCCGGTAATGTGCCGAATTATCTCATCCTTTAGCTCTTGAATTGTTGCTGGTTTATCGACGTACACCTTTTATTTCAAATAACCCCAAAGAAAGAAGTCCAACGGTGTCAAATCACATGATCTTGGCATCCAATTGACATCGCCACCACGTGAGATAACACGGCCATTGAATTTGTCGCGCAAAAGACCCATTGTTTCGTTAGCTGTGTGGCAAGTGGCACCGTCCTGTTGAAACCACATATCGTCCACGTCCATATCTTCCAATTCGGGCCATAAAAAGTTCGTTATCATCTCACGATAGCGAACACCATTCACAGTAACTGCCTGAAAGGCCTCATTTTGGAAAAAAATACGGCCCGATGATGCCGCCAGCCCATAAACCGCACCAAACAGTCACTCTTTGTAGGTGGATTGGTTTTTCGACAATCACTCTTGGATTATAATTCGCCCAAATGCGGCAATTCTGCTTATTGACGAATCCACTGAGGTGAAAATGTGCCTCATCACTGAACATGATTTTTCTTGTCACCATTCTCGATTGTGTAGATTTCCATGGTTCAAATTGAGTTAGTCTGAAATTGAGAAATGTCAAATTAAATGCAGAAAAAAACTTGACGTTTAGGTGTGGTTCACATTCAACGTCGGCCCTTAAAATTTAACCACCCTTTAATTTTAGCACATTACATATGCTAAATTTAAAATCCACTTACACCTCGTGGCAAACCGTGTCAAAGCTATTTCAATAATTTTTATCAGTTATCCCTTCGACATCCTTCACACAAAAAATTTCCTGTTTACTTTCAAGTTACAAAGCATGTCTTCTGATTAAAATTTTAATCTTTATCGATTTTTAAATTCCACAAACAAAAATTATTGACATTTTCAAGACCTATCGATATTTAAAGTCGATTAATTAAAGTCGAAACGAGTAATAAAATTTTAATTTGATTGGAATAGGCTTAAAAATGTTATTTATAGCCGACGTTTCAACGGTATGTTCTGTCTTTCTCAAAGGAATTTTATGTTTGCATTAAGATTGAATAAAAAACAAATCTTATTATATAAATTGGTTAATAAAATCATTTAATAGAAGTAAATTAGAAAATTTGATAAATTCTTGGCGAGATTCCTTTAGCATTTGATTGAAATTGAACGTACAACGAATGTACTCGTAGGTTTTTACACTACCTTAATAAAAATTACTTCTATTTTACAAAAAATAACAACAACAATTTTTTAAAGTTCATTTTGTTTCCGATTAATACGAACAACTTGGTTTATAGTAAATTATTACATACTTTTTTATAAACGTAATCGTATGTCTGTAATGCGCTTGTTTTGCAAAATTAAATAAAATACCTAATTGATCATTAAAAATTAATAAAAATTCAAATAATAATAGCGTAGACACTTACGTGAATAATTCGCGGGTATCGTGGGTATCCGTGGGATCTTTTACTTTCCACAATGAGTTTCCATTCAGCTTAATATTGTTGTGCAAAGTTTTCAAATCAGCTAATAAATTCCTAATCATTACACGAACTTTTTGAAAATTTGGTACATTTGTCACAAAATTATTGCAAATCTGACTTTCAACCTCCCTACTTTTAGTAACCGGTGCAACTACTTCATCAGCATCTATTGGATCGTGAGATGCGACAGCACATTCCATGCTTTCTATTGGAACTGCAAACGACGAAGTCGACTGAAAATTGACGCTGCTGAAGATTCGACAATCGAATCGATTTCATTCTGGGGCCTAATTTTTTCTTTTTCTGTAAATCAATCGTTGTTGATTATACTTCATTGAATAAACACAAAGAACATTCTTATCCTAAAATTGGGTTAGTATTTTTTAAAGATTAGAAGTTCTGGTTTAAAAAAACTAATATAACGTCAAAAACGTAACCGAATTAATAAAATTCGATATTAAAAATAATAAAGAATAAAATTTGTGTTTCTCAGTTGATTTTGATGTTAGAAGTGCAAATTGTTAAGATCAATAGATTTAAACTTAATTTTAATTTAATATTTACTGTTAAAACGGTAACAAATCAACTATATTATAAGTTACACAAATATTTAGTTTATAATTTTTAAAAAATACGTTTTATTTTAATAAAATTACCTTCAGTTTAGGTTTCTCCATTGTATCTATTTTGATTTATTATTTATGTAACATAAATTTTTTGATTGTTTTAAGTAGGGGAGGAGGAACTGTCAAAATTTTGCCCTCACATGTTTTATAGTAGAGTACTTTTTACGTATTTGGCAAATTAAAGAAACTAAATAAAACAAAACTATTCCCGCTATTTAAAAAAAATATTTATTTTTTTAAATAATTTATAGAATGTAAAATACATCATCAATTATTAAACATTACGATTTTTCACTTTATTTAAATAATTTTTAGGTTATGTTTGTATCGCAGTAAAAAAATTCCCCTACATATTCTATTATAAATTAAAATTGTGTCTCAGTCACTCTCATGTAGATATTTTATTCTTGTCTCTTTTTAATTTTGTACATAATTTGTGATTTTGAATGGAATAGCGCTATAATGCATTTTGTTAAGATCATCATGCGGGAAGTTACTGTGTCTGATACCATAAAGTATTTGGGTAAAGGCTGAACTATAGTTAGAATAAAAAGAATTAAAAAAATAACGTAAGAAACGAAGACAAAAATTTATTATTCCAATTTGACGTAACGGCCATAGATGACTTGAAATATTAAGTTCATTCATATATTTTTGTGATATGTTTCCTACAATTATGAATGAAACTACAATATTTTTCAGTATAAACGTATTTATATCAACAAATATATGTTTTTAAAATTATAAAAATTATTTAAATGCGGTTTAAATCACCGCAATTCGATAAATTATTATTTTTTTGACAGTTGCTTATATTCATTCTATATAATCTATTTCTATGTGCGTGTTTCAATTGGTTCAAATGCCACATAAAAAATTAAAAAGTTAAAAATTTATCCGTGGTGAATTTTTTTAAACTTTTTATCTGTTTCAACCGTAGAATTATAAACTATAGAATGAATGTAAAGATTTTCCCATATAAAATTTGCTATTTCATGTGTCACAAGCCAAAGCAGGATGGTTATATTAAAAATGCATATGGCGGTCTCATATCTCAAAATAAAAACCCCACAAACCAGTTTTTGTTTTTGTTTAAAGCGACGCGTTAATTTTTGTGTTCTTAAAAAATTTTGAAAATATTAATTAAAATAATTAAAATATTATTAAAATAGTTAGTGGATTGTGTGTAGTGCATCATTTTATTAATAAAAATTAGAAACATTTAACAAAATGAAGTGTCTCGTGAACAACTGCTAAATACGCCTAAACAAAAAAGTAAAATTATTCTTAATTTAAGTTATAAATCAGAAAAAATAAGAAAACAATTTTGGTTGTGGGCGTAGGTTTTTATCGTTTTGTATACATATGTTATTACCAGTGCCGCATTTTTTTGTTTTATTTCATGTGCTAAGTGCTTTGCTTTTCATAATTTATTTTTATTTTGGAATATGTACTGCAAATACAATTTTTTACAGAAATTATAATGTAAACATTTATTTTTAGTTTACCAAATTATGGAGAATTGAAAAAGCAATGGTTGAAGCCTCATCACATGATATTTAAATTGGCCTAATATGTATGACGAAGATTTTATTGGATACCCAATGATACTAAGTGAATTTTCAATTAATGGGTGGATATATAGTCCGATATTTATTTAGAAAATTGAATTGTGAGGACCGTTGCAAACTAATATAACAATGTAATTCTTATAAATCGCTAATATATTATCAACAATATCAATTTTTTTTTTAGACTTTTTAGCAAAATATTTGCGATTTATTTATTTTTAATTTTAACATTAATTTTTAATTTTTATATATAAAAATTAAAGTGAGAATAACTACTAGTGGTTTTAATGTCCTTTAAAAGTTGGTCATTCACACTTTTATGTACAAAACATATACAGCAAATAGTGTCATAGTGACTAAAACTACATTACGCATAATAAAAAAACAAAATTCAAATACATAACAATTAATATAATTTAATTTAATTAATTAAGAATGAATGGCATTAATAATCACAAATAATCTTTCACTGACGACAACAGATGAGATTTTATCATTCGTTTAAACATAAAAATATGTACAGCGCTCTTAATATGTTCAGGTAAGTTAATATAAATATATGGCCCAATAAATGTTAATGATTTTCGGCCAAATTTAGTTCTAATTTGGGGGCACTTCAACTGACTAGAATTTCTGGTTGAATAGCCATGATCTAGAAATTCGAATTGTATAGTCGAAATTAATGATGGGATGTGTAGAGACTTAAACATGTAGATCGACACATACATCTCAAAAATTGCTTTAATTGGGAGAATGCCTATAGCAATAGTTCGATAGAGCTCCACAGTAGGAAATGGGTGAGGCAGTTTATACATTGCTTTACTGCACCTATTTTATAAAATCTGTAATTTATTCAATTTCTCTTTAACAGCTGAACCAAAGGTAGAAGAACCGTATGAGAATCGGGTATGAATAAATGAGAAATAATTTTTTTTTAACACATGTACTGGAACAAAATCAGCTAATTTTCTAATCAAGCAAATAAATGGGCAAACTTTAATACAAATAGAATTAATATGGTTCTCCCATGTCATATGCTTGTCGAATATTACTCCAAGGTACTTGAATTTGTCCACACGCTCTATGGTGCAATTTGCTACTTGAAGTGGTGGTAAATCAATGTGTAGCAGGCGTGGTGAGTGAAAAATTATATATTTCGTTTTATTAAAATTAACTGATATTTTGTTTAAGTGAAGAAAATCTAAAAGTAAAATATCATCCCTCATATGTGACATTGTTACCTGACAATCTCTGGATTCATAGAACAGGGCCGTATCGTAAGCAAACATTCTAACATGACCCGTGAGCGGTAAATTGTCCATATCATTTACATAGATTAGAAATAATAGAGGGCCAAGGACACTCCCTTGAGGAACACCACAGTTCACACCTAAAGTGGAGCTTTTTACACCATTTAGAATCACAAACTGCTTTCGATTACTAAGGTAGCTTGCTAACAGTTTGTATGATATGCCACGGAAGCCATAAATTTGTAATTTTTGAAGAAGTAAACTGTGATCTATACGATCAAAAGCTTTACGAAGATCAAGAAATAAGCCACTGATATAGTTTTGCCTGTCAAAATTACGGTAGATCAATTCAGTAATGTCTGTTAAGGCCAAATCTGTACCAGAACCTGGTCGAAATCCATACTGACGAGAATAGAAAAAATTAGTTTTATTCAGAATGTCTATCATCGGGTTAGCAATAATTTTTTCTAAAATTTTGTCAAATACCGACAAAACTGAAATTGGACGATAATTATTAACTAGTTTAGAATTTCCAAACTTAAAGATAGGTGTCACTTTAGCAATTTTAAGACAATCGGGGTAAACACCGGTTTCCAAAACCACATTAAATAGATCGGCTAGTAATTTTGAAAAATGGCAAATAATTCTTCAGAACCACATTACGAATGTTATCATAACCACTACCCTTTGTATTACTGAGATTTGAAATTAAATTCGCTATTCCGAATTAATAATAAATTAATTAATTAAACACGAATTAATACTACACACCATAGTATGAAATTTATTCAAATCATCTGAGTCTGGACTAGAACTACTTGCTGATACAGAAGAATTAACAGAATTAACAAAACTGCGATTAAATGAACTGATTTAACTGTTTCCAGATTTCTTTTTGGCTCAAATTATTAAACAAATTGTCAAAATAATCCTTCTTTGCTAAATATTTTCCGTTTTTGATTTTCCTATTTAGCAAATCTAATTTATGTTTTAGTTCTAAATTTGTACTGTTCCTTTTAAAATGCTTCAACATCCGGTTTTTAAGTTTAATTAAATCCCAGAGTTCAAGAGTCATCCAAGGACAAACACTTGCATTTTTCATTTTTACATGTACTTCCTCCAAAACGGAAAACTGTAGAACAAGTTTATATACATAACAAAAATCCGTTCTAGCGTAGACTCAGGATTTCTGACGTCAAACACGGTACTCATTAAAAAATATTCAAAGGACTCATTAACCTTTTTGTAATTAACGTATCTCTTCGTTAGTGTCCGAGTAGAATATTTAGGCTTGAAGCTAAATTTTGAGAGTACAAAACTATGATCACTTATGTCGGCTTCAATGGTAAAATTCCGAACTTGCTCAATATTATGAAAACTGCTAACAGAGTGGTCTAAAATATTACGGCTCAGTGGTCTGGTAAAGAAAGTGTTTGTTAC